>CM032232.1:68800000-69400000 GCA_019009955.1 Riptortus pedestris | reverse complement strand
ATACCGCCACCTGTTGCTACTAATATGTCCATAACCAGTTCCGGTTGACGCTCTTCCTGGTACGTGAGTATCGTTTTGTCTTTTAGCAGATCTTACGGGAAATCGGGTATTGAGTTAATACTCTTGATTCTTGAAACATTTCTTTAAATGCCCAACTATCCTACCTAGTAGATGACGAAAATTTTATATACATATATATGTATACCTGTTGCCGCAATAGAGATCGCAATGTTTGTTTGACCGTTACCAAACTCGATATTTAAGCATATGTAAAACTGAGGATTATGTTCGTTAACGAATGAAATCCGACCAGCGGGAGGGTGAGTTTTAGAGCAGGAATTTTGAAAATTCAAAATATCTCTGTTATTTATACTTCGCTTCAAAAATTGAAAAGGAACAATCTTATTTGAACATTAATTTGATTAAATGGTGTAATATAGATGTATTCTCCGTCTTCAATATGAACCGACATTTTTTGATTTTCAGCCTTCAGAAACCCCTAGTTTTTGGCGTCGCACTTTAACAATAACCTACTATATCATGAAACGTCTTAAGCTAAAATACCCAACATTGTTTTCAACAGACCTTTACTAGTTGGGATACATGGAAATACGTTAAATATTGACGACAACATCAATTGAGATTATACGTTCTTTAATGGTATTTGATGTATACCAGAATCGATACTTAATCGTTCATCGCCTGAAATAGGACTAGGAAGAGTTGGGGTGGAATACGAAAATTCCGTGAGCTGAATCAAAGACGTTAGTAACGAAGTTATAGTGGATAACCAGGGGAACTTCTCTGCCACACGAATTGTCCGAGTTATCCACAAAAACGGTGGTTAACAAGTTGTGAACCACTTCAAAATTGACTCCGAGATATTAAAGCATATTGAGCATAATGAGTATATTAATATGTTTTGGTTGACTAGAGTACGTGGCAAGATAATTGCCTCGATGAATTACGAGTTTATGTAAGGGGAGTTCGATGCGCCCATATGGAAGTCACCAAATATGGTTGGTATGAAGGAGAGTGGAGAGATACCAAGTGATCTGGGTATTCTCTTTATATCTGCTGGAGCAACGTCGGCACCAAGCAGAGCATCGACAGGAGGTGATGCTTCAGAAGTTGAACTTTCGACAGTAAGAGTTCAGCAGTACGACGGTTTTGGTAGAGATTGTGACAGCGGGGATGTTGAAAGCTATTTTAGGCAGAATTGTAGAAAATGTAACATTAAGAATATTATCTCATTAGCTAGCTACAGTGTAGTATAGTAGCAAAGAGTACCGGCCATGCTTCAAAACCTCTAGTAGTCATCCAATCGGCGAATTGGTTGGAAACAGGACTTAAGGGGTGAAATAGGGACGCGTAGCATTGTACTGCCCATTAATAGTGGAATCAGTGTTTTCCTTTTGAGGTACGTTTCATATAGAATTTTATTTGAATATAACTGGTTTTCCAAATGTAGAAGTGAATGATATTTGTATTAAAATTTCCATTGTAGTTCATTTATTTTACCATAAGAGTGAGATAATAAACAATTAATGGTAACATTAGTTTATTAAAACAAATAAAATCTACAGCCAGAGTATTGATTTTGTTTAAGTAAAACTATTTAAAGAAAATCTATACTGGGGATTTGTATTAATAGGTAGAGAATACGAATAAATTTTATGACTAATATTAGAATGTCATATTCAGGATGGAAGAATGGAAATTGAAGACACTTTCACTTATTTAGTTATTTCGCAGTACGGTAAGGGGTGAAAGAAACTTAGCTTATATTCTCTTAAATTGACTTCTTCAAACCTCATTTAACCTTCTGAAACGTCATTTAAATTTAAATTTTCTGCTCCAAAGTCAGGGGATTTTGAGCCTATTTTTGAGAATAATTGATAAACCAATATCCAGGGACTTCTGTGTCTAATATGGCCAGACGGCACATATATAAGTATCCAGTATGGTAGCCAAAGTAAAAAAAAATGAGGTTTCTAGAGCATAGAATGTTAAAAATAGCACATTTATCTTTCTTCAGTAAAAGATTGGTGATACGATATGTGGTATTCGTATATTTAAGCCGTCAAAAATACCCGTCACGTTTTCAAAAACCCGTCACTCCTTCTAGACCGATTTCAACTATTCCCGGACTTGAGTTTTGAATTAAACGCCCAAATACCGAAATTGGTAATGTCCCTAACAAATATTATGGAACAGATAAAATACACAAACTTTCCAGGAAGGGTGGGGGGGATTTTTCAATAATTGAGTCATTAGTACAACCTCAATAGATGATTTCCCTTCAGGAATATAGGGTAGTTAATTAATTTTAGGCTCAAGGTAAATTAATTCTGGCTTTGCACCTAACGCTTGTTTTAATAATTCCTATAATTGATAAAATACAATAATTTTTATACTGGGACAAAATGTTATCATTCAAGTTTTAAAAATGTCATTCTGTAGGAGAACGTAATATTAAGGTTATACAAATATAAAGAACTCAAGGAAGTAAAAAAATGTTATTCAAACCTTTTAAATAGAATAAAAACTTTACACCAAATGGTGTGTTCATTATTATTTATACATAACTCACTTTGTCTCAAAAGAAAAGAAAAAAAAGTCCACCATTATAAAATGAAATTGGAAGTAAGACATTTATATATTTTACATATTTGTGAAATATTTGATTATAATTTAAACGATATTAAATATATATAGCTATGAATTGAAGGAGAGTTTCTCCTGCCCACCCATCCCTACGCGATGTTTCAGAAGACGAACAACAAAAATGCCTCTTGGCCTTCAAGAATTATTATTCGGTAAAAACTCACACGTTATGAGTATTCTAATTATTTAGAAATAATTACACACACACGCACACACACATGTAGTCACAATTTGGTTGATCTGTAAGGTCAAAACGATTAAAGTAAGAGTTTGTTGTTCCGTGTCCTGTTAATAGCTGTGTCAAGTAATAGTCTGTTCATGTTAATTTTTGTCCTAAATACTCTTTAGTGTATGGAATAAATAATTTTAGATGTTGTCCTTTCGTAGCCATATACCATTTCTGTTGCCATTTATTAATTGTGCCAGTTAGTAATTGTGTTTTTAAGTCAGATTTTGTTGTAGCATTCTGGAATCGTGCTATCTATTGAGGCTGATTTTGCTGATACATCAGCGTGATCGTTTCCCAACGATATATATATAATAATTTTTATTTGATCGTTATGAAACTCTATATTTAAACGGTTCATGTAAAACTGAAGATACAAAAGAGAGCTTTAATAAATTTAAGACTAATAACAAAGCATGTCAATGAAATCTAAGTGCCCCTGCGTCTTGGATGTTTCTGTATTTTAGTTCACGAGAATGGTATTTATATTACATTGAAACGTCGACAAAACTCAAGTAGGTGAGAGTAGGGTAAAAGCGGGTAGTCGGGAGCAAACCGGGTAGCTCCTCTTAGCCGATGTATGTACAGCAGTCGGGCTGATAACGGAGGAACTACAATCCACCTTTGAAGAAGAAGCACTGGCCATTACGCCAAATCGGTAGTCGTACATGTGTTGTGTCAGTGGCAATAATTCAATTTTCGTGGAATCTGCTTATGATTTTGGTGTATAAGGTTTTTGATTGTACTGCGCTCCTATTCCGATTAGAATACAGACATGTAGTTCCCTAAGTACAAGTCTTAATTCCCTTTATTTTAGCACTAAGTAATTGTCTTTAGCGTTTTGTACGCCCGAATGGCGCAATGTTTTATATAAACTTTACGCGCGGGGTAAAATCAGGTAGCAGCTATGCCACGATTCTCGAAACATGAAAAGTATAATTTTACCTAATTTTGTTTAATTATTTGACTGTAAAATCATGTATAATGACAAACAATATGATAAATTGCAACTATGAATTTACCTTTTGAAATAGCTAAAAAGATTAACGTCATTATTCTTTTGTATTGTTCCCAAAAGGAGGATGTGTTTTAATGTATCTAAAAAATTTTTATATAAAAAAACATTAATTGGATTAAAAATCTTTACATTTTTATTTTCCCATAAGAAAAACATATGTACCCGGTTTTACCCTACTAGTGGGGTAAAACCGGGGAAAAAGACTTTTTACTAAAAAAGTAGGGTAAAACGTCTTTGAAAATTTAGATTTTGTTTTTGAAACTGTAGTTACGTTAACAGATAAGTAGACTTTATTTCAAGAAACCTTTACTTATTTGTGGTAAAAATTGTGGTTACTGGAAGCCTTCAAACCTTAGCTACCCGGTTTCACGTCACTTTCTCCTACTTGGAGTATATTTCTAATCGCCGAAGCGAGTCCACTATTACCTGGATCGCCTGGTTAGACTAAGCTCATAAGTGGAATGGGGGGTGGGGAGGGGGTGAGGAAGCGCTAGGGGTGGTAGAGGGGAGGGGGTGGGGGCAGAGTGGGGCGGTCGGCGGACTGGAGGCAGGCAGTCATGGACGAGGCCCTGTCCCAGGTAGGGGAGGCGGGACCCTACCAGAAGCTCCTCTTATACCTCGTACTCCTACCATGCGTCATGCCATGTGGCTTCCATGCATACTCCCAGCTCTTCATGGCATCATCCCCACCTCACTGGTGCAGACCACCCCCCCATCTTCACCCTCTGCATCCACTAGAAGCCAGGAATATCAGGTACTAACATACTAATAATAGGTAGGCATATATATAAAATGAAGATTAAAAACATATTAAAATAAAAAGGTGGTAAAATAAAATAATTTAATAAAAAATATAATGGAAGTAATAACTAAAATTAAAATAATTTAGTGTATCCTCAAATTATATGTCAAACAGGTAAGTTAAAAATCGTACAATTTCATTTTTTTAAATTTAGCCTTGATAAGAATTCTAATTTCCCATATTAATAAATAGATTTTTCTGTAAATTTGGAATGTACCTAGTAGAATCTGATAAATAGTATACGAGTATATATATTCTCACTGAAGCAACCCTTCTGAGAGGGAATTTATTTTCTATATAGCCTGTACAATTTTAGTAAATCCCAAGTATTTTTTTTTTAAAATTATGATAATATTATACGAAATTATGATTTAGTTTTTCTAAATTAAAATATATATATATATATATATATATATAAAATTTAAAAAATAAAAAAGACATAAAATAAACTTTGAAAATATAAAACAACTTTTTTTCTCTTACTTGCTTTCCCTCCATTAGGTGTTAAAAATATTGTAATTATTTTTACAAGATTTAATTAATCATATTAAATTTAACATTACATATTGTGTACAGGTATTGTACAGTACATGTAGACAATAATCTACCTTCTCGTAGGTTTACTTGGAGAAGGAAATAAATAAATAAAAATAGATATGTATATTTGAATATTGAATTTCCTTGTTCTTGAATTGTTAAATAATGAGAATCATAGATTTTTCCAAGTAGCTGGTATGGGATTTCCGATAAAGGGTTATTGTTTTGAGAAATATCATACCCAATTAAAAAAAATTCTGAGCATCTTTATTTTTTTTTTTAAAAAAATATTTTTTTATGGGCAAAAACTTTGAAACTACTTCATTTATGTGAATTAATTAGAAATAGTGTGGGGCTCACGTTAGCCATGCGAGTTAAAGCATTAGACGTAATCTCACATGGTAAGCCTTGAGTGGCGATTTTGATTCTCCCTGGGCACTAGGAATTAATTTAGTGACAAACTCATTAAATAAAATCCATTAGTCCCACCCTTGCTACAAAAGGGTGGCAACCTGTACGTGATACGTCCCAATTAGCCTTAGTTCCAAAAGTGTACGTTAATAAATAATTTATTTTTTTAGAATAGTGTATTATTACATTTTCTATAGTAATTGAAATTTTCAAATAGCCTATAAAATTGCGTCAAGAATAAAAACCTCTGTTATCATTTAAATGATATATATATATATATATATATATATATATATATATATATATATATATATATGAGGTCAAGGAAGTAAATTTTATTAAATTTATGATTTTCTATTTTTGAGAATACAAGTTGAAATTGTATTATGTAAACAGAAAGGGAATAAATGCGTGGACGGTGGGCAATTCACCTTTATTTACATTGTAATAACTGAATATTTTTGAGCACACTCTTTGGTCCTTGAATACTAAATTTCTTAATATTCAAATTGAAAAAATAAACTGATGTATAATAAAATTGTATATTAAAGACATGGAAAAAGAAAAATGGGAATATATAGAAGAAATAGTTAGCGAATTTATTTCGATGAAATGGAAAATTTGATTTGATGATTTGTACTGTTTTCCCTGGTACCTTAGATATTATATTAAATAAAAATCATCTGAAAATTAAAATAAAAAAATCGAAATGAATATAATTACTATAAAAATACAGAAAATGCCTATGTATGACATGCTGATAATAGTGTCAGCTGAAATCCGAAAAACAGAGATATCTTACTTAATCCAATGAATTTGTCTGACCATAATAAAGTGACTTTGTAAACTCAGAGAGACTACATTAATCCTCTAATAAAGTACGATTAGATATGAGCCACGAAAGGGGTATTGTTTCTCCTGATGGAATTCACCTGGTGCTGATTAAGTTACTTTTTCGTTTAATTTCAAAACGTTTCTTCAACGGTTAAAAGTTAATTATTTTAGCGAAAATTATATTTATATTACTCGCTTGAATGATTTGGTACTTAACACAGCCAAAATAAAATTATATAATTTACGTTACATGGTACTTAACAATGAGTCGTTTCAGCAAAAGCTCTTAATATGTGAGTATTGTAATTTATTCTTAAATTGAATGAAACATATACTTCTAAAATATTAGGGGTTGGCTAAAATCGCTGTCAGCCACATCCCACACACACGGAAAAACGCGTGTTCTCACTGCACCCACGTACATTAACCAATGCAGGCACACAGTCCCACGCAACATAAAAACACTCGTCCACACCCACCCACAAACGTGCTTATGTTTGTGGGTGGGTGTGGACGATTTTTTTTATGTTGTGTGGGATGGTGCGTACACCGCCACACAAACTCGCGGTCACTCACTAATCACGCGCGTCCACAACGCACACACCCACATAAACACGGATGGGCACATCACCCACACATATTAATACTCCAGGCCATACCGCTACCACACACATAAACACGCGGTCACTCACTTATCACGCGCGTCCACAACGCACACACCCACATAAACACGCAATTGAACATCACCCACACATATTAATACTCCAGGCCATACCGCTACTACACACATAAACACGCGGTCACTCACTTATCACGCGCGTCCACAACGCACACACCCACATAAACACGCACGGGCACATCACCCACACATAAATAATACTCCAGGCCATACCGCCACCACACACATAAACACGCGGTCACTCACTTATCACGCGCTTCCACAACGCACACACCCACATAAACACGCACGGGCACATCACCCACACATATTAAAACTCCAGGCCATACCGCCACCACACACATAAACACGCGGTCTCACATTTATGACGCGCGTCTACAACTCACACACCCACATAAACACGCACGGGCACACCACCTACACATATTAACACTCCAGGCCATCCCGCCACCACACACATAAACACGCGGTCTCACATTTATGACGCGCGTCTACAACTCACACTCCCACATAAACACGCACGGGCACATCCACCACACACCACACATAAACACGCGGACTCTTATTGTTTCACACTTAAACACGTTGGTGCACACTGAAACACGCGCTCGCCTTTTTTTAGAAAGCGGTGAAATGTCAATATTTTAATCTTGATATTGGCAATTCAAACTTTCGAATGTCTGTATGTACTAAAATATTTCTGTGCTACAATTAAAAATGTGTACTTCAATTGAAAGATAAATTACTTCAACAGAATATCAAATCACATTTAGAAGACGATAAAACGCATAAACCAGGCCCTTGGTATAATGCATTTTTAAAGACCTATTTTAGGATGTCAGGTCAGTCATGTTAGGTAAACCTACTGATGTAGTTTGATTCCGCGGATATTAAGAATTTATTTAGGTTCGTACTCACTAAATAAAAACTTTAGTTCCAACCGGGCAGGAAAGATTGGTGACCAATAGATAACCAATACACCAATAGATAACTCCTTCCACAAATAGACAAAGTGGACATTAATAATTACAATTTGTTGCAGATATAAAAAGGGTTTTAAACTTTTCACTAAATCAAACTATTTAATATTCCTCGGGAGTAGTAATTTTATTCGTTAATTAACTTGCATTATGTTAATTATAATGTATAATCTTTAGATTTCGTAATGATTTGCTTTTATAAAATAAATAAAAATAATATAAAAAATAAATAAATAAGTGATTTGAAAATTAAAAATTTAGATATTTTTAGTGATTCGTGGTAGATTTTTCTCTTCTGAATTAATTAATTTCCATAATAATATTTTCCTCGAATTCATTATAATATAAATATTTTATGTAAATTTTTCTAAAACAATGTTTGGCTCGTTTAGAATATATTAAGTCTTAAATTCGGTATACACCATTAAAACAGAAATTAAAATGACCATATGAATCGTTATGAGTTTCTGATTTCCTTTAGATGAGATATAGCATTGTCAAATATCTAAGACACCACACCGTATGCACATAACTAGAAGATATTTTTACATTTAGATTTATCCAATGGCAGAGAATGTCATTAATTATAAATTACTGTGTAATTACCGTGGAGAACATCTTCTTTCGAACCCTTCCTCCTATATCATTTTTTATTTCTAGAAATATGTCAAATTGTAGCTCAATCCAGACATTTTGATATGACTGGAGTTATACGAAGTGATTTAATTTAACAAATAATCTATTTATTTGTCTATCTATCTTATCTATTATGATAAGTATAAAAAACTTCATTTTGTAATTGAATATTACTGAAATAATTTGGTGATCTAATTATAATTGGAGCGTTCTATTATTTATTAACGTCCAATTTTTGCTACTTTGGCAAATTGGGATGGGTTATCTACAAGTAACCACCCTTTTCTATCCAGGGTGGGACTAGTGGATTTTAATTAATGAGTTCGTCACTAAATAAATTCCTTTTGCCCATGCAGGGATCGAACTCACCACTCTAGGTTTACCAAGTGAGATTCAGTCCTTCGCTTTAACTCACATGACTAACTTGAGCCCCAGTGGTGCTTTGTATATATACCCATAAACTAAGGAATTGAGATATAGACTCACCCACATATTAATTTTTTTTAAAAAAAAGTAGCACCAAAAAACGTAACAACCTCCTCAGTTGAATTAACATTTTGATGCTGTATATTTCATAGTAAATTAATAGAATATTGTCTTATGAATCCTTAGATGAAAGTCATTATTCCAGTTAATAGTATTTTTTTAGTAGAAAAATAGTATTTTTCTAGAATTTTACTTTACCGTATTTATCATTCATTTTATTTAAAAATAAAGGTGAAAGTACAACAAAGAGTTGTTTCTGAATGAAAAATAAGATGAAAACCTCCAAATCCCATACAAGGTTTTACGACATATTAGTAATGATTTTTCTTCAAAAGATGGAAAGTATGAAAAATATTTTACATTGAACATTGAATTAGAAACATTGTTTTTGACAATTTTTTATTTATTTTTTAAATTACATAAACAGTATAGAACAACAGTTTAGAATTTTAATTCGATTCAAAGCAGTATCTACATGGAGCTTGGGTTTCAAGCGTCTGTTAGTCGTTGGTTCTTTGTAAAAAGTGAAGGGAAAATCCCAATTTGAAGACTAAATATCACAAAATATTTTTATGAAAAATATAATACTGAAGCCAGTATCGTCATTTTCTAGGGTTGTGAAGTAAATTTCCTAAACAACTTTGAAAGAAGACGAAGAAAAAGTAAAGGATTGTTATTCTTATTTAAGCTTGTTAGTACGATATTAGAGTTTTCCAAAGTTTTGAGGAAGCTGTTAGAGTAAACATGAGGCTTTCAAATCATATATCAGAGAAGTCTCACATTGAAATGCAAATTGTAAGTCATCATGCCGCTTCTAAGCCCCTTCTTATCTTTCTATATACAGCACTTATTTTCCTGATGTTTCAGAGGTATTGTCTGCGAAGTGACTTCAGAGAGTAGAAAAGTACTACTATATGTGTCTTATATAGTTCTTTCTATATTTCCTATTGTTGATTATTTTTATATTTGAAATGCCTAAATTGTTTTAAATATATATATATATATATATATATATATATATATAGTGTGTGTGTCTACTACTACGTAAACTTTAACTTAGTTAAGTATCTAAGTCTCAGCTAGAGTCATACATACAGTATTCATACTTCACCGTTGTTCTTCGCCAAGCTTCTGCCAACTTATTATTATATTTGTGCTGAGAACATATTTTGAAATATTAAATTATCCAAAATATCGACTTAATATTTCCGAAAATCACAGGGCCTTTGGGTTTCTTACTTATTAGAAGCTCTTCTCATATTTCCCCTGAATATGTAGGTATACTATGAACATTATTTTTTTCTTATAAAAACGTGAGCCTTGGATAGAACATGCTATGAATTAGATTGTCGAATTAAGGGATATACAGCGAGCAAGGGAGACAATATGTATGATACAAAGACTTTTAATGTTCTTAAAAATGATTTTTTTAAAGTCTATTTCATAATATTCCAAAATTAAAGTCTTTCCGTGACAATTCTTCACAGGTCCATTTCTCCATTGAAAAAAAACTATGAATTTTTTAAAAACCTAAAGTTAATTTGTTTACTGTTCTTTTGACTTGTTTAATAAATTATGGCCATTTTACTAGTACTATTAAATTTATTCTGATTTTATATGTTACTTTTTATGCACACAAATACACACACACACACACACACACACACACACACACATATACATATATATATATATATATGTATATATATATATATATATACATACAAACACTTACCCATACTTACTCATATATACATATTACTTTGTGCTCGACTTCCGAAAGCTAGTGTCAACTCATTATCCATCGCTTGATAACAATATGAAGTGGACCTTGCAGGTCAAGTTGTCACCTGTTTTAATTAAGGAAATATCAGTTGTTTGAATTGGGTTAATAATATCAGTTGTTTTAATTAAGATAATATCAGCTGTTTTGATTATATGAATAATATCAGCTATTTTGATTAAATGAAAAATATCAGCTGTTTTAATAATACCACCTGTTCAGAAAATGATACAAATGTGATAAGTTTAGAAAAAGGTAAAAATACCAGGTTTCTAAGAGAGGTCAGCTGTGCATTCGAGGGAACAACCCTTCTTCTTATAAACCACCTTTGCTCCCTTTTTTATGACGCCTTTTCCCCGACATCTCAGATAATGCTGCTACAGGGACATGTACATCACACAATTTCTCCATCGATTCCACACTATTACACCGTAGTTCCATCACCAACTTTCTCCTAAACTTTGATTATAAATTTTATCTACATACTCACGAACAAATCCATTTTTCTTCCATACATTACAAATAAAATTTAAGTCTCTTTCATATTCATTATTATGATACGTTGATCAACAAACCGATAGCGGAAAATAATGATCTATGGTAGAAAATTAGAAATACATATTCTAGATAAGAAACAGGTTTCAACTCTCAAAAAAAAAAAAGTTTTTTTTCAGTATCCTAGAAAACAATATTCTTATAAACCATTTTCTCTTGTTTACACCAAGATGACATAATATCTAAGCATTCAGATTAAGTGCATCATGTATCTATTTGGGGATTATGGTTTGAAGGAATTAAAACTTCTAAAGTGAAGTATCTTGTGATTGCCTATTTCCAAACATCTACTACACTCTTGGGAAGTCACATCTGTTTTGTATTAAAATCTTTCTTTTGGGAATGACTCATCTACAACCTGAGTGCAGGTAAGTAAGGTTCTCCGACCTTCTGTACCTCTCTGAGTCAAGACACTAGTTAATAGTCTTTGTGTGTGTGTGTAATTATTTTCCTCCTGACAGAAGCTCTCTCTCTCTCTCTCTCTCTCTCTCTCTCTATATATATATATATATATATATATATATATATATAATAAATTTCCTCCTTACAGAAGCCCTAATGTTATCTCTCCCAGAGGTCATGTTCTTTTTAGCAGATTTCCCATAAGGGAAATCAGCTATGACGCGAGTTTCGAAAAATTTCTTCAAATGTCCATCGATCCTACCCAGTAGATGACGAAAATGAGGTCCGTTCAAAATTATATATATATATATATATATATATATATATATATGATATTTCCTGTTAACATTCTAGCGGTCGCAATTTTCGTTTGATCGTTACCAAACTCGATATTTAAAGGTTTTATGTAAAAATAAAGATCAAGTTCGTTAATGGCTGAAATCGGGCCAGTGGGAGGGGGGGTTTAGAGGGGAGGATTTTTGAAATATCTCCGTTACTATACGTCAGATCGAAAAATTATATAGAGTAAATCTTATTGAAAATTAAATTTACTATAAATACTGTTATATGTATTTATTATGTATTCTGTATCTTGAATATTAACCGAGATATTTGCATTTTTCTTTTTTCAGCTTCTGAGATGAGTTCGGCTAACTTCGGGTCTAGACGTGAGTTTCCGTCAAGAGCTAGTTCGGGCCGTTCCCGAAACTGTTCGGCTCTCTATTCTGAAATTTCTCTTTTGTAAAACTTCACGTGGGAAATCTGCTTAGTTTACGCAGCCCTTGCGTGACGGACTTTTATGGAATAATGCAGACCGCGTTGTTTAGCATTGTCTGTTATATTTTGTAATTTCTTTTACTAGCTTATATCGTTCGTCTGTAAGAAGTGAAGAATTACATAGTAAGGGGTGATATGTTTGATCGTAGATAAAGTCGCTTGTATAAGTATTTCTGCATGTTTGGATCTGTTTAAATAAGAATTAATATATCCAACTCGTACTATAAGTAATACCAAGTGCTAAATAAATAAGAAGTTCTGTACAAACCCACAAGAAGACTATAACTTTTAAACTGAATATAAATAATAGAGTCTAAATACAGACATAAAATGTTGTCTGAAGGCAGTTCCTTACAAAAAAAATAGGTGCAGAATTAAAATAAGTGTTCAAATTTTGATTTCGATATTTCAAAAGACGAAGTAGAATAAAAAAATATATATCTTACAAAAAAGAACAACTTAAATGTCTTCTTTTAAATATATTTCTTTACATTTGTCTATTATCATTTTTTAGTTAATTACTGTGTATATATTCTAAGTTTAAAAGGATTATGTTGAAATGTTTTAGGTAAAATCTTCTTCTACTTCTTTGAAGTAGCTTTAAATATCGATTTTTATAACGATGGTGTTAAGGTTTGTTGTG
The DNA here is from genome assembly GCA_019009955.1 of Riptortus pedestris. NCBI lineage: Eukaryota > Metazoa > Arthropoda > Insecta > Hemiptera > Alydidae > Riptortus > Riptortus pedestris. The sequence continues at coordinate 69,386,564 of CM032232.1, read as the reverse complement.
TATAATTTTTAATCTTGAACGTATAATTGCTAGAATGATAAAATTGATAATTTTGACACTATTTTAATAATAGAATTCTCCAGCCTTCCCCCCCCCCCCATGTTTTTCTTTAATTAGAGCTCATAATTAGGAGCACTATTTTCAGAGTTCATCCGTTGACTTTATTTGCATAATTACCATATAAATTGGGTTTACGTCTACTTTGTGTTACACAAGTAAACTGAGAGCGTGGATATTTTTGATTGTGAAACTGAGCATTTTTATCTTTTTGAAGTCCACGCCCTCCTAAACTTTTAGATATTGTTAGTATTATTAGTTTTACTATCATTTATTTATTATTTGACATCTTTGATGTATGAGTTTCAAAAAATATTTATGTTCCGATTTTTAAGGATAAAGGAAACTCCATTAAATATATGTCGTTTATTCGGATTCACAAATAAAATCGAGTGGCTTTGTTTTTTTTTTTGTACTACACGAATTGTGGTGTGGATTATTACCAATCGATAAAGTAGACTCTGACACTTATTGTAGCCAGCAAAATGCAAGGCCTAATCCAACCACATTCCGATTCTGCTGATCTCGAACACAATAGCTGTCTTTTATATAATTATAAGTGTTAGGCCGACAATCTCAACTTACATATAATAGAACAAGCAATATGGACCAGGCACCTGCTCGTAAGACTCTCAATATTTTCTGTAATAGACAGAAGATGTCTCTTTAAGGAGACGAAAGGTGAATAAATAAATATTACATGACGAAATCTGCCAACCTATTTTTCTATCCCTTGAAAATAAGCTTCTCGATCACTGTCTCCACTTGATAGATATTTGAAAACTATAAATAACCAATCCCAAAAAAAAATATTTCAATTTACCTCATTTTTGGTGTATTATTTTTTTTGTTCGTTTAATGCTTTATGTACCTATTTATTTTCATAATTTTCGTCTTACATTATTGATTATATTAATATTAATTTTAATGATTTCTTGTTTATGTGAACTGGAGAAGGGTTAATTGAAATTGTAGTATAAATTAAATAAAAAAAATCCAGATAAGCCTCAGTAATATATACTGACCGTTAATAAAACCCTATATATTATAAGTACAGAAATCATACATCGAATTCTTTCATTCACTCAACTATGCTTTTTTTTTATTTTAATATTTTCAAACGTTTGAAATTAAATATTTATAAATTTCAAATCTTATTATTTTGTGAGCACTTAAGAAAACTTTGTTAGCATAGGATAAAAACTCTTCTGTTGGAGAAATGTTAACTATTCGGTTCATGGTCTACAATTTAAATATGAGAAGGGGTGGGGGCGGGAGGATAAAAGTCTCTGTTCATAGTCGTGCATTCTTTATAGGAGCAGAATTCCAAGGAATCTTGTCATTGTTGGGCCAGCATTCCCCAGAGAATAGTCGTAGGTTATATTATAATGCTCCTTCAGAAAGTCATTTCTACCCTTTTCCCATCCCAGGGAGGGCTAAGAGGTTTATTAATTTGTAGTGTAATTCATTATAGTGCTATCATTAGATGGCTATATGTGGAAGTTTACATTAGGGGATTGAATTAATAGCCCAGATGAAAGAGGAGCTACACAGCAACTCATAACTTCCTTTATAATCCTTCCCCACCGTTTAACCTTTCCTGTAGATTTCCTTTTTATGTTATTCCTCTTAGAGTCCTTTCAATATGGTTCATTAGTTTAATAGAAATAAACCCACTGCCGTGGGTGAACAATCCTCGTTTATCAAACAAAATGCCAACAATTATTCTTGGTAGAATCGAGCTCTCCATCGTATTTCGCAACATAAGCGATTGAACAACGGCTTTCTTAAGTTTCATCAGGTACATTAATACATATAAGCCATATAAAATTGTCTTACATACGCCGTCATCATGTTATCAATTCTTTTTTACAGTTTGATATAAATATCATTCTCCAGTTAAATATGGGTTACGCGTTAAGCTTTATCTTATTAATGCTTTCCATCTAAAAGTTCAATTATGTGGTCAATTCCTCTTCCTATATAATAATTCCATCAAAGTACCTCATATATCTTTGTTAGTCCCAATCATTTAGTTAGTATTTGTTTATTTGTACGTAGACAATAAGTTATTGTGTGAGAATGACCGATCTTGACCTTGCTAAGAATACCTGCTGTTTTTTGCAAAAAAAAAATTAGTTAAAGATGATTTGCAGATAGAATGTTTCAGTTCTTTAAGTTTGTTTTCTGTTGTGATATACAGAAATAACTGTCATGGGTTTATAATCAAAGGTTTTTCTTGAGCTTGAACATGTTTCTTGTAATGCTTTGTATGGTAAATGGGTACTTCACCCTGGTTATCTTGGTATTTTGTCTTATGTCATTATGTCTGGGTAAGCAGTAGTCAGTTATTAAGATTTTGAATATATTTAAGTGTTTAAGATGTGTGGGTGTGAGCTATATATATTTCGTCGTGTATATAATCAACTAAGGGAATCAGGGAAAATTGTAAAAAGTCTTTTTATTTTCAAGTGTGTTGTGTATAGAACGTTTCAGAGCTTGGTACATAGTCTTTAGCGCAGTTGCGTGCTTTACAATTTCATCTGAAAGCTAATTGAGTCAGCAACTATGTGGCCCTTATTCCTTTATCTGTTTTTATCCGTGCGAGTAGATAAATGTGTCATGAATTTTATCAATAAGCAGAGATGTAAAATGTATGTGGTAAATATGTCCTGAAGTGGGATTAATTTTATTATACTGAGTCAATGATAAATCAAAGTAGAGTTTGTCAATTTTCCAGTGATATATCGTTTTGTTGTATCTCTTGGTAAATACATGCTCCTTGAATGTTAAGTGTCGTTTGGGTAGTTAAAAAATATAATTGACATGGGTTTTACCTCCTTGAGCGTTCTGTATATTTTTTAATCACATATTTATCAATAATAGCGGTCCTGGTGCTCAAAGAATTTCGAAATTTTTAATTATGTGGGAAATATACGGATAATAAATAGCATTCCAATGGCTTCAGCATGAAGGTTTGCTTCTGAATAGATTTTAACATTTCAAATGTGCTCACCGATGATATTCTGCAAAAGAAATCAAGGAGGTTATGGACCTACTTTTGCGTTTGACACCACATTGAGTCTAATGTTTCATTGCATTATTCATGGGCAGCCCTTTCATACAAATACCTAACCACACACACCCACACAAACACACACACACACTCACACACTCACACAACACACACACACCCACTCACCCCGCGGATTGGCTGGCAAAGGAAGTTAGTAGGGATGGCAACTTAGTGAGGGAACAGCTAAAAATCCCATTGTCAAGCCTTGAGGAAGCCGCCAGGAAGGACACGCTGAGACGTTGGGAAAGGGAATGGAAGGATTCCAGTAATGGGTCATTGACAAGAAAGTTCATTCCCACTATCGGGAGAAGGCAGAAGATGTACTTCAAGCATCATTTCCAGCTAACGCAATTCCTTACCGGGCATGGGAAAATGCGTAGCTATCTTCACAGATTCCACATTTTGGAAGAGGATGCCTGCCCTTGCGATAATGCCTCATCGCAGACGGTGGATCACCTGATCTTTGACTGCTCTCGTCTAGAGCATATCAGGGCCCCCATCATCCGAAGAGCTATCGGGCTAAATATGAGCTGGCCACTTGAGCTGCATCAACTTACACAGCAAGAAGTATTTGGTGATTTTATTGACCTTGTTGCAAGTATAAATTTTGAGGTGTTGTAAAACAAGAAAAAAAAAACTTGTTTGTTGTTTATCTTGTATTTAATTAGGTTTTAGTATTTATGGTATAAGTTTTAGTGATTTGTATTAGTTATGTAACACATGTAGTATATTTTATATGGAGCATGTGTATTTTAAATAATAAAATCCCTTTTGGTAGGGTTACTACCATTAGGAAAATTAAAAAAAAAAAAAAAAAAAAAAACACCCACTCACAACACACGCAACACACACACACCCAACACACCCACTCACAACACCCCCCCCCCCCCCACACCACACAGACACACACAAACAAACAAACATAAACACACACACACTCACACACACAACACACACACACACACACACACACACACACACACAACACACACACACACACACACACACAACACACACACACACACAACACACACACACACACACAAACACACACACACACATACATATATATACATAAGTACATATACACACTCATATGTACATATTGAATGAGGGTTTAAATCTCATTTATATTACAGCCGATGACTATAAATGATCAATAAATATGTAGTACCTTGGATACTCTCATTCATATTTCTTAGTTTTTTAAATTCAGTGACGTCTGTTGATATAATTAACTTCTTTGGCCGTACTATGAAGATCATAAGTGAAGGCGTTCGCCTTTAAATTTGCGTCTGACAAATAATGTATTATGGAACCATTGAATTGTCACTGGACCTAGCTGATCAACATTGCCCATGTAGTATATTTACGAATTGCATATCGTATACAAAATAAATAAAAGTTCTAAATTATTATAAGTTTGCATAATGTGTAAATATTATTTATAATGCCGGCTGAATATATTTTTGGTTGTTGTATTTATAACGTTCAATAGTTCTACATTTGTTTACCTATGGAAGAAGTCATAGGTCAAGAATTACTTGGGAGAAAACTCTCCGATACCTTCCTGAATTAATTAATGTTCCGTGGCGAAGGCAGTCAAATAAAAAAACAATGATATTTCTTATTAATTGGTTGTATATAAATTTTGACTTCACACATTGGTACATGTAGAAAATGAAGTTCATTGTTCCTTGTCACATTTCCTTCGTATGAATAGAATTTCAATCACATATGTTGCATTGAATGGAAGATATTAATATTAATTCTGTGGGAAGGAGGCTTTTCCGGAAGCAGGCCACGTGGAGATTGGGCTTGCGAAACTGAAGGGGGAGAAATGGGTTCAAATTAAATTGCTCCTGTCTCAACTACTCAGTGGCTTCTGCCTGAATTCTACCCACAATTTCCAAGCCACAATATACCTTTGTGACTTCGTCTTCCTCCGAGCCAAGTTTGCGGTTATTCCGTTGTAATTGTTTATAAATTTAAAGTTTACCCACCGTTTTCTCAGCTCATGGGTTCCATGAGCTCTGCTACACATTCCCATTTTACTATGAAGAAGACACTATGTGGAAACATTCACTATAAAATCATGGCTGTTTCAAGGAAGTTCTAGAATATAGTTTATTTCTTTGGTTTTCATTTTCTGCAAGTATAATATTCTTAAAAGTTAGTACGGTGTACAAGCTTAATGTTTTATGCATTCGTATTGAAGAGCACCAGTCGTTTAGAACGCATTTTAAAATAAGATTAGGAGGAGGTATTTTTAGCTATCTCATCTCATATCAAGAAAGGCGGTTTTAAACGACGTTGGTTTATGACGAGGCGATTCTAGTTTGATTATTCATTTATGGGACAGCTGGATTACTTCTGAAATCGGTTTAAATTCAATTAAATAATCAAAAATGTTTTCCTATAGCTTCAGAGTTACTTGTGAGGAACTTGTGTAATGGAAATGTAGGGAGGAATGGATGGCTTACGAATAAATAACCTTCAACAAGTTCTCTAATCCCTCCCTTCCTCCTCATGGTTTAATACCGTATCTCCCACGTCACGGGTTCAAGGTTTGGCCTTTTTCTTATAGAGCGACTCCTATCTTCAATTAGTTATATCCCTTCTAGAAATCTTGGAAACAAATAATACGGGATTACAAAGGTTGTACTCATGACGCGATTTTCGAAAAATTTCTTGCAAGTTTAATGCTCTATAAATGTCGTTATACACGTTTTTTTTTACTCCCTTGATCATTTTTTTAGTTTTCAGTTTTCTGTGAACTCCTACTTCTTCTCTTTTCATATTAACAATAAATTGTGTTATACAAACACGTGGAAAATCTGCTTAGCTTGCGCAGCTTTGTGACTTATGTTATCGTCTGTGGAATTAATCGTAATTGCTTGATTAAATGCTATATTTTGAATAAAATAATTATTAAAATGTTCTCAGATGAGTTCGGTTTGAAGCGCTATTTCGTATACTCTCTCAGTAATCCTCCCGTTTTTCAACCGGCTTCAGGAGTGGTCGTCGTCTTGCCAACTCTAAATGACGACCTCTCCCGGACTTCCTTGCTAAAGTTTAGTCGTCTCATATATTTCTAACACTCCCCATACCGTCTTGTGCTTGTCCTACTTTTTTTTCGGGCTAATACTTTTCTTTCGTCAAACACTATCTGGTTGCATATTGCTACAGCCGTTCTGATCTCTCTTAGTTTTACTCAGCTGTGTTTCACGAATAATCTACTAGCTATCTTCTTTCTCGTATGAGTAAGACTGCCCCTGATAAAAATGGAGTCCACGCTTCTGGATCCATTGCTTATACTTGGTTCTATATATTCCATACTATGTCCCAAAATTAATAGCTCTTTAATAAAGGCGTGTAATTATCGTTTTAAAATTAAAAGAACTCTTTATTTTTTTACCTAAATATACCTCCCAACTAGGTGTCCTGGTATTTTTCAATATAATGGTTTTCTATAATAATCTATAAACTTACCTTACAATTATTAAATAATGAATATGGCTCATACAACATCAACCACTTCCATAAACAAAATCTAAATAATTTTTACTATGTTATCACGGTTTTATCATCGAACACGCCCGGGAAGGTTTCAATGCGAGAACTTCATATTTAAACCTGTCCCCAATAAACAGCTAATTACGTGGCCTTGAGTGGTAGGTAGTGACTAAAAGTCATGCTGACGTGATAAACCCTTTAATTGATAAGTATTTTTTTTTTAATATACCTATATATCTTGTGACATCACAAGTGATTCCAGAATGTAAAACTTTACTTCAGAATGCACTAAAACGCCAATGTGGTTGCAATAACATGTCTAGTAGAATTGCTGTAAGTACAATAATATTCGTCCAGAGATGCTGGGTGGTATATAAAAGAATCAATCTGGATGTACGAAATTTGACTGTTTTCCTCCACAATAAAGTACCAACGACAATGTGTGTACAGAGTACCAGCTCATCATAAGTGCTTGTTGACGTAAAAAACCGCTTGAATAACAAACCCACAACAATATTTCGATTAGTAAACAAAAACAAAATAAAATTAGCTAGAATAGAAAGAACAAATTAACATACAATGTAAAATCATATTAAAACTAAACAAAATCGTATCATAGGAAAAAATGGGAAACCATTCATTACTTAAAAACATAGTCATTCTAATAAAAAGATAAAAAAATACTATTGAACACTAAATTAATAAATATAAATACTAAAATATTCAACTTTTGGAAGAAAATTTTAAAAACAAAATAAGATAACAAATAAAATTAAAACGCGAATCCCTAAAAACAACTACAATATCTAAAACGTAATTTAAAATGCATCTTCAAAAGAATGAAAGAAAAGCTTGCCAGAGTAGGTGTTCAGGGAAGAATAAAAATAACAAGAAAAAAAAACAATAAATCGATTGAGAGGAACAAGAATAGAGCTAGTTTATTTTTGTATATGTTGATTAATCGAAATATTCTTATCTACTTAGTAAGGGCTTTCTTAGCGTCAACAGAAACTGAAGATGGAGCTGGTGCTTTATATATATATACTCTGTTGTTAAAAAAACTTATTGTGAAGGAAAACAGCCTTATTTTGATCATTCAGATTGCCTTTAAGTGTAATTTCGAATAGTCAAATGTTGGGCAAATACATTTTAAGTATTTAGTAATCCTATTTGTTTAAAGGAATCATCAGTCATGCTACATTTGACGTAATCTAGGGCTAAACAACATACTTGAGTTATGATAGGTTAATTGAGTGTTTCCTGCATTTATGGTAGATGGCATCCTCTTTATAAATGTAATGTTTAAATTGAGTGGAGAGCTTCTAAGCCAGATGCTTTAATTTGAAACCTCTATTGATTTTCTATCGAAAGCAGATAATGGTCAGAGTGGGGTTGGAGATATAAGCCAAGCTATAATAAACCTCAGAATTAAACTAAATTACTAAGAACTGAGGCTATTTTAATTATGCCGATAAAAGTAGAATAAGACTATAATTAACTAATTTTAAGCAGATTTCCTGGAAGTCAAATCGGCTACTCAAGATGCTATTTTTAATACTTTCATAAAATGTTTAAGAAAATACGAATTTCTACTATCCTTTCAAGTTATTTTCTTCATTCTCACCAAGAATTTAGTATTGCATTAATGGGTTAACTACCAAATGGTGCTGCCAAGGTAAAATGGCAACTCGATTTTCTAATTAGGCGTTAACTTCGAAGTCGAAATGTTATTCATCGACAAATATATGTTTGTAAGATATGTGTTGGATTTTATGAGTTTAGATTAACCTTTTCAAAGTTTAAATTTCTGGTCGTCAAATCCAACTTCAATTCCGCTATATGTGAGTGCCTCAATAGCATGGGAAATATTTTTTTTAAATATTGATAAAGAGAATGAATATTCACATGAAAATAGGGTGGTATTTATTTATTCATATTTTAGACTTATAGTTGGGAAACGATATGAAAGTAATGCTTTTTTTGGAAAAAAAGTGATGTTGTTATGTCTAATTGTATTTTCAACTTTTCTAAAAAATTGAGTTTTAATATCTATGACTTAGGTTATTGTTGTGTCCTTTTACAAATATTTAAAAAAAATCATGGACTGTACATATTTTTCAATTGTGTGTGTCTTGTATTTTAACGGAGCACGGATGATGTGGCAGGGTTTCGAAAGCTGGTAAATAAACATTTATAACCTAGCGTGGCTGTTGACCCTTTTTTCAACCATGGAGAATGAATATTCTCAATATTATGCTTTTTTATACTAAACTATTCTTAAAATGTGAGGGTTTTGTTTGATGTTTAAACATATGTCCATCAATTTCTTCATTAATACTGATTTCATCTATAGACGAAGAAAAAACAATGGGTAATGTTTTTTAATATGGCTTTCAGTATCGAATCGGTTTTTCATTTCTGAATTTCAAGGTATGCAGTCATCATAAAGAACTTCATTGTTGTTATATGCGAGAGCCTCAAAATATTTGAAAAACTTTTTTAATATACATGGAAATGAATATTGCCACTTTGGGGCTGTTATACAAAGCTACCTATAACAGATGCTTACTTCGAAGTTAAAACATGTGTGTTTTCAATTTTCATTATATTGGGAAATAACAATATGTTCTTCATAGTTCAACGGCATTGGTACAGTATCGACGGTCTCCACCGTAAGGTAGGGACTGTAGCAACGGACGTAAGAGGGAACGAGCACTTCAGAAATGGGTTCGTTTGTCACGAAACATGTCGGGCAATATGAATAAAGCTTGCGCCGAAAAAATGTTTTTTATTGGTGATCATTGCCACTAAACTATGAAGAACATATAAAAATATTGGTTCCATAATAATAAGAAAAAATTATAATTATGTTAAGAATATGTTTTCAGTTTTAGAAAGTTATTTTGCAGGACGAAATTCAAAATAATTTTTTTCGCCTTCTACTTCAGAATTATTAATCAACACAAATCAGCAAAACATAATAATATTATGTTATTATTACTTATTCAATGATTACATTTCAATTGGAAACTGAATTCATTTAAACTACGGCAGTAAACCGAGCTTCTGATACTAATCCCGCACAGCTGTTTCGCGTTGCGTGCAGAGTATAACTACAAGTTTGTATTATACACGTATCAATCATACTTCCATATTTCTACAATTTTTAGGCTTATTTTTAAAATATTACTTTTAAAATGATCGTCATGACTGCATGAAACATTGCTTAAAAACACCAAATATTCATAAATTCACTACTAAGTAAAATCCTTAGACTACTGAGTCTGGTAAAGAGCCTGTATACAACCTGACCCAATTAGCCATAGTTGCTTAAACTGGGCCTCAATTTAAAATATTATTCCACGGCAGTGTTTGTTGGAAGTGAAGAATATTTACTTGGAGAGAGAGAAAGTCGCTTGCTGTCTTTCCCAATGAGCGCATGCAAGTAGCTCTGAAGATGGAGACAATAGTATTCGAAAGCGCTCAGTGCTGAAATAAAAATTTGTGAAGAATTGGACGTCTTTTTCTCTCTCCAAGTAAAATATTATTATTACTTTTCAGGTTTTACTTTGAAGTTCCGACAGAAGTGTAGTTTTGGCTTGTAAATGTTACAATGAAAGATGTAGCTGCTCTTTCATTTGCAAAAAGCTACATTTTTAGGCCAATTTTTCAGCTTTTCATTAGGTTGGTTCGTTCCTGCTTTTGGTCCTTTTTTTTACCCTTGGCATTCTATGAAAATGAATGGAAATTTATGCGTCCCTTGTTTGCTGGCAAAGCCGCGGATAGCATAACCAATAATCCCCCGAAGGGTTCCATTCCGATTGGCCGATTCGGTAGCAAAAAGAAATATCTTGGCCCATCTCAATATACAGTAGCACCTAGAATTAGTCAACGTAATTCTTGATCGTCAGTCATGGCGTTTCAATTCGGGACAGAAAAAGAAGATGTGTGCACTCATCTGACTCATAACCATAAAATAGATAACCACTTTTTCGAGTGTTTCTAATGTTTAATTAATTTAGAGGCATTTTAAGATTATGGTTATAAAGGAATAGATAAAGACGTAAATAAATGTCAGTGGATGAAAAAGGGGCAGTGAGATAGAGACTGTTTTTCAAGTGTAAATTCAGGGGTTATGGATAAAAAAAAATATAAAAAATATTTTATATATTTATGTATTTTTTAGCCCAAGAGTATCTTTAGAAAAGGCGACTATTAAATCATCACGTGAGTGAGCTTTTCTTAAATAATATTTCGAAATTCTTCTAGTTACAGAAGAAATAGAGAACTGAGCTATTAGATGACATCATTAGCGTCTTATTGGAGGGAAATGTGCAGAGATTTATTTCAATTCTTTGTAATTATTTCACTATTCGTCGTTCCACCGTGCAGAATCATATTCACGCACAGCATTGAAAAATAAACACTAAAAAAATTATTTTCAATGCAAAGAAATATAAAAAAAAGCAGGAGGGGCTGGTAATTAAAGCAGATTTTCGCCACCACATTTTATTCTCTGGACATGATGCATTTAGAGAGTATTGAGATATTTAGTGTAATGGCAAACTGATGCCATGTGGTTATCACAGATGTTCTTAAAATCCGTATTATGTCTCTTAATAAACGCCCATTGTAACTAATACATGGTATTATTGCTGGAGGACCAGCACATATTGAATAAAATATTCGGCTATTGTGAATACTTTATCAGTAGGAGGAAAATGCCTGGAAACGACCAATTACCAATGAGACAGTAAGTATTTCAGGTTCAGGAAAACTTTCAATTCAATAACTGTAATAAATTATTAGCTTATTTACAATAGAGATTGGTAATGTAACGTTTTTCTTTGCAATGCCTGATTTTTTATTTTACCCATTCTCTCTCATGCAGACCAGCATGATTTATATTATCCATTCATTTATGAGTAGTACTACGTTGGTGATATTCTTTTTAGCAAGTCTATCGCCAAAAGTTGTTAATTATTTACGCTTAATAAAAGAAAAACGAAAAAAAAAATAGGAACCAAATTAAGAATTTAACAAAAAACAATTTGGAAATATTACTCTAAAATTTAACCTTTTGGCGAGTGGACATCACAGGTCCGTTTTGTTTATTTTTCACTAGTTTTAGCAGATTTCCCTTAAGGGAAATCAGCTATTGAGGTTGTACTCATGACAGAATTTTCGACATTTTTCTTCAAATGTCCATCGATCCTACCTAGTAGATGACGAAAATGAGGTCCGTTCAAAACTGTATATATATATATATATATATATATATATATATATATATATATATATATATCTATATATTTGTCTGTTACCGCTCTAGCGGTCGCAATTTTTGTTTAATCCTTACCAAACTTCATATTTAAGAGTTTTATGTAAAAAAAAAGATCAAGTTCGTTAACGGCTGAAATCGGATCAGTGGGAGGGGGGGTTTAGAGGGGAGGATTTTCGAAAATTTCGAAATATCTCCGTTACTATACGTCGGATCGAAAAATTATACTGAATCACTCTTATTACAAATTAAATTTACTATAAATATTGTTACATACATTTATTCTCTATCTTGAATATTAACCGAGATTTGCATTTTTCAGTTTTCACCAAACCGCCACTTCTACTCATGTTACGTCAACAATACTCTGATACATAATAAATCACATTATTGGAAGTTTAAATACCAAAAATTGTATTCAAGAGACCTTTATTATACGAGATACATGCAAATATGCACTGGTGACTCCCCCCCCCCATCTTAAAGTTTTGGACTACTAAAATTTTATTGATTGAGATATCAATTATTCTGACTCATTATTAATTACACTAGTAGATATAGTAAATAGTTCTCAATAAAATTAATGTGTTATATTCTGATATACTTCAGTAATTGTTTTTAGCAGATTTCCCCTAAGGGAAATCAGCTATTGAGGTCGTACTCATGATGCGAGTTTCGAAAAATTTCTTCAAATGTCCATCGATCCTACCCAGGAGATGACGAAAATGAGGTCCGTTCAAAATTATATATATATATATATATATATATATATATATATATATATATATATATATATATTTGTCTGTTAACGCTCTAGCGGTCGCAATTTTTGTTTGATCTTTACCAAACTCGGAATTTAATCGTTTTATGTAAAAAGGAAGATCAAGTTCGTTAATGGCTGAAATCGGACCAGTGGGAGGGGGGGCATTTTTGAAAATTCAAAATACCTCCGTTATTATGCGTCGGATCGAAAAATTGTATAGAATAAATAATATTGCAAATTAAATTTACTATAAATGTTGTTCTATACATTTATTCTGTATCTTGAATATTAACCGAGATATTTGCATTTGTATTCTGCGTGTAGTCACCTATAGGCTATTTTCGTACTTTCCGCCGAGAGCTCTGGTGGCCATTTCTATAACTATACGTCCCTCGTGAATAGGTTTAGAGGTTAGGTTAACTGTTTTTTGGGGCTAGAAACTACTGGGTTATTACGCCCCAAATAATGTTTTAGGTTTAGAGGTTTCTAACTACTACAGTTGTTATTAGGCAGATTTCTCTATTGTAAAACTTCTCGTGGGAAATCTGCTTAGTTTACGCAGCCCCTGCGTGACGGACTTTTTTAGCACATGACCTCATAGGAAGAGTGTGGGTTTTATATTACATTATATTTAATCTCTATTTACCTTCCTACCCACATCTATCACACGATAAGCGCTAATTTCATTGTCTACGACTCTACTCTAAGTCTGAGTCGCTTTCAAACGTTTTCCACCCTCTTTGGCGATAATATATTTAACTTTTCTATTATCAACATTTTAAAGTTGATAATAGAAAAGTGTTTAATTTTCTTCGGTGGGTGATTCATTCGTTTTATAGATGTAAAAGCTGTTCTAGCATTACAGTGACGATAAAACTAATTGAGTTGGGAAGTCACCGCGCTCCTTGATGATCTATAAACTGGAGTCTTCTTCGTACTTTATTTCAAATGGCTATTTAACTGGAACGATTCTGGAGACCTCGGCAAAGTAATAAACTCCTTTCTAGGACCTGTAAACGAGTCCAATGAGTCAGATGCAGTGGACGCTTTTATTTTACTCTTTATAACCAAATACAGTAAATGAGAACTGCCTTCTTGTTGAAATAAACAGTCGAAACCTTAAAGTGAGTTCCGGTTTACAAATTATAATCCGTTGAAATCCTTGCCAAACCTGTGGAGTCCCCGCACTCGTTAATGGAACTTATAAACCACGCCCCCTCAAGAGTTAATGTAATGAGCTGATGTATGGATTACCTTCAGATAATAAGGCATCTGACTTGCGTTTGGTGTTTCAAGGTCCTGGCAAGGGAGCAGTCTAGAAGTTTATGTTTTATTGTTAGTCCTACGTTGCACTGTTCTCATATTGGTCTGTCAGTATGTCGCTTTAAGAATATGTGGTTGCATTACGTATGGTTATTACCATTTTTTCTCTTCTCGTGAAATGTATTTTATTTGTCTTAGTTTGTTGTGAGAGTTGGTCCAGCCTGTTTTTCAGGAGTCCAATGCGTACATCTGTTTTATTTTTTATATAAATCCGTCGAAGTTAATAAAGTAGTGTGTTCATGATCGTTTAGTTGCTAATTTTGCTTGATATGTCTACAATAGTACTTGGTAGCTTACAATAGTGCTTGATCTCATTTCGGTCAGTAAGGGGAGAAACAATTTTAATCTTTTAAACTTCAAGCGAGCTCTCTATTTTAAGTGAGCTATTTATAATTCTAGTTATGTTTGAATTCTGGATTACCTGAAAAGGTGTATTTTTTTTTTAAATTATGTTGCCCCTCGTTGTAAGAACGGCCCCTCGTTTTGATGTACGAGTATATTTGTGGAGTGGCATGAGGGTTGCCTCTGAGCTGACAGGGGTTGGTATATCTCTTGTAGCCACTCCTTTACATACCTACATTTCCACCAACCACAACTCTCTTCCTCACTTATTCATTACCTCACAACCATCCCTTGTTATACAATAACCTTCCTTTTAATTTCATTAAACCCGTCTCTAGCCATGAAATGATTATTTTTAAACAAGAGGAATCTTAAAATAGAAAAAATATACTTCTTTCTCATTAAATATTAAAAAATGTAACATGATGCGTCAAATATTTTTGGTTTCCTACAACACAATTCTATTTTAATTAATTTCTTTATTACTGTTATTTACAATCTTATTAACAGCCTTAACACCACTGGACATGTATACGCATTTTTAATTTATTGACATACTTTGTTATAAGTTTGTATCTGTTTAAGGATGGCATGCTTTCATAAGAAACTTGTCCCCAACTTTAGGAGACAATATACCTGACCATAAATTATGTTTTAACTGATTTTTTATAACAAATATATTGTAGTATTATTTAATACTTGAACTTATATTAAGGTATTCACCTCACGCATCCTTTAGATATTTTTGGTTTAGTTTATTTTTAAATAAAGAATATGATTTATAGTTTTAATACATTCGGCAGTATGATAAAGAGTGTTACTCCTGATTATGATTCACTTTTCTTGAAATATTTATGTTTGGGATTTTTAAACATATTCTTATATCTTTTTTTATGATTAGTTCTTTATGTTATTTTTGTAAAATAAGCTCAATTTGTTCTTTTACAATCAGTATAGTTTGGTATAAGTGTATTGAAGGAAAAAAAATGTTGACTGTGTTAAGAGCGCACTACCAGAATGTACTGCACCCATTTGAATTTGAAATGTTTTCCAAATCATATTGATCATGTTTGGTGGTAGGTAGTACAACTTTTCACATTCGATGCCTTTGATTATTCAGTGGCAGGCAGAGTGTACATTTGCTGACAGAACGAAAACCCTTTGTAGCCTTGCCTCTTTCTTTGTTCTCATATTAATTGAAGTTTTGCAATTTCTACACCAGAACTATTTTCTGTATTGGTCTATTAGTAAATATTAGAAATGCATTGTTTCATTTTTCCACAATAAATAAGTATAAATACTCACCTATATTTGAATTTTCTAATAAACATGTTTGTATAGTTTATTTTAGATGTGAGTTCACTCACAAAAAAAAAAATTAGTATTGGACACATTATATTTACTCTCCAAGTTAGGAAAGAATTTGACGACTTTCACTTGACCCTAAATTTATTCTATGCAGCAAGAGTACTTCACACATTATCCTTTTCTCTTAATCACTTGGCACACCTGGCATTGTGCTATTGCCATTTAAAAAATTAAATATTTTCAAAATCAAACCATATGTCTAAAACAGAAAAAAACTAGGGAGATATTGAATGTAATATATATGCATTGCGAGATTATACACTTTACAAATTTTGTAATTTGTAGACAAGGCATCAGTAGTATAAAATGGACATTCATAAATATATTTGTAAATACCAAGCGTTAAAGCGTTGGCTTTAATCTCACATCGTAAACCTTGAGTGCCGAGTTAGAGTCCCACCTGGGCAATAGGAATGGGTGGCGAAGACATTAAATAAAATTATTAATCCCATTCTGGCTGTAAAAGAGTGGTAACCTGTAGATAACCTGTCCCAATTTTTTTTTGTTAATAAATAAAAATTTATTTATGTCCACTTTTGGTGCTTTGGCTAATAGGGACGGGTTATCTACAGGGTACCACCCTTTTCTAGCCAGGGTGGGACTAGGGATTTTATTTAGCGAGTCCTATTAATAAATAATAATCATTATAAATTCTTTCAATTAATCATACCATATGTATAAAACTGAAAAATAATGAAATAATCGTTATGTAATATACATTATGAGATGCGCTTTGCAACTGTTGTAAAGTTTTAGTTATTTTCTTTGGCACCTGTTCAATATTTAACGGGAGAGAGACTTGTTATCGTTCGAATTTCGACAAAAGGACAAAGAACAAGAAGCTTGTTAGAAAAACATGTTCTCTCTTTGTGGAATTCCTTCTGGGAGTGTTTATACACTCGGCCTTAAAATTTATTTCAACACATTTTCCCCTAATATTGGGCACTAAGAGTATTTTCATTCATTTCTTTGATGAAATGAAATGAAGCCCCCTGGTCATTTCTACTTTCCACCATCCTGTGAAGCAAGTGGGTTTAAAGTCTTTTCAAAATTTCTTCATTTGTTTTGTTTTGATTGAAGATGGTCTTATATCCGAGCCTTTTATTTTATAAATTCGTTAATGTTGTAGTAATATCACATGATAAAATGTAAAGAAGATGGTTAGAAAGATGAATGAAACAGTTTTTGTTGGAGGGGGTGAGATAGGTTGAATAAGGTTCGGGATGAATTATTCAGGTGGTTGAATTCTTATAAAGGGTGGAGACCTAATCCTCCCGAGGTAGAGGGTGTTTCGCATCCTCAATCCTCAAGGATTCCTTAATTGGCCATGCCACTTCATAGTCCTTAACGAGTCTCTGTGCTTATTGATTCAAGCCCATTCATGGCATAGGCCTGTTTGTAGAAACGGTTTCCAGTTGCTTAATCTCTTTAGGTGGGCTTTCTTTTAGTCACAGTAGTCCTTACTATTATTTTAAGTTGTATTTGACACTAGTTATCATCAGGTATCCTCGGAAAATCTTTTAAGTCTAAATGAAGTGAGTATTTTTTTTAATAGTTGTAAGGCTTCTCCACAAAACACATTTGTACATTTTCCAGAAAGCCAGCAGTGGTCTTAAATCAATATTCTGTTCCTCAGGGGCAACAGAAGAAATAATACAGACTCTGTAACTTGAACTCAGTATAGCACAAATAGTTAGATCAAAAATTGCAGAAAGTAGTCTCCACTCATCAGTTTCAGACGAAAGTTTAAATTTACAACCGACTAAAACAATTGTGATATTCTATATTGAGTCTGGAATGTAGTTACGGAGCATGTGCTGATATTAGACGTCGAAAGGCCCTGATATCGATTTTAAAGTAAATTGGAGATGCTAGAAATGTCACTCCAATTCCTTAATACACTCAAGGTACTGCTAGGGGTCACTCTTAGCCCTAGTTTTTCCGCGGCTAGGTGCTTGGTGTTTTCCCCTGGAAGTCTCTGGCTAGGACTGATGTCAAGGTCCGAGAGACCTTCGAGATCTGAAGGGACTTCGAGATAACGGAAAATCCGTAGTTAACTTATTAAATATAATAATGCCATTAGAATAATTGCTTAAATTTCAATGTGTTTTTGGGTTACGTGAACATACTGTAGCGCCGGTGGCTGTTCAAGTTAAGGCGTGGGTACATTTACCTCTACCCTAACCAAGCTGAAAGTAAAAGAAAGTGCATGTTCGTTCCGTCCAAGGGACAACAATAGTTCACTTCTCTAACAGAGCGAGGTTGTGTTACAGTGCTCGTGATTAGCGGGAGTCTAGAGTGTATATCCGTCTGACAGCCCCTTGGGATGACTAATAATTATAACTCTCCTTGATCCAATTCGTAGACATGCTTTTTAGTTTCTTAAAGTTTGTAAGTAGTTTTGCCCTTTAATGAATTACGTTTTAGTAAAACGGTTTCAGTAAAAGTCTCTAATGCATTAATAATTTCCTCGTTTGTATCCATATTTTCCAATACTGATGGCGGTCTTTCAAGCTGAGAAAACTCCAACGCAAGTTATATCATGGCACGATTGTGTTAAGAGCGACTGCCAGAATGTTAAGCGCTCATCTAAATTTGTAAGGTTTTTCGAATATTTCGGGTACAAACTGAAAAACACATTTTCCTTAGGGGAAATCTGCTTTTTCAAAGAAAAATCTCTAACTTAAGATGGAATAAAATGAGGGTAGTGTGGTTTCGAGTGAGCTACAAACCTGTTCAAACATCATTGATCATGTTTGCTGGTAGGTACAACTTTTCACAATCAATGTCTTTGATTATTCAGTGGCAGACAGAATGGACTCTTGCTGACAGAACGGACAACCCTTTGTAACCTTGCCTCTTTATTTGCTCTCATTTTAATTGAAGTATTATTCCTAATTTCTACACCAGAACTATTTTCTGGGTTGGTCTAAACATTTGAAAAACCGCTGTTTCATTTTTCCATACTGTTATATAAATACTCAGCTATGAAGAAAATCTTTGAATTTTTTAATAAATATGCGAATAAAATGCGACAGTAAATGGAACAATTGAGAAAGAACTTCAACTGTATATAAAATCAATTAGCAGTACGATTCTTCATTTGAACACAGCTATCACACCGATGGAATGAAATTTATAGTGGGGGTGGGGTCATAAAGCACTATAAAAAATCCTTTTCGTATGCAATAAAATATTATTTTCAAAAGAAGAAAATTCTTTATTCTGCAATAAAAGTTTGGGCTGCCCAAATGCACTGGGTTGCTGAAGACACAACTAAATAATCCAAGTGGACAATATTTATAAAAAATAAAAAAAAAATTGTAACAGTTAATGGCATAAATTCAGATAATAATATGGCAAGATAAGGAATGATACTTAAAATAACTTTGAGAAAACCTACATGGAATTATCTAGAGTGGTGTTGGGCCGGGCCTTAGAGTCGAGTTATACATCAGTTGCTACAATGTATCCATCATTATTACCTAGTTTTTGCCAGTATGAGATATTAGCCAGTAAGGCCTTTGTTAAAATAACTATGGATTCCAATGAGTTATCACTATAATGCGTTTTCATTGTGTCACAGACAGGTGGAGTACTGTAATGCTTCCTCAACTTCAGGATCATTGTTGGATTGTTGGATTATAAGTTGATTTTCCAGTTAATAATGCATTTATTTTATATTTATTCTGGTATTTTAACTTCCTTGTTCGAATATACGGAAGTACAGTAATGACGAGAAATTTCGGTTTTCATTTTCAACAGAATTATTCGTTTTAACCCCTAGAACGCATTTTAACTAGAGTGCCCTTTGTGCGATTAAATTTCTCCGTACTTTTGAGTGATTTAGAAGATTTATATTGGAGCTTCAGTTCATTATTATAAACATATCTTTAAAATGTGTTCTGTAACATTTTCTGATTCGATTGCAACAGATACAATATTGTATGATATTTTTATGTATCACAGTTATGAAATTATTGTATATCACTGTTACATACACCCCCTCCTCACACACTTACACTCACATACACACGCATACAAAATGTATTAAATAGGAGTAGTGCATTACTTTATCAACTGTATAGTATTGGTTATACATTTAGGATTTTACACGATTTTTGAAAATGATAAGAGATTTTCCATCTAGGATCGACGTTACGGATTGTTATGAATTCAATATTGAACAAGTTAGAAGATCAACAAATGCAACCTAACCTTTTATATCATTAAAATATTCGGAGGTGCACATCCTTCTTTTTAATCTCAAAGAACTACAACACTTATTAAACCACATCATATGAATCACATCTGGGTAGTTTCTCATTGATTTGGAATTGTTGTTGTTGTTGTATAGGGTTTAAGGGCGAAAAACTACCAGGTTATCATCGCCCTGTAATATTTATAATTCACATTTTGGTATCCTCATCCATATCGCCATTTTAACAATATAAACGAGGATACGAGCAATTGCACTTTAAATTTCTTTGTATAAACTCGTGTTTTTTACAAAATTAAACAATTTTTTGGAGTTCTTTCGGATCATCTCCAAGGGCCACTTCTATACTATTGGAAATATTGTATTTGTTTCTAATATCTGTATACTTATGGGATTCCATTATTATGTGATATATAGTCAGTTCTGTGTTACATTTCTCACAAATCGGGGGTTGACCTTTTGTCATAAGATAGCCATGCGTAAGTCGTGTGTGCCTAATTCGGAGTCTTCCTAATACAACCTCATCTCTTCTGTTGTCTCTTGTCGAATATTTCCATGGACAGATGGTGGTTTTAATAGTTTTTAATTTTATTGTTCTGGGTTTTCATTCCACATGTGTTGCCACTGTTTTTATTAATTTCTTCTTTCTTGGAGTGGTTGGTAGAGTTCTGCAGATGTAAGTGTTGTTGGGGTGATGGAGTCGAGTTGATGGGCTTCTCTGGCTGCTAAATCTGCTTTTTCGTTTCCATCTATTCCCACGTGGCTTGGAATCCACATGAAGTAGACGGCCCTTTTTAGTTCTCGGAGCATTTGTATTTGATTTTGTATTTTTTTTACTATTGGGTTGTTTGTGAATACATCTTTGATACTCAATAAATGCAACTAATACATCTTTGATACTCAATAAATGAAACTATTGACTCAACGAGTCAGTGCAAATCAGGAATTTTTTCTTGCGTTGTGTGGTTGCAAATGCAGTGATATAGAGCGAATTTAATTGCGAAAACAGTTCGGAGGAATAGATGCTGGTTAATTTTGTTGAGTTTGAATTTTTGACAGGCATTTTCTACGTAGTAAGCGCAGGAGGAAGGCTCGGCAATTTTCGAGCCATCAGTGTATATGATCTTTGGATGTTGGTATTTTTCTATTTTGTTAATGAAAGCTTTCTTTATTTTCCAATAGTTGATCTCTTGGGACGATTTGTTTATGAGTTTGGTGATTCCTGTATCTATAGATATTTCTTGAATTGTCCAAGGTGGGGTTGGGTCGAATTCATCAAGACTGTTTGAGTTTTTGTAATAGTTTGTCCGTTATGTTATTCAGCCTAATTCCAATAGGTTTTGGTGTTGTGGGGTTTTGGTCGTACAGGCCGTGAGTAGAGAGGGTGGAAATATACTCTGAAATGTCGGGTGACCTCTCTGTGTCACTAGTTTGGATAAGTATTTAGCTGCCAGTTTTTGCCTTCTTAATGTCAATGGTGAGATTCCGGTTTCAGCACACAAGCTTATTGCTGGGCTAGAGCGGAAGGCTCTATGGATAAACGTAGTCCAGCACTATGAATTACATCTAGTTTGCATAATTTATTGAAGTTTGCTGAGCCGTATACAAAACTGCCATAGTCCAATTTAGACAATACCAGAGCTTTGTATATATTGTTAGCATGGTATTCCTATCTGCTCCCCATGATGTGTTAGCAAGTTACTTTTAAGAATTTTAAAGCCTTTCAGATGTGCGTTTTTTGAGTTTGTCTATATGTACATTCCATGTCAGTTTGCTGTCGAGAGACATACCTAGGAATTTAGCATGGTTGACATATTCTAGTAGGGTGTTCTTAAGATAGAGATGTGGTAAATCATTTAAATTTCTGCGCCTTGAGAATATAAGGCACTTCGTTTTTTCGGGGGAAAACAAAAAAAACCTGTTTTTTTTCCACCATTCTATTAATCTAAGAGTCACTGCTTGTAGTTGTCTTTTGATATATGCCAAGCTTTGCGATCGGCAAATAATGGCAAAGTCATCAACGAACAGGAAGCCTTTTACATTGTTGGTAAGACATTTCGTTATTTCGTTCACTGCAATCAAAAAGATTTGTACTCAAAGTACTTCCCTGTGGGACACCTGATTTCATTGTTCTTTTTCTTTCGACAATGTATTGCCAACTGCCACTTGGAAATACCTTTCCTTTAGGAATTCCTGGATGAGTATGGGTATGTTGCCTCTATAGCCCCATTGATGTAGTTTATTTAAGATATAAAAGCGCCATGCTGTGTCAAATGCTTTATGAATATAAAAAAATATTCCAATTGCGTGCTGTTTGTTAGCTAATGCGTTTAGAATTTCCGCTTCTAATCTGGCCAGGTGATCTATTGTAGACCGCTTTTTCCGGAACCCACCCTGCCAGTTATTTAGTAGACTTAAATGCTCTAGTGTCCACGTGAGGGTCTGTTAATCATGCGTTCAAGAATCTTGCATAAACAATTTGTGAGAGATACAGGCCGATAGTTAGTAGCAGCCTGGCTAGATTTTCCTGCCTTGGGGATGGGTACGATTATAGATTTTCTCCCAAGCAGAAGGCAAAGTTCCATTTCTCCAAATTATGTTGTACAAGCATAGGAGGTTTGTCAGCATCTTGTCAGACAAGGCTTTAATCATATCATACGTTATTTCATCAGGTCCTGGAGATTTTCCTTTTTTGTGCAGTTCAGTGCAGATCTGAGTTTCAATCAATGTGAATGGTCGATTGTAGTCTGCAGTTTCATTGCTTTCGTCAGAGAAGTCTAGAGTTTGCTTTTCTTTCTCTTCTTTGTATCGTAAGAATTCTAGATCAAACTGGAATTGATTTGGAATTAAACAATATTGTTAAGTTCTAAAAACTTGTTCATTTTTGTTGATGATTCCTGTTCTCTGAAGAATGTTGTAATGTAGCGCTTATACTTACAGTCTCTCTCTCTCACTCACTCTCCCTTCTCTGTTTCTCCTCTCTATGACTAAAACTATTTATTTTAAGTAAATTATATAACTTTAAATTGATAGTTTTTTGCACCATAACGTCGTCTTTTCAGATATAGTTCATGTTATAAAACAGTTAGTTTGAAAGAAAATGCATTAAATTATTTTTTTAAGTTCATATTTTAATGGTAATATTTGATTATTTAATAGTGCCATTCAGGGGATTGGAAACAAGACTATCTTCTGGAGAATGTCAAATAAAGGTAGGTTTCAGGTGGTTCATATGTCGATGACCTCATGAAAATTATATTGAAATAGCTCCGTTATTTCTTGATCTTGATGCCGTGGGCTCTAAATGATGTCATTATGCTATTGGACATAAATTGACATTGCATCAATGTATTAGAGAATGTGAACTAAATTATTCCTTAAATTTAGCAGATTTTAGACAATCTTGTTCCAATATGCATTATCTCCTGCAATCCTCAATAATATCGGACGTTAAGTGTCCTAATAATACTTTTAGATAGACAGCTCTGGGGGATTAAACGTTATAGAGTGTATGCTGTTTAAGGAAATTATATATTTAGCTGAAGGGTATGGCATAATGGCGTATATACACCGGCAGAATTCTCTTTGTGGAGATGTGCCGTTCACCAACCACTAATTCATTATTCTTTAGTCAATACCACTACCCTGAGCATCCTTTGCTCATAATATAACCTCTATGGCCTGTATTTCCGGATATAATTGTATCTGGAGTCAGGGTATTTTTATTTTATCCATTGGTATTTTGTCTCTTTTATCAGGGTGAAATTGCTCTTTTTCACTCCACGGTTTGAAAATGTTTATAAACGACAAATTATATGATGAACTCTTGAGACTGTAACTTATAAGTTATCTTTGATGTTTGATTTGTATGTACACATACAACAAATCGTGCTCATTAAGAATGTTCAAAAAGTAGAGTCTCATGAAACGTTTGTCGAACTTGGCTTAAGATACATATACATGTAATTGTGCGTAATATATACATACGTATGTGTGCATTTCCCTGAACACGATCATGTTTGATAGAAGAATACTTTTCGAGGTACATAAATTGAGGTTCTCATGACTATTAGTGTTGATACATTTGTTCAATGTTTTGGAAATACGAGTTTCCATAAATTCATTTCGTATTTGTGAACTTAATAAAACAATAAGTAATCTATGGTTAACGTGATTTTATCTATGTTTTACTATTAGGAGATAAATTAGATTTAAAGGCAGATATTTTTATGAAATATGGAAATGTGTGAAAACTCAAAAAAGTGGAGGAAAGTAGCCACGTAGACAGTACGTGATGAAACTATTTTCATGAATAAATGCCTGTTCGGGAGGGGGGCTACCTGAACTTATTATGTACTCATAGAGTCACCACCGTTGAAGCCTATCCACTGAATGCTAATTTTAGATTCAACTACCACTGAACCTGAACATGTGTCAACTACTTCATGGCCTAGGAAAAATCATTCTTAATCACCCAAAGCTCACAAAGACTTTTATTATTTCGTTCATTTTTTTTCACCTAGCGCGAAAGATAGAGTGAGCTCATAATTGCTTAATTTGGAATTTCGTTTTAAAAAATTTCCACTGTTACCCAACATTTTTTTCGTACTGAAATACATCGAATGAAATATTTCCAAAATTTCTGGAAAAATATTTGTTAAACTCAGTACTCTTTCCCATGAAAGGCCATGAAATAATATAAAAACTGAATTTCCTAGAAAGTAAAAAATGTTAAAATTTGTCTAAGGATAATATAAATTATCATTCGAGAAAAATATTAATATAATTATAAAGTATTGATGAAGTGAAAGAAAATCTTCACATCAGAAATAAGTACTTTCTAGAAGCAATGTTGCCAAAGGTCGAAGATAAAATGGATACCATAGGCAAGTCCAGTGCGTACCGTGTATCTGTTCGGATTGTGGTTCATCGTACCCTGAGCAATTTGGTCGCAAGTTAAGAACCAGATTAAAAAAAAAAAGTGGAAATGGAATTGAAATTGAATACCACAACACCACCTGGGTCCAGTACGATTTATTGCAAAAAGAGTAGTAACTAGTGGACGTGGTCGGAGAAATCTTTATGAAAAGGGAGAAGCAATCTTTATGGTTGCAGAGAGTGCCTTGCGAGACATACTTCCTTGATGTCCACAGTATGTCTCGCAAGTCACATCTAGTCCTAGACCTACCTCACTCCAGAACTGCCAACTTTAATTGTAAGTATCCCCACTCTATTAACGTATTTTATACCTTTTGCAGATTCTACTGTAGTACTGTGGTTTCTTTATGTATAGATGAATATTCCAAATGTTTAATTTTATTTTGTAATTTAAAAATTGAAACTGCATACATCTTTATATTTATTTTTTTAAATCCACTCATAAGTACCCATACTATTATTAGGTCATGTGTCCTTTATTAGCAGATTTCCCTCGAGGGAAATCAGCTATTGAGGTCCTACTCATTACGTGAATTTCGAAAATGTTCTTCAAATGCCCATCATCCTACTTAGGAGATGTCGAAAATGAGGTCCGTGCAAAATTGTATCTATCTATGGCATATATATATATATATATATATATATATATATATATATATATATATATATTTGTCTATTACCGCTCTGGCTTTCGCAGTTATAGTTTTTTCGTTACCAAACTCGATATATAAGCGTTTGATGCAATACTGAAGATCAAGTTCGTTAACTGATAAAATCGGACAATGGGAAGGAATTTAGAGAATTCGAAATATCTCCTTTACTATACGTCGGATCGAAAAATTGTATAGGAAAAATCTTATTGAAAATTAAATGTACTTTAAATATTGTTATATACATTTATTCTATTTATTGAATATTAATGGAGATATTTCCATTTTTCAGCCTTCAGCAAAGCCCCACGCATGTCACATAAACAATGCTCTTTTATATAGTAAATCACTTTATTTGAAGCGTAAATACCAAATATGGTTTACAAGAGACCTTTATTATACGAGATACATGTAAATATGTTCTGTTGATCCCCCCACCCCCTTGCTTAAGTTCCTGGACTACTAAAATTTGAGTGATTAAGATAAAAATTATTCTGATTCATTATAAATTACAGTATTAGTTATAGAATATAGTTTTCAATAAAATTAATATGTTATATTCAGATATATTTCAATAATTGTTTTCCTTTCCGTTGAAGAATATTTTTATCTATCTGTTCAGCTGTGAGAGGTTGGCAGACCTATTTGTATACAATTCATACGCCTTCCGTTGGGAGGCTATTAAAACTGACTGAAATATTTCTCATTACTGTTTGTATTTATTCACTTAATATGCACGTAGGTGTGCTACCAATATGTAGATTTATCTATTGCAAAACTTTACAAGGGAATCTTAGTTTATGCAGCCCTTGCATGACGGACTTTTAATTTAAGTATTCCAATTTTTTTGTATTGGCTTTAATCCTCAAATTATTAGTTAAATGCACTGAAAATTTCTTTCAGAATTGAATGACTGTTTATTTTGACCCTAAAAATTGTCTAATCGAAAGAAAATTGAGGTTGCAGTTTTTTTAAAGTTTTTTATCAGATATAATTAATTATTGTTTCTGCGGTAGGTAAACTCAATCGGGTCTAATATAATTAATAAGCTTAAAGGGTATCTACTTATATTTGTTTACCCGGAAAGCAGCCAATGTAGGTTTTAGGTTTAATCGGCAACCGAGAGTAGTATTATGAGTAAAATACTGCTTTCATTCAGAGCATATTGAATAAAATTAGCATACATATTGCTACAGGGAAAGAACCCCCAAATGGGAGGTTTGGATAATTTTCAATAATCGTTAAGGAATTTTTTCAATAACGATGAAATTGCATACAGTTTCAACTAGAAAGCACCCTTAGCGCTTTTACGAAATGTAAATTTATAACATTTTGTTAGTGGCTATGAACTCTTGATAGAAAATTTAATCTAAACCTGAACAGTTTTCTTAGTAATGAACAGGTATTTTGTAATTCAGATGACATAAGTCCTTAAGATTTTTAGTACATGAATTAAATAATATTACTTTATAATGTGTTTTGAGAAATTTAGAATTAAAAAATTCTGTTTTATAAGTTTTGTTGAAAATTATTACCAACATGTCGACTTGCTTTATGTTAATGAATTGCCCAAGACAGAGATATATAAACATGTATTGTCATTTTCACAAGTAAATCTTTGTATCGTCAAATGGCAGTCGCGTAGGTTGCCCTGAATTGTTTGAATGTAGCCTTTCAGAATTAGACTTATCGTCAAAAATGTCATTCCAATATTCCGTATACTCAATAAAAGCGCGAGCGCGCGCGCACACACACACACACACACACACACACACACACACACACACACACACACACACACACACACACACACACACACACACACACACACACATACATACATATATACATATATATATATATACAATATATATATATATATATATATATATATATATATATATATATATATATATATATATATACACGGGTGCGCGCACACCCATACACACACAAATTTCCATTTCATAGGAAGTT
The DNA here is from genome assembly GCA_019009955.1 of Riptortus pedestris. Taxonomy (NCBI): domain Eukaryota; kingdom Metazoa; phylum Arthropoda; class Insecta; order Hemiptera; family Alydidae; genus Riptortus; species Riptortus pedestris. Next base: position 69,359,054 of record CM032232.1, on the reverse strand, counting down.
CGTAAATTATGAAATATCTAGAAGTATAAATATCTATGTTATTATGACTCAGTCCAAAATAAACTTCACAATCAACCTATTACCTAAGCGGCGAACATTTTGTTGCATATATTTTTCTTTAAATTGAATATTAAAACAGTTATTTATTTTTGGTTCTTACTACGGGAGAAACGGAGAATACAGTGTGTGATGACGTACATACTGCTTGACTGATGTACAGATGGTATCATCTGTGTGACTTTTCAACACGCGGGAAACCTGCTTATTTTACGCAGCTCATGAACGAAAGACTTCAACAAATTGTTTTGTGTGACTTTCTGTTTTGGTCGATGGTGTTTTGAAATGTTGTGCTATTATTAACCAAATAATATTTACACGTGAATTTAACGATATTTAGTATTTTATTTAAAATTAGGATAATCCATGCAGATGTAATAATGGTTCATTTAAATGAGCTAATCAATTATACAGCTTACCTCTGCAATTCTAAACCTTTTTCATCTTTTCTTAATACTATTGCGAGTTAACCGTAACTGAACAATATAGTGTCGTCCTTCTGACAGATGATGTTAATACCTAACAAGATATGTATCTGGAATTTGAGTGCTTACAGCGGTTCGTCTAAAACTTTGTTAAATGAGCATGAAGACTTCCTCAATTTTTTTTCTAATATCCCTGAAACGTTTTTGACGAGCAGTGATTTCAATGAGCATGGATTTCAAAGTCCAAATGTTCTTTGTAAATTGGAATTCACTGCTTACCGCAGTAACTTACATATACACAGCTTATCTCTTGGAGCAAGATACACATCGCACCTTAAGTTGTTATAAATGAACACTGTTCCGTTGTAGAAAATCTATCAGATGGGCATTGCTTACCCCAACAACTGTCTGGAAGGACTGAGAATTGGAAATGGCTAAGGAATAAATTCAATTGGATGAGAAGAGATCTAATTTGCAGACGTGTCCAGTTTACTGGTTTTTCTGACTCTATTGGCTAGGCTCTTGAATGGGGAAATAAGGAATCCTCTTTCTATGGGCCAGTGAACAATATTAGACGTTTTCCTCTGACTATCTTTTTATAATTGTCTCCCATTTTTTTCGTTTATTATTCAGAAAGTAAATTGTTGGTGCAATGAAAATCTAGAGATCAACAACCCTTAAATAACCAGGGCCTGCTTCACGACTTGGGTGCAATGCCAAAGGGCAAGCTGGATTATTCCCAAACCATATTGGGGATGTTGCATGCGCCAAATCCGGTGATAAAACTGCCAATCAACTGCCTTACGTTTCTGATTTGGCGTGGGAGGTCCCATAGAAGTGGTGCCTGAAAGACATAGGAACAGCACAGCTTCAGCCAGGACCTGCCTACCTCATTGCTTTACCAGGAGTTCCATGAAAAATTCTTTTTTACTCCAAACTACAATATTTCCTAAAGGCGTAAAAATAATAGTGCAACGTTAGTAAATTTTAAAATATCGAGAAATAGTTTTCTTTTGATAAATATTTTGTTTGTAGAATATTCTAATCTAATGCCATTGTCGGAAAAAAAGTTTTTATTAGGTTCCCATTATCCTTAATTGATAAGATTGGTCCATTGAAACTGATACACACACACACACACACACACACACAAACTCATTGATATATTTGCCTGTTAAAGGTATAATGGCTGCATTTGTGGGTGTTTGAGTACATACTTAATGGTAATGTTACATTTTAAAGTCTCGGGGATACCTTACTCCTTGGTTTCCTAAAAATGTTGTGCTTGGTATTCTGTAATTGAGTTTACATTTTAAAATAAACTTACAACATACAAAATTATACCAATTAAACAATAATCAAAGACAGAGATTATCACAACATATCATAAGTCCTTTATATAAAATATAAAACGCTCGGCCATTTTCCCGACCAACTGCTCCGCAATGTTTAGTGGGTACTTATAAAAAAATGCCTTATCTTTTTCTTTCTTTTTTCCCCGTTTAACTCAACATTTACAAAGCTGAAGGTAATGCATAAATTACGAACCAAGCCAATATATATTTCCTAGGATAATGGCCTTATGTGGTACTACTAAATCCTAATGGAGGGGGAGGACCGGAAGGCAATCCATCCTGCCGGAAGTAGAGAAGGGGCCGTTATTCTTGAAGAGAAACCTTCAGTGGCAGAATTTCCTTTGGGGATCAGGTGTAGTCTATTTCTCTTCAACGAAGCTGCTATTAGTACCAACCTCCTATTAGCTTTTCAATCAGCCTTCTAGATCTCTCGGGGTAGCTTATCGCGGTCTTATCCAGCATACCACAAGGGATCACACAAAAACCACAGCTCTGATTAGAACATGCTGATATAAATGAACGGTTGAGATGAGGGACGGGAAGGTTCTGATTTTTGAATTAAACGTATGAAACACCTCTGAGCTTTCATTGCACTCCTATTAAATTAAATAAATACAATGTTTAGTTGTACTTCATTTAAAGTAATTTAATTTCATAGTAATGCACGATATTTCTGTACAATGCATCGGATCAAAGAATTCCTATAACACAGTTTATAGATCTTATTGTGATCAACACAAAAGGCACTATTATAAAACTTCCGTACCCATAATAGACACGGAGAATTTACATTTTTTTCCCTCCCCTATTAGTTAACTTCCATAAAAATGGGAGAAAGACAACTAGATGATAGCCGAAATATTAAATTTTAACAGTTCTTCAGGTATTCCAGATACTTTACATACCAGAAGAAGTTCATACATCACGACGATAATTGTCAGAATGGATCCTATTGATCAAGAAAATGTGACCTATTGAACTGCACTTGCACAACTAACCTATGGCGGAAGGTCAACAAAAAATTCAATCTTCAAAACTTCAAATGATTATTAAAAATCTCACATGGTAAATCTAGAGTGGCGAGTTCGATTCCCGCCTGGACAAAGGACTTTATTTAGTGACGGAATTCATTAAATAAAATCCTTAGTGCCACCCTGGCTAGAAAAGGGTGGTAACCTGTGGATAACCCGTCCCAATTAGCCTTAGTTACAAAAAGTGGAGGTTAATAGATCATTTAAATTTATTAAAAATCCTTTTTATTTCTCTACTAGTTTCACGTCCACATGACGCCTATTAGGAGAAATTCTATTTCAAAAATGCAACAAAACTAAACTAATAGCTACACCTTCCTATGGTTTATTATAAGTCATTCTCCGACTGGCACGGTTAGTGGATGGTCCTATAGAAAGATGTACCCGTTAGTTTAGTCGCCTTTTTGTAGTAGAATTTCTCCTGATGAAGCGTCATATGGACTCGAAACTAGTAGAGAAATACATATGATTTTTAATAATCTTTTGAATTTTCGTTCTTTTGTTGTCGTTCCACCATTGGTTAGGTAAAATACGTTCTTTATTTTGTATAAGAAAACATGTTAGTCCGGAACTAACTGAGAACACTTGAAATGAACTGTGCCAGGATTAACAAGATTGGGTACTGTTGACGAACCGTACATTCTGAGGTACAGACGGAAATGTGGAGAAATACCAGATCATGTACTTGTTATGCAACTCCAATTCAAAAGTTTGCTGATTTGCAAGAGACGTGAAGACGTTTTTATAAAAAGTTCCGAAGTTTTACTCCCATATGACGGGGCTGAAAAAAGAACTGATTTCTGTGGTGCTTAGGTAGAGAACTTAGAACATATGAAGTCAACCCTTCATCTTGAGAAGACGATATGTATTCATTGTCTTGTTTGTTATATGCAGCTCACTAACATAAAATTCTAATTACGTTCAAGTGATTCGTCTTACTAAAAAATATCTGTGTTGATTTTTTCAGTCCGTCACGTTAATTAGGCAGCTTTCCCATGTGCTGGTATAATACTCTTGTGATCTTATTCTCTATTTGTTTGTAAAAACAAAACCGATGAGTAAAAGAGTTGTAGGGGAGGGGGCTATTGAACACTGAAAACAAGTAACTCGTTGTGACTTGAGTTATGAATAAATGTCTAGGTCAACGCATCAACTTTGTAGAACATCAATAGCTTTACAAAATTTGTTCTATAACATTTTGCGATACGACTCATAATAACGGCGTATTTTGATTTTTTAAAAAACCCATCCCTACCCTTCTCCACACTCGATTTCAGGCATTAACTAATGCGATCTTTTGAGTGTAATGAAACAGTTAAATGTCGAGTATAGTATAGAAGAAATAAATATTTTCGATTCAAGACACCACAATCTTAATTGATGACATCATAGTAATACTTATTTTCATGTATCTCATACAGTAAACATTTAATGGAAACAAAATATTTGGTATTTTAGCTTGAAATAATGTGCTTCATGATATAACAGCCTATTGTTGTTATAATATGAGTCGGCGAAGGGGGGTTTTGCGAAGACTGAAAATTTAGAAATGCAAATATCTCCGGTAATAAGGATCAATAAGGAGGCCAAGTCCTCTATTGGTTTTTAATATTATGCAGAATGCACTTTCGGAGTCAACGCTCCATCCTCAGTGCCTGCTGACTAAAGCTGCGTTGCCTGGACCATGACTGCCGGGCGAGTCGTGGTCCAGGCAAAGCAGCTGTAATCAGCAGGCACTGAGGATGGAGCGTTGACTCCGAAAGTGCACTGTGCATAATATTAAAAACCAGTAGAGGACTTGGCCTTCTTATTGATCCTTATACATTTGTTCCTCTACCATCCAGCATATTCCAGAGATATCTCCGGTAATATTAAAGATAGAAAATAAATGTTTATAACAAGCTTTATAGTACATTTTATACAATTTTTACAATTTGGTTACGCTTAAATAAGAATTGCGTCCACTAGAGCGGCAACAGAAGTATATATAATTTAGAACGGTCCTCGTTTTCTTCATCTACTAGGTAGGGCCAATGGACATTTGAAGAAATGTTTGAAAAATCCTGATTTTCCTTAAGGGAAATCTGCTAATTGTAAATGAAAGGGACATTATAAATTTAAGGCCGCTATCGCAAATACTATGTTGATTTTATGTAAATAAATGCTTGATATTTTTGTAGAATTGTAATGTTTTCTGAAGATATTTCTTTTATGAAAGGGAAGTGACATTGTATTTTCCTTTTTACGAGATGTCATCCTTTTTTTCTGGTCGTATACCTCTTCCCAAGGGGTAAGGTGTAGGTAATATAACATTTCAAGAGAGAAGGTAGGAAGCTGGGGTAAATCCCTTCATGCGCCGACCTCCAATCCCACATAAACCTGGGGTTTAGGTGGCGAGCTCTCTCTAAGCTGTATTAAGTAAAAGTACTCCAGTTTGTGACCCACATCCGAGCAGGTAAGACGGCCCTAAATGGCTTTCTCTTCGTCACGTTTTCCTAAGGAATTCCCTCTACTTACTTTTTTGGGGGGAATTTATAAAATGTTCTTGTATATGTGTATACGCATGGGCTCGGCTCATTCTTTTGTAGAAATATTATAGACGAATGCAAATATCAGCAACCTCGTATGTAAAAAAAAATTACTTTTACAGGAGGCTTAAAAAAACTAATTAAATCATTCAGTAAATGAAAAGAATGACAAATTTCTTTCAATTATTTCAATGTATAGGTGAATAATATAAAATAAAGTTGAATATATCCTTGAAACAAAACATCAATAACAGTACAATTAATGTAAATATGAAAAAAAATCAGGGTTTATCATTTTTTGACATACGAGGTTGCTGATCAAAACTGTCGATATTTTACTTAGAACAGTAAAGACGTGAAGACATTGAGTAGATAACTAAAGTTAACTAAGCAGATTTCCCACGTACACCACGTATTTGCATTTATCTTAAAAAGTAAGAGTTCAATGGGAACAATATCTGGTATTTAAGTTTAAATAAAAAAGTGTACCATTGTATGACGGACTGTTGTTTATGTGACATGAGTAGTAGTGGGGGTTTCTGAAGGCTGAGAACTAATAAATGCAAATATTTTAGTTAATATTGAAGTTAAGAGAATAAATACTTATAACCACATTTATAGAAAATTACATTTACAATGAGATTAACTATACAAATTTTCGATCCGACACATAATTGCGGAGATATTTAGAATTTTCGAAAGTTTGATATTTCTTCAAAATTTAATTAAAACGAACTTGATATTTCTTTTTACTCATAACAATTATATATCAAGTTTGGCAACGATAGGACAAAAATTGCGTCCCGTAAATCGGGATCAGAGATATAAATAATTTTGAACGGACCTAATTTTCGTCATCTACTAGGTAGGATCGATGCACATTTGATGAAATTTTCGAAATCCGCGTCATGAGTACAGTCTCTACAGCTGATTTTCCTCAAGGGAAATCTGCTAGAAAAAAGAGTATTGTTCTCTGTTTAATTGATTCATGGTCATGCCTTGCCCATGTATATTAGAATTGGTGTTCTTGGTTGACGGGACTGACTTTAGCAGATTTCCCTTAGTGCAAATCAGCTATTGGGGTCCTTCTCATGACGCGATGTTTGAAAATTTCTGGAAACTCCATCGATGACGAAAGAGAGGCCCGTTCAAAACTGTATATATAAATATATATATATATATATATATATATATATGTGTGTGTGTGTGTGTGTGTGTGTGTGTGTGTGTGTGTGTCTGTATACGCTCTAGCGGTCGGAATTTTTGTAAGAATTGTACCAAATTTTATATTTAAACGTTTTATGTGAAATTAAAGGTCAAGTTCGTTTACGGCTGAAATCGGAACTCTGGGAGGGGGTTTAGAAGTTGTTCTCCCCGTTATTATGGGCAAGATCGAAAAATTGTATAGAACCAATCTTATTGAAAAGTCACTTTGCTATAAATGCTTTTTTAATATAATTGATTACTATCTTGAATATTTCTCGAGATATTTGAATTTTTTAATTTTCAGTCTTCAGTAAAAACTCATTTCTACTCATGTCATATTAACAATAAGTTTTTAAATCGTGAACGAATTTATTGGAAGCTTAATTACTAAATATTGTTTTCATCAATCTTTTATTATGTGAGATGCATGCAAATATGTAGGGTTATTATGATATCATTAAGATTTTCCGCTGTCGACTTGATCAGTATCATATACAAGATTTAACAGATTCTTTAATCTAATTTCGTTTTCCTTAATGGCAGGAATCTGGCCTGGAATAGTTAGGGTTTAGGATGGGGGATTTCGAAATACAAAATATCGACGTAATCTTCAGAAATAATATTTTCTGCTGAGATGCTTAGTTTATGCAACCCGCTGCGTGACGGACATTTTATTAATCGCGTTATCATTGGCTCTTTGACACATGAGGAATTTTCTAATTATATTATAAAAGTCGCTTAGGGACTAACTTTCGATCTTCTAGATTCTCTCACTTTCCATAAGACTACTTACATTATATTTGAATAAAAAGAGAGGAGTTGGGTGGTTGTAAAAACACTTCTCATAGTGGGGATATATTCTTTTATAGTTCCCAAGGACTTATGAACAATTTAGAAATGTGTTCTATATGATATTAGGAGGGAGATGTAAATTATAAACACTCAAGGACAATAAATAATATATAAAGAAGGTGATTAGGCTTGGATTAGAAATAAAATTATAGTGTCTCTGGACTCTAAGATACAATGATAATATCAATAATAATAATGCGATGTAATAAAGTATTGGGATGAAGTGATGATGACGGACCATACTGTCCATCACAATAAGCCTCATATTCTTGGCAAGGGAAAAAAATCATCGGACGTCATTGATATGAATAAAGTGATGAGAATATCCGTAAGACTTGTACCGAGAAAAAGTACCAGGATTTAGCTACCGAAATAAAAGTCCTTTACAAGCAAGATTCTGTCACTGCAGTGATATCAATTAATGCCTTAACAAAAATCTCAAATCTAAGTCTAAGGCAACAAAATATCTTAATTTACCTGAACAATTAATAAAATTGCCACAGAAAGCAGTTCTGTTAGACACTGCAAGAATTGTTCGTAAACTTTTAAATTTACATTGAAAAATAACGAAACATAAATACCGACTCCGGTATAACTAAATCCAGTTAAACCACAGAGTTAAAAAAAAAAGACAAATGAAACTTGCAGTTGGTTGGTTGCTGCTGATGATGACGCACGTGGAGATAAAATTGGGGAAAATACTGATTATTTGGTTTCTGTTTCCCTATTCTGATCTCATGGCTGGTCGTGCCATCGAAGGAACTCTGCCCTAGTGGCAACCTGGAAGTTATTTGTCCCCGCTGTCAACGAGGTACAGATTGGTAGATGCGGTGGCTGCGTCGTAGGTGAAGAGGGAACAATATTTATAAATTGTACATGAGAACTACAATCATTATAAAATTAGCTTTGACGCTGAATACAGACCGATAAATGATTCCACCCTTTCAATTCCAAATATTTATTTTCATATCAACCTTGGAACTGAAATAAATATCTTTGGCACTTAAATTCACACCTTTAAGTAAGTCCTTATCATTTATTTTTCTGTAGTTCTTTATTTTTTCTAATATTTATTTGCAATTTTAATTGCTTGATCTATATTCTAGTTCAAACACGTGCTAAGCAAGTGGAATGATAATAAATAAAAACTTCTATTTAATAATTCAACTTTCTACTAGTTTTTATCTTAAAGAAAAATGAGCTAATAGTAAAGACTAATTTTGGCGCAATGAATATTGGTTTTAATTGGATAGAAATTCGAATATTAGAACTAGAATATTAGAAATTCGCATATTAGAACTAGAATATTAGAAATTCGAATATTAGAACTAGAATATTAGAAATTCGAATATTAGAACTAGAATATTAGAAATTCGAATATTAGAACTAGAATATTAGAAATTCGCATATTAGAAATGAGTATTGGTTTTTAATAGGATAGAAATTGGTTTTAATAGGATAGAAATTCTTCTTTATGATAAGTTCATACAGGGTCTCAGTTAAAGCGTTGTTCTGAATCTCACATGTAACAACAGAGTGGCAATTCGATTCCCACCTAGGCTACAGGAATTGATTTAGTGACGAACTCATTAAATAGAATCCTTAGCCCCACCCTGGCTAGAAAAGAGTGGTCACCTGTAGATAACCCACCCGAATTAGCCTTAGTTGCATAAAGTGGACGTTAGTAACATAAAATAAGTGCATATATAAGGAGCATGCTATAGTTCTAAAAAAACGATTTTATCGTTTTACCCTTTTTTAAAAATTTGAGTTTAATATTTTACCCATAAATGTTATACTTTGTAACCTACTTCTTTGAATGTCCCAGCCTGACCATTTTGACAGCACAAGGTTCACCATACAATTCCATTAGTTCGACGTTACATCTGATGGTGCTACTTAGCAGATCGAATTATTCTTTCACATGACGACTGTAGGTGCCTCCTTTTTTCTTTTATGGATGAACACGATTCACTGCTATTCGTGACCACAAGTCTCATTATTCAGAAATATATTTATATTTTCTTTTCTCTTGATTCTCTAGGACTAATCGGCCAGGATATTATATTTGCCTTGATGTTCCTTTTCTATAGCTGAATAATCCTGATGAAAGTTTCCCCTTGCTCATTTCTCAAAGCTTACCAATCTTCTTTCTTCAATGGATTCAATAGCTCCTGTAACTTTTCATCATTCATTAGCGATCGTTTTTGTGGTCCCACCAATTTTCTTTATCAATGTTTGCTAATTTCTAATTCAACGAAACTCCCGTTTGACATAAATGAAACCAGAAGCACAGTTCTTGGCTTTGAAGAAACCTTTTATAAACCCTTAGGTGGACAATATAGACATAGATGTTTAGGATTGTATGAATGGTATTGTTTCAGATTCCTCGGTGCAGGAATTAGTGATATAGTGAGTGACTTTAACTTAATCATTTTATAACATAATGTTTTTTTTCCGGGTTCTACTATCCCACCACTTAAAACATAACAGCACTTTTTTGTAACAAAAGTGGTTACCAAGAATGCTTGTAACAATAATAAAATGAATTGAAAATTCATAACAAAAATGCATTGAAGGTATGTATGTTGCGTGAGTAGATTTATCACTAAGTTGTTTAAATGAGCATTTTTGGGTCGTATTTGCTCTCTCAGAGCACTCGTTCCATCATCTATGGCCTACTGGGGAGCACAAACCACTAAAAAAACGAAAAACAAATTTCTGTACTATTTGAAAATATCTATACCTATAGCTACCTAGAATTCATAAAGAAAGCAATCAAAATAAAAATGATGGACCCAATGAATTTAATCTTCAATAGATTTAATAATACCCCAAAATCCGCTTTCAAAGCCCTCTCAAAAAAGCGCACTCACGTTCAATAGAAGGGAAACTATTTTGCTCGGAACCTTCAGGCTTGATAGGGTAAGAGATTTATTTAAATATGAATTGGTTTAGTGTCAAAAAAATTATTATTATTAGTCCGCTCTTGCTCGGAAAGATTGGTAACCTTCCAATTAGTCAGGAAGCCAAAGTGGACGTAAATAAATAACATAAAAAGAGTAGTCATAAAAAGCAGTTTAAATAATCATAAAAAATCTTAGAGGACAAAAAAAGAATACACATACATAGGAGGATCTACTAGGAATATATATATATATATATATATATATATAACATCTATAATATGAAATAATTAGAGAATCACACCAATGACGTAGATTTCACAGGCAAATTGTTTGAACCAAGGATTCCTTTCGATTCTCTTTCATTTCATTCTGTAGGAAAAGGAAAACCATGACAAACCAGAGTATAGGATCCTTTACAAAAATATGCATCATTTTCATTTAAACCTCCCTTATCTAATATATAAATTAGAACCTCTTGTAATTACCATATCAAATTGACAATAAATAACATTGTCGACACCATAAACTCGATACTAAAGTGCAATCATTTTCTCTTGATAATCTTTGCGATATGGATGCGCAAGATCATATAACCATATATTCCTCAATTTCCCAATTGACTCCGTAAAGGATCAAAAAATATTAATTTGTAATTAATGACAGTTCATTCCATGATGATGTGGCACTTCATCCCGAGACGATCTAATGCTCTTTTATAAATATATTACAATTATTGTTAAATTAAGGTCATCATTATTTGATTTGTAATATAAGCATCATCTTTATGAGCCATACTTTTTCTGTAATTTTGTTTTGCTTCCTTTATTCATTTTCCATATATATGTAATTTTTTTAATGTTTTTTTATGCAATTATTATTACTTGTTTTATGGTTGCATTAAATCATTGTATTTTTATTATCGATTTTCTTTAGCCAAGAACGTATTTTTAAGAATTCAAAGTCTTGTTATTATTTACACATACACAATAATTTTATCATAAAATAAATAATATAGATTAATACTATTATATAAGCTGAAACCCAATTGCAATCTGAAGCAATTGTGAATAAAAAAAATTCTCGAGTACAATATGAGACTGTGTTCATAACATGTGGTACAATTGTCTCGGATTGTTGTAAAATAAAGGTGACAATCTAAGACAATTATGTTGTAGGAGCACACGTTGAAACTGGTGGAGTTTAGTGTCGGGCGAACAACTAAAAGCTTTGCTAAACGCGGCCGACAAGAACTGTATTTAATTAAAACTTTTTGAGGTTGCATGAATTAAAGCCAATAATGACTTTCCCGTGTTTTCACTAACTCTCAGCTACTAATGTATCTTCATATTCAATTTTATTGTAACTTGTGTCACTCTTGATTTTCGCATGAGCTGTTTTTGGTTATTCCAGTTTGTTTATTTTTTATGAATGTTCTCCCATAACATATTTTACTATGCTTTACCGTACAATAAGTGAAAAAAATAAAATAAATAATGACAATCAATCGATTGATTAAAAAATATCAATGAATTTTGACAAGGTTTAGTCTCCCAGTGGAAATTTTGTATATATAAATATACTAGTATATAGAATTGGCACAGATATCGTTTAGGATTTATGGATTTTTTCCCTTTAAAAAAGCTGCATATAGAAAACGAAAATACCGTTTACCATATTTTGTATTCAATCAAAACGACTTGGTTTTTGAAGATAAGTATTGGAGGTTTAATTATGGTGTGGTTGTGCCTTCTTCGATTACATCTCTGCCAGAAAATACTTTTTGATGTTAAGAGAGGATAATTTTATTAAAATTTATATTTATATACTAAAATAAGTGTGATTGTATGTACTATATTACACTTTTATTATGTTTTCTTTTTTGTCTTTAGTTCTAAAGCGTCAATAATAGATCCTAGTGAAGTAGATTGACTTGTCATTTAACGTGACGTTCTCGAAAATTGTAAAGGTGTTTAGATTTTGTGCACCTTTTTTAAAGTTATTCCATTTGATTCTGAATATTTGTCATTATTAGACGAAATTAATAATTAATTGGCTAATGTTCTGTTACTAAACCAAATACTTCATTATATCCTGGTGTTAAAATTTACGGAAAATAAATTAAGTAATTGTATAAAACCGGTGTATTAGTTGGGGGAAGTTTGGTGGCTGTGATGTTTCAATTTATGATGGTGGGTCAGGAACCTCAGGGTGGGTGGGGGAGATAATTGAAAATTAATTGGAATATTATAGAATGAAATGTGGAAAGCTTTCCTGGAGGCCAATGGATAATGGGGTAAACTTTTGGGATTCAAACTCTGATTAATAATTCCCTCAGCCAAGCTTTACTGTTGATAATTCGTTGCTGCTGTTTCTTTAAAATATCAAAGATTGTCCCAATTCTTCATGGTCCGACTTTGTAAAGAAACTAAAATGTCTTTCATCCTCTGAGAAATTATGCTCTTTTCACAGTAACTGTTGAAAATGTATGGAGATCAATACGGTGTCGCCTATTACTGTTCAGTCGTGTATTCCCGCTTACTTAGTTTATTAATCAGTCGCTTAAACTCCATCTATAGTGGTCGCCTTCTCTTTAAATGTTTGTACTTCACTAACCGGCCGTACATCAGGAGGTCGCCGTAGGAGGTGGCCAAGATCGGAAACTGGAGCGCTGGTGTACAGGGTTGAGCGCTCGTTTTTAGGCTGGGCAGCCATTGTTGGTTCTGTGTCCGCACATGGTTTTGTTTCTGCTCCGCAAAAGTTAATGTTTTTCGGCTCTCACAGCGATTTTACACAGAAGGGATCTCTCCGCATCGATGATAGAGGCCTCCGCTATCATTCTGCACCAGTTAGAAGAAGGAATCTGATGAGGAACACAGATAACACTCGCAGGAAAGTCCGCCTCATGTAAAGTATATTTTCATCAAAGGTACCTCTCTCTTTTACTATAATGCTAGCATTATCGACGTTGGCAATCGAATAAGTACTCATGATGAAGGACATTTCTCATTATTGGCATTGTTGTGTGTTATGAGGGGTAGTGCGCAGCATTTTGAAAAGTGACTCTATTTTCTTCTTTTTGACAATCAAAGGTTTCCCGCTGTTACTAGTGCATTTAAATGATTAATTTCATTCTTTATCTAGAGCAGGGGTCTCCAAACTTTCCAGCCTTAGGGCCATACTGATTACTCCAGTAAGTTCCGAGGGCCAAAACCATATTATAAGTATTATAGTAGTATAATATTGTTATAATTTATGTTTTTATTTAAAATGTATAAAATGTTAGTTGGATTCATCTCAATAATTTGTTAGTTATTATATACTGAAGTTAAATTTTCTCCATATTATACATGTCTTTACTCATTACAATTCTGTGTTTCTTTATCCAACTTATCACAAAAACAATAACAATAAGCCTACAACAATGTTATAAGTAGTTAGCCCATTACCATATCAATGTAGATGTCATATTAATAATTATTCAACATAAAATTAGAATACTTCAGTAAACTAAATTTAATTTGCTATAAAAAATATGTTCTCTAAAAAGAGTTTTCAAGTATGAAAGTTCTCCGCGGGCCGGACAAAATCTGTCCGCGGGCCGGATGTGGCCCGCGGGCCGTAGTTTGGAGACCCCTGATCTAGAGTATATAAAGTTCTTTCTATATTTTACAGCCCTCTTTTTATAAAGTTAAAGTTTCTTTGTTTTTATAACAGATTTATTAATAATCGTTAATGTTTATTTCATTAGTTTTAAGGCTAGTTCCTAGATTAGTATTCTTTTTCAGGTTTCAATTGTTTCAAATTATTATAATTTTGTTCTAACCTATCAGCAGGTTCATTAATATAAAATTTGTGTATATACTATAATTTATTCAATATATTTTGATTCTTTGGAGAACTCAAATAGTGGCCTGTATTATTTCACCCTCATCTTTCCCAGAAAATAGTAAATACATAATACAGTTGAGGAAATTATCTCTTTTATTAATTTTATTTCAGTCTTTCAGTTTCTTCTTATTAACACAAAGGCTAACCGCACGCCCTAACAATTGCTATGTTTATCATAGTAAATTTTCTTCTTCTAACTTTTTTTTAATTGAAAATAAGACATCTATGAAAACATTGATAAATTCATATCAACGGTATCGAGTAAATCCTTGACCCACTTCAAAATATATATAGAAGAATATGTATAGATATATTAATTAAATGTACTATCGTCTTTTTTCAGGAACTTCCTCAGTCCAGATAAAATGCAAATTTTTCTGCGACTTGTGTAGACGATGTCTTTGAAAAGGATAAAACATCTTTCCGACTATATATTTTGAGAAAATGTAACAACTTTACTCAGTCTAATTCAAAAATATGTGTTTGGAAGTTAATTTTATGAGACATGTATTTTCTCGGAGTGAATCTTATTTTAAATTAAATTATTTATTAACGTCCACATTTTGCGACTAAGGCTAAATGAGACGGGTTATCTACATGTTACCACCCTTTTCTAGCCAGGGTGGGACTTTTATTTAATGAAATCCGTCACTAGATAAATTCCTATTGCCCAGGCGAATCGAACTTGCCACTCTAGGTTTACCATGTGAGAGAAGGTCAACGCTTTAACTCACAGGGCTAACCTTAGCCCCCGAATATTATATTAGGTTTACTGAAGTTTATATTTGTACTGAATAAAAACTTCGTGAACAGAATTATACTGAACTTACTCAGTGAATAATAACGTGAATGTTCAGATTCATTGTATTTACAGTATCTGAGAAATTCTATAGGACAGTGGTACATGACAAATTACACTTTTTTTTAGATACTTTTTTGTCATGTAATAAAGGAATATTGAAGTGGTGTTGAAATTGCAAATGATGCTCTTCTTAAGTTTTCACTTTTATAAAAACATTCTACCTTAAGGTATGCTTCCGCAAAGTAACTGTATTCCTTTATTTAAACGAGGTTATTCTAAAAATATATGGGTATTAGGTTCTTTAAGCGAATGGGAGAGATAAATACGATTGCAGAATATCCATACAAAAGTTTCCTAAAATTATTTTCTGGAAATGAGGCCAAACCATTTTGCTCTTTACAATGATGTGTTCCATTAACAGTTAACCATGTGATAGAAAATTACTCCCAATTTTCTTTATTAAAAAAGAAAATGGGCTCTGGTTAGCCATGTGATTTGGTAGACTTGGTAAACCTAGTGTCGTTTACTGTAAACGAAGTGTAGAGATTCTTTCCGAAGAAAATAGTGTAATAAATATTTAAATATAAACAATTTTTAATTGAAATTTGACCTGGTTTTACGGTGCATGTGACCCATGTTCTTCTATGTAAAACCACAATCAAATATGTAGCGTTACAAATTAACGATGTTATACACACAATTAGCTTTTTCAGAATAGTAATGTACTTAGGTAATAATGAAATTGTAATTGAATTACTATTTATTATTTAAAGTTGAGTTTACGTAGTTTCTTGGAGGGGTAGTCATGTGAGTAAAGACGCTGGTCATTATCTCACTTGGTAAACATAGAGTTGGAGTTCGATTCTTACCTGGGAAAGTGGAATGTATTTAGTGGAGGACTCATTAAATAAAATCCTTTATCACACCCTGGCTAGAAAAGAGATAAAACCCGTTCCAATTAGGTGTAGTAACACAATGTGGGCGTTATTAGATAAAAATTACGTAGTTTCATTAATCGTTAAGGGTTAACTTATAAATAAAATGATCTATCGTAAAAGAATTCATTGAGAGCTCAGTACTCGCAAAATACCCGAACACTGAACTTTTGTATTGACAAGGTTTCTTCAGAGAAAAATCTCTACATACCACTTACTCTAATTGAACACATTATTATTATACTAGACGTACTCATGTGGGCCATTGGCAGACTATCATAACTTACAATTAGTTGGAATATAGATTAACAATTTTCAGAAATTTAAAAAGTCGTTTTCTCATGTTTCTTTGTTTTCCAATATTTTTACAAGACTTCAGGATAGACGTTTTTGAACTACTAGTTGGCCACTCACTAAGATCATACGTTTCACAGGTTCGTTTAGAATCTGAAGAAGGTGCATATAAGTCCTTTTTGTGTGACCTATTCATATCCGAGGGAGAACAACTTCTTCACATCGACGTGCCCTTCTTTTTTTAACCAATGCTTAATGAGAATCAGTGCACAATGAAATGACGTCCATATCGTATTCCAGTACTTATATACCAAGCAAACGGTAAAGTCTCTTATTTTTGCTCTATTTACTGCAGTATTTTTCAAGTTTGGCGTCAATTACGAGAGGCGAACAACTTAATGAGTTTTTAAAAAAAATTTTATTAACAATGTGACAGAGAGCAACCCGACATGGAGACGGCCTACAACTTAACTGAGACATAATTGATAGTGAGTAGGTTTTTTTTTTTTTTTTTTTTTTTTTTTTCTCCTCATAGTAACCCTGTGAGGAGTTATTTATTCGAATACATGTTCCATTGCCACATGGCATATTACATGTATTATTATGTTTAAATACATCATTATTTTACAATAAATATTTGTTTATCAACTGTCATTCAAATATTCAAGAAATAAAATAAAAAATAAAAAATGAAATAAAAAAAATAAAAATAAAAATAAAATACAATATTAAGATAAGTATGGTAATTACAAACAGAATTAATAAATGAAATGAAAAGTAAATAAATAAATACAATAGGAACAAAAGCATATCAATTGAAATTAAACTTAAACTCAACGATGTTTAATTTGCGAGTCTATGTAAGGTAAATATATTGAATTATAATTCCCATTCCTCACAATCAACTTCACATTCTAATGAATTTTTGCTACATCCATATCTATACTTTTGATAAACTTTATAAATTCTTTATTATATTTGTTAAATATAATATGAGGTGGTTCTGGCCAATTACCTCCTTTTAAAATTATGTTCATTATTAGATTTGATCTATTTTGACTAAATGTTGTGCAGTCATAAAGTATATGTAAAAACGTTTGTGTTGTCTGTAAGTCGCACGTACATTTGTCATTGTCTTGAATTTTAAATCTTGTTAAATAATGTCCTGTCTGTCCATGTTCTGTTAGAAATTGTGTGCATTTGTGATGGTGACTCTTAATTGTGTTGTAGTTGTTGTGAGTTATATTTGGTATGTATTGATGTAAACTGTAAGATTTGCTACATGTCGTCCATTCTCTGTTCCACTTTTGTATTGTGTCGGTACGTAAGTCTTTTTTAATGTATGAGAGTGGCACGAGGGCAAATTCTGGGTTTATGTTGGTATCCTGGGCTGCTTCCTTTGCTAACGTGTCGGCTTGTTCGTTTCCAATATTTCCTGAGTGGGCTTTTACCCATTCTATATGTATGTGTAGGTTTAAGTGTATAATTTCTAGAATATGTTGTCTAATGTTTTCTGTGAGCGGGTCGTGTATAGTAGGGTTGCGTATTGAGTAAATGAGAGTCGTGTTGTCTGTGTGTATGGTCGTATATTTGTGTAGGTTATATGACGATTTTATAATATATTCGGTAGCTTTTAAAACAGCGTATTTCTCTGCTTGATTATTGGAGCATCTAGCATCAAGTCGGTATTTGTATTTTAGAACATGTCCACTTGCAGTCTCAACAATTAATGCTGCTCCAGGTGTGTTGTTGTCAGTTTTGCTTCCGTCAGTAAATATGTGGGATGTCATAGTGTTTTTAGTCCATGGCTCGTCCAAATGTGATGTTACTTTCGCAAATAGTGCCGGGTGTAGCCATTGTGAGCAGTCAATGTATTTATCTATTGTAATATTCATTATGTCTTTGTAGTTAGTTCGTTGTTTTTTTATGTTGTACAGAGTCGTCAGCTCTTCTGCTTTATATTCTGCTGGAATTATAGCTGCTAAAACACAACTGGCCTCGTAAGAAATAGTTCTATAGCCTTTCGCAGTTTTAATACCTATGAGTCGTTGTAGTCTATGAAATTTCTTCAGGTTCCTTTTTCCGCGTAGAGCATAATGCCATACTGAAATACCGTAGAACATATTAGGGACAATTGCACCTTCATAAATAGTTTTCAGGCATTCTGATTTCATACCCCAGGTTGTTCTTGTAGCGATACTTAACGTGTTAATGAGTTTTGAGACTTTAGTGTATATATAGTCAGTGTGTCTATTCCAATTTAGTTTTCGGTCCATGAGAATGCCTAAGTATTTGATTATGTCAGTCTGTTCTAGTGAAACGTCGTCAAGTAAAATATTTAGTTGAGGGATATTCCGTTTTCTAGAAAAAATAATGAATTTTGATTTTTCGGTGTTAAATTCAAGTTTGTTCTGTTTCGTCCAATTGGAAAGTATGCTAAGTAAATTGTTAGCAGTATATTCAAGAAATTTAAAACATTTATTTTCAATTAATAGTACTATATCATCAGCATAAGCAATTATGTGTGTCGCAGGAGGTAACGGTACGTCAAAAATAGTGTTGATTAAGATGTTCCATAGAGTCGGAGATAAACTTGACCCCTGAGAGGTACCAATAGTAACTGGTTTGGTGTAAGTATAATGTTTGCTCTGTATCGTCAAAGATCTTTCTGTAAAGAAATTTAAGATAATTTTATATAAGTTTTTTGGACAGTTATATGATTTAAGATTTTTTAAGATAGCTGGCCACCATGCATTATCAAACGCCCCTTTGATATCCAGACTGACCATTATGACATTAGATTTCCCATTTAAAGCTACGTGGATTATATTTGTTATTTCTGTGAGTAGGTTTATAAAGGTATTGAGAGATGGTGTAGATGCGGTTCCCAGGCGTCTAGCTGATAGTGCATAGTTTGCAGTTCCCATGCTCCTAACTGTCGTTTGATACATTTTCATTAAAATATGTCCTTTGTCATGATACGCGAACTGGATATTCACTTCTCCCAATTACCAATATCCCTCATTTTCACTCTTACAATAATTAACTATGGCTGTCAAAAGAGAGATTGGCGATTTACTTATAATGACTTGATTGACCTTCAAGATTCTGAACGCTTCTCTAGAAACAAAAACAACACATGCACTAATACACATACCCACACATTCGTGAAGCACACACGTCATAGGTTTTCCTTAAGATCCACAGAATGAGTGACAACACCACATATTCCTTGGTGTTGACACGATGTATCTAGATGACCCAAAACCGAATATCACATAAAATTATTAGACTAACCAAACCAATAAGCGGCAGGTTATAAAAAAATAGAAAAATTAATCCTATTAAAGGTGTGTTTTTTAGGATCCTACACGTGGAGTATGATATATGTTTTATATATTATTCGAACGACCGATTTAATCAGCTGTTAAAGTAGATAATGTTTTAAATGGCAAATGCCCTCATTAAAGTTTATACTCCATTAAAAAACGTATTCGCTACATTTTAAATATATTTTATTCTCATAGTAGATTATTTACAGCAATACAATTATGAAGCCAATAATTACAAATTTAAATGACAATCTAAATAACAGAAATACGAGCCAAAAGAAACATTTCTCACACTCTATTGGTGTTTGTTTTTCAATACACATTTAATATTACGTCATGGGTCTGTCTTTGTTCCTGAAGTCTTGTTAAATTGTATTTCTTCTTGCTTACAAATTATAAGTCTTAACTATTGCTTGGATGCATTTGTTAATTTGTAAATACTTTTGGCCACCCCCCTCCCCCACCCCAAGAAACTGACAAACCGAACGTTATTCAATAACGATCCGAAGTTCCCTAAGACATTAGTTCCAAATTTCACTTTGATGCTACCATGCTTGAGATCGCTGTCGAATTGTTGACAGATAAATTCATTCGACTCTCTCGGGGCTTCTTATGTGTCATAAATTTCTTTCAAATTATATTTCTAATTATTTTATATATCTGTAAGCCAAATAAATTTTGTTAAATATTTTGATTGGTTATGAGTGTCATTCCTGTCTCAGTCACTCTTTTTGTATAATGAAAAAGCCCGTCGCGCAGGGTCTGCGTAATCTAAGCATATTCCACACGTGCTAGTATATCACACGTTTGATCTCATATCACAACATATTCCCTATTTCTAGGGGAAAAAACAGAGGATTAAAAGGGAGGTGGGTGGGAGGAGGGGAAGGTATTAAAGGCAGAAACCAAAACAGTACCAATAACTCGATGAATACTTGAGTTACGAACGAATGAATAGCGCAACAATTGTAGAGCAGCAATAGGTTAACAAGATTGGCTATTACATTTTACGAACCGACCCATAATAACGACGGTCCGATTCAAGGTCCGACTTCAGTTAATAATAAATATGATATCTCTGGAATATGCTGGATGGTAGAGGAACCAATTGATAAGGATCAATAAGAAGGCCAAGTCCTCTACTGTTTTTTAATATAATGCAGAGTGCGACATGTCGGTGACGGGGCCCTGTCTTCTCTAAGGGGGCAGAGGTTCAGTCGCCCGGCAGTCGTGGTCCAGGCAACGTAGCTTTAATCAGGTACCTCCGTCATCTTCTCTCAATTATTAGTATGGGGTTTTTGTTTATTTTTTAAATGTTTCTTACAGTTCCTCTGGGTAGTTTTTTCCGAGGTTCTCACCCACTGTGATATGTTTTCCATATAAATCTGAAATTTAGGTAGTTTTTTAGTTTTTAATTTTATTTATAGTGTTTGACATATGCTTACCGTTGTTTTGCTTTTATTATTTGACTTGTTATTAAATTTTTTGATTGTTTTGGCTTTAATTTATAGTAGTTGACTAGGATTAGATTTTATATTTTTATTAGTTGACTAGTTTTAAGAATTAACATTGTTTTTACTATTTATATTGTGTTTGTTTTTTACGACTGTTGTTTATTTTGCCTTTTGGCCATGCTGTGAATGTTAAATTAACTCGAGGTTTGTGTTTGTCAGCAGGCACTGAGGATGGAGCGTTGACTCCGAAAGTGCACTCTGCATTATATTAAAAAACAGTAGAGGACTTGGCCTTCTTATTGATCCTGAATAAATATGATTTTTAGTGTTGACTGAAAAAGCTAAATATCGAGTATGGTATAGGTCATCTTCAAAACAAGAGCGTAAAATCATCTGAACGTCATCAAGCAATGAATTACCATGTATCTCGAATAATAAAGGTCTCATGAAAACAATATTTGGCATTTAAACATAGAATAAAGTGGCTCATGATATAACAGCAGCTTGTTAATATAATATAAGTTGGAGTAGAAATTTTCTTAAGGGTAAAAACTTAAAAATCCAAATTTCTCTGTTAATATTCATGATAGAGAAAATATGTATATATTAACATATATAGGGAATTGAATTTGCAATAATATTGGTTATATATTCTTTTTTTATTCGATGTATAATAACGAAGATATTTCGAATTTATCAAAATTCTTTCCCATTAAACCCCCCATCCCACAATCCGATTTAAGCCGTGATATATCGAGTTTGGTAACAAACATATATATATATATATATATATATATATATATATATATATATATACACACTTATATTTCTAATTTTGAACGGACATCATTTTAGTCATCTCCTAGGTAGGATCGATGAACATTTGAGGAAGTTTGTCAAGAATCGCGCCATGAGTACAACCTCAATAGCTGATTTTCCTTAAGGGAGATCTGCTAAAATGGGTGCTAAGTGTGGAAACTCAATTGTTACTGACAGTCAAAAAAGCACTTAATTTTAAAACTGTAATTTTTTACGTTCCTTCTGGCAAAACTGAATGTAATAATAAATAAAAAAGAAAGAAAAAGTATCCCAGGAAATATTTCTAGCTTTTATTTTAAATACCTCTCTATAAGGGTTTTTCGGGCACGCTTGACTTCGAATTTAAATGAACTAATATTCATGCCCAATGAAAATTAGGAAAATATCGCAGAAAAGATGGAACATCACCAAAGAGCTGAGTCAACGTTTATTTTAAAAAGTGATTTTAATATATTCTATTATCGAAGTCATTTTTTTTTTTTTTTTAGAAAACTCAACTGTTTTTTTGTGCTGAAGAATTGTACGGGGGGGGGGGGAACTGGAAGTATAAATGATTGGAGAATGTGTTTTTTAGTAATTAGAGAAAACCTGATAACAGCTGATGGCTTTGTAACCCTAAAAGCATTGACTAAATAAAGCCCTAGGGAGGGTTGGGGAAGAGTTCGACTACGTGCTTTAAAAGCCCTTCCTAACTTTAAGGTTTATACATATTTTTTACATTTTTCAAAGTTTATAAGGTATAGGAGCTTGTATGAAATGTACAAGTTATTTGAAAGTTTCTTTATTTTGTTTTTAACTTATTCTGATGTGTTCAATAACAGTATCTCTCATTCACAGACAATGGCAAAATTTCAGAAAATATTTTTTTTTTATTGTTATTTTGTTCCGGGGTTTAGTAAGGAAAAAATAAATGAAGCCCTCAAAAACTCCATATTGTAAAGTAAAATGTATGAAAGACTACATTAATGTTCGTATCTCCATCTCTAAAAGGAACTTTATTACTGATGTACCCGATAGTGCTTTTAGCGGGCTTTATTTCCACATGACGTGGAAAATTATTTTAAATATATAATAATATAGAGTGGGCCATTTTAGTGCACACAGACTTTGATGTTAGTACATGATATGTGGATTAGTCGAAAACCCACACACAAGAATAAATCATAATCATTTTATGATGATTAAAATATCGTTTAGATATTTTACCACCACTTCTACTCATAATACTTAATGCACTATACGCTCTTTTATGAAATAATTTACGCTTCTAACAAATTATTAATACCCGCCGAGAGTCAATTATAACACTACTGGCAGAGTTAATAAATTGGTTTTTAGTAACACTGATAACATGGAAGTTGGAGGTTATATATAATACATTCCTACTTCGTTTTATCATATAACTGTAGTTTTTATTACAGTCTCCATTTAAATGCATTTGGTAATGTGTGATATGTATAATACGATAGTCCTCCATCACTCTTGACAGAAGCTACACCCCTTCACCACAATGAGAGGAGCAGGCTCTCCCTGGCAAGGAAGTCAAGAGCTATGGAGGAATGGCACTTGATAAGAAAATAGCCACTGCTATCACTTCACTATACACTTCTATAGGATATCTTTGGGCCATTGTCCCTTGAGGCGCCGTGGAGGGGAATATGGATGAGTGGTACTGGAAAGGGCCAGGACTTCTGGATTAGGATGATTGGATAGCCTGCTGTGCATTTTCTGAATCTTAAGGGAATTAGGTCCTTTACAAATGGGATATTAAGATCTTTATGGAGGGTGTGGTTTGTAACATAATATGGGGCATCTACTATGGTGCGCAGGACTTTGAATTGGAAGGTCTGGATGCGTCAGTAGTTCGAAGGGTTTGCTGTACCCCACACTACTATTGCGTATGTCCATATTGGTTTAAGTAGTAACAAATAATTTAAGTTTTCTTTAATTAATTGCAAAGCAACTTGAAAATAAGATTCTCTCAAATTTTTTTAGTAACACTATGAACATTTAATGCCTAGTTTAAAATGCATATTAACAGAGGTTTCTTCGATTTTAAGTATTAACCCCTGTGCGTTTTCTTCTAATAACCAATTAGACCTTATTTTTTTACATGACAGTAAATTTCGAGTTTTGTACAAACACAGAAAAATTGGTAACGCTTAAATGTTGTCTGATAGAATTAAATAAAATTTTGGAAGCACGTTCGACCTTTGTGATACCATCGTTTATACCAGATGAAAGTTTACAAAATTTGCGGCGAAACCTGAGTAGCTCATTTCCTATAGGGAAAATTTTTAATTTGTTTCGTGCTCGTTCGACAAAGGGAATCTTATAATTCAATCCCCTTTCCTAAGTTCTATCTAGTAGAAAATAGAATTGCTTTATCTTGAGATCTTATATATATTAAGCAATTATAATGACAATAAAAAAATAATTAAAATAAAATGAAGTTTTTTTTTATTCAAGGGGTGGTTGCTAATTCACCATATCACCAGAGGCAAACATCTCGCTTCATCAACTTTGTCCACTTCTACTAAATGAAATCTTCATCATTACTTCTATTTCAAGGAATTAGAAATGGTTAGAATATAGTTAATGTTTAAAAAATATCAGAAAATGCAATATTTCTGTCCTAGTGGTAGGTTAAGTATAGTAGAGTTTTGCTTATGCTCCCTCTTGAATAGGATCGCGCTAAAAGCTTCCTTGACTTGCGGGGGAAGGGAAAGGAAATTGAATCTCCTGAAAGGCAGACTAAGCGACTAAAATCGGCAGAACCACTATTGAATCGAAACGCCCACTGCTAAAAACGCGGATATATTAAGGAACCCACCTGTATGGGACAGGTTTTTAAAGGAAGTAATTTTTTCTTCGCTTTTAGAAGTACTGTGAATTGGAATGATGCCAATTTAGACTATTTTATCAATATCAACTTATTTCAAATATTAATAAAAAAAAGATGGAAAGAACTCGCAGTCCTATGAATGGGTGTTTTAAATGATTCTTTAAGAGTCTTATAAAGGTTTGATAGTGTAATATGTTATACACTGGTAGCTTAAAAACTAAGCTCAAATTTCTGACAGCCACATTTCCAGACTAAATAGCCATCAAATGCAGGTATTGCAGACTGAACGGTGTTGAACAAAATTCTGCTGGGTTATTATCCACGTTGTTTAAATATTTAAAAACACCATGAAAAAACTTGGGGATCTAGGTATCGAATACTAAAGCAAACCGCCAGCAGACCGCAATGTTTGGGTTAATAAGGTCATCCAGGATGAGGCAGGATTAGAGGGAAGCCTTCCAGTATGTTATTAGTGGGAGATTATATAACTTATAATTGGGGGAAAACTAGATGCTTCACCCATTAAATGAATTATTCATTTTTTTTAATATTGTTTATGACACCTTGGCCTAATTATTACGGTGATCTCTTGGCTACTGACAGTTCAGTTTTGTTGGTGGATTCTGAAGAATGAGTCTCGTAGATAAGGTATCAATCAGGGGATTCTAGAGGAGGGAATGGAATATCTGGAATTTAGCGCCAGATTGAACAAATGGTATATTTAGGTATCTGTAGAGGGATGGATAAAAAGGTGCATTCATATTGTTTTGAAGGACGTTGGGTAGAATTTTCGAAATTCAATTGAAAGTTTGCTTATTGAAGTATGGCAAAGACGAGACTTTGTTAGTAAATGAAAGTTTTGAATATCCATCCGGTAGTCCGAATAGAAGACAATATCGTCTGTTTGGTTCCTGTTTTTTATTTTTTTAATGAGTGGTTTCCAGGTCTAATCTTCGTCCGGTATTATTTCTACATACAGAATTTTAGAACCCAGAGGTGGCCACTGAGAATGACTGGTGTAACTATTGACCGTCTAAACGTAAATATTACATGATCCAGATTTCTGTATTTGCCTTAATTTTTGTCATGCTTAGCCAATGTTATGTATGCTATTTATTAATGTCCACTTTTTGCTACTATGGCTAAATGGGGTTGACTATCTACAGATTACTGCATTTTTTAACAAATGTGTTAAGACCAACGCCTTAACACACATGGCTAACCGGACCTCCTGTAAGTAAAAGTAGCTTTTGAAGTTATTTCCTGGCAAGGAGCGTGTCATTGTTTGTCGATAGAAAGTCGAGGATTGAATGAATGAAATGAAATGAAATGTGTTTATTACCATTAAATGTTATCTTAACATAAACGTCAAATAGTTATTTTTGTTTTGTTTTTCTATAAACAATTTTCTAATATTATGCAAAATACATTCTTTACAAATTATTGTACCAATACATTCATTAAAAAATTAGCTCAAATTCTAAGAATACATAGTGTAAAATTCATCAATTTAAACAATTATATACAATAAAATAGTTTTATTAACAATCTTAATACAACTATAAAACGTACATTATTTTATTTGTTGACATGCAATTTTTTTAAAAGATGACAAGCTTTATAAATGATGAGAATCTTGTGCCATCTTATAGAGACAATTTAGCTGATCACAAATTATTTTAGACCGATATTTATGACAAATATTTAGTAGTTTTATTTAATAATTGAACATTTTGGAAAGAATTTATCTTTTTAATAAATGTAATATGTCAAGGATTATGGCTGCGTTTACTTAATCACAAAATGTTACGCGCTCTTGTTTGGACTCAGTACACGACTATTTTATTATCACAATTGCTGCCAGCTGTGTGAGTTTATTTATTTACTGCGCCACATAGGAATGAATATTAGTTCGATAGGAAATATGCATTGTATTCAAGATCGTTTGCTAACAATTCAATTGGTGAGGTAACACAAGAAGAATCTAATTTTGAAGACAAGATCTTTTCAGCAGAAGTAATTTACTGAAAAGGTTTCTAGCTACTTACGGCACTTTTCGTTTCACTGTCAGCAATTTCCGCTTGTCCCTTCTTGATACCTTTTATAATCCACGACCTAATTATCTGTGCCTTTGAAGTTTAAAAACGTCTTTTAATACTGCATTACGTGGTTCAAAAGAAGAGGTATCATCTACTTCGCAAGAAGCCAACATTAGACCAAATCTTTTCATCTTGAAAAATTAATTAATTTCACTTCTGGTGATCATAAAAAAAAAAAAAAAAAAAGCTCCACAACTCAAAGGACTGGTTAAGTATCTTGCCTTTTATTTAATAAAAAATTCAACTAAATTCAATTATGTTGATACTTTTTTTATCCCCTTTAACATGTTTTCAATGACTATGTTATGAGCAACTTTCTAAAAAGAATAATACGCTTGATAACCTTATATGCTTTATACACTTCTAGACGAAAACGTTTCTAACATATTTGAGGCGATATAAAAACCAAGTTTATTATTATTATTATTAATTAACGTCCACGTTTTTGCAACTAAGGCTAATTGGAATGGGTTATCTACAGGTTACCACCCTATTCTAGCCAGGGTGGGTCTTAGGATGTTATTTAATGAATTTCATCACTAAATAATTTCCCTTGCCCAGGCGAGAATCGAACTCGTCATTCTAGGTTTGTCATGTTTAAACTAATTAAATAAATAAATTATGATGATAAGAAGAAGAATGTAGTCCTAAAAAAATGTAATCTGAGAGACTAAGAAGTATTTAAAGAAATGGTTAAGTTTTACCAGAGGTTTTTTTTTACGACCTTGCAATTGAATTGAGTAGTACCAATCATGAAGTTCAAGAGAAATACCATTGAAGAATTTAAGTACCAATAAAAGTAATAAAAGATGCACTGCAAGGTGTGCTTCTTGATACAACGAAAATTCTGCGCAAATTTGGAAATTCCTCTTAATATATCTCAGGAACAACAAGCTTCAAAGCAGTTGGGTTCACCCCACCTCACTTTTCTGGGAGTAGACCTTCCTATAATAATGATCCATAAAACAACAATAATAGACACTAATAATTTAAATCTGTGTGCAAAGACAAAAAAATAGCACTCCAAGGAGTACTTTTCGATATTGCCAAAATTTTGCAAATATTTTTATATTTTCAAAAATCCAATATTCAAAGTCTTAGATACAGAATTTAAATATCTCTACAAATTGGAACCAGCCAGAGTTACTTCCGTTATAATTTTTTTTAAAAAAATACACTCGTCCCTAAAAATACTGTTAAAAGTAAAAAATATTTATATTTACCTTAAGACGTACGTCATTCTAGATATCACGCACTGCCACGATAATGAAAAAAATCCTTAGTACCTGGTAACTGAAGTTTTGTGGAAGTAACTAACCCTTATCTAAGGTTCGATAAATGTTTCACCAGAATAAAAAATTCCCGGAAACTGAGAATCAAACCCATCACAATAATGGAATCATTATCGAATTATGCATATACATTTTTCTGATAGGATGTAAACCAAGTTATGAGAAAGATGGATTCACCCGCCGGTGGTCGTTTTGAGTGTCCAAGTTTCATTGTCATACACACCCACGGGGTTAATCACTGTTTTTTATTTTATCGCTTTCCGAGACAGTTCCTTGAATCGGAAAGGTTTCTGCAGGGCAAAGAAGCATCTGCTCCGTTTAACCATTGTAGCTACCATTCCTCTCAGATACTTAGCTGCTATAGAAGTTGAAAACGCGAACTCTCCGTAACTACAGATCTCCCATGGTCTGCCTAGTTGATATACTTCGTCATATCTTTAAAATGGTTAAGTTGAATCCTTATTCATTTTGAGCTCTAAACCTCTAAAGTTCCTCCCTCAACTTCATCTACAGCACTGGCTAATGCAGCAATGATATACCAATGGTACCTTACAT
The DNA here is from genome assembly GCA_019009955.1 of Riptortus pedestris. NCBI lineage: Eukaryota > Metazoa > Arthropoda > Insecta > Hemiptera > Alydidae > Riptortus > Riptortus pedestris. The sequence continues at coordinate 69,330,376 of CM032232.1, read as the reverse complement.
ATATGTAGTAAAAATTAAACGAGTACTAAACTTGTCCTCCATGTTTTATATGTATCATTAATAAGGAATCACTGACATGCTATAAATTTTGGGTGTTAACAAGTCAATAAAGGAGTTGAAAAGGCCAAGCTGTGTGAGAAAAGGTAAAGCAGGGGAGAAATATATTTAAAAAATACCCAAGAATAACCTAATAACAATATTTGCTGTGTCTTTTACAGCCCTCGTTTTAACTCTTGATGGGGACTTAGTTTTTGTCAGTAAATCTTCAGTGATGACATGCCCTTAGAACCTTTAGCTTTAAAGAAAATTTCATACCTGTATTATTTTCAATTACTCTTCTTCTAAGATAAACGAATTATTAATATGGCAGTAGACTCCACTTAAAAGAACAAAGAAAATATAATAAAGGTAAAATAGAAAAAGCAAGTCAGGAAAAGTTGATAAATAAATATATCATGTTAAAGAAAGGGATGGGAAATAATACCCCCCTCCCCCCGTATGTGTGTGTGTGAGAGAGAGAGAGAGAGAGAGAGAGGAGGAGGAGGGTGAGAGAAAGAGCTCACCTTTAGGGATTCATGTATACCGTAGAGCCCCATGCATGCTTGAAGGCATACCGACAGCTGCTAACACCCTTCCTAGTGTATATACTGCCCTGCTCTTATACACACAAGATATATAAACATCATACATACCGCCTTTCTCTCCAGCCCTTTTAACTGCATCCCATTTATTGTACTTTCTTTTGAGTCGACTTAAGTTCCAGTTTTTTTTTTTTTTACTCTGGCTGAGTAAGTATCTTAACAATAACGTTCAGAAGTTGCCTTATGAGGTAAAAACCTGTTTGTTGATAAGTAATATAGCAACAGCACTTGGTATTGGTTACTTTTGGCAGATTTCCCTTAAGGAAAATCAGCTATTCAGGTCGTACTCATGACGCGATTTTCGAAAAATTTCTTAAAATGTCCATCGATCCTACACAGGAGATGACGAAAATGAGGTCCGTTCAAAACTATATATATGTTTATATATATATATATATATATATATATATATATATATTTGTCTGTTAACACTCTAGCGGTCGCAATGTTTGTTTAACCGTTACCAAACTCGGTATTTAATCATCTTTTTATGTAAAAAGAAAGATCGAGTTCATGAATGGCTGAAATCGGACTACTGGGAGGGGGGGTTTAGAGGGGGGATTTCGAAAATTCGAAATATCTCCGTTGCTATAAGTCGGACAGAAAAATTGTAAAGAACTAATTGTAAATGTAATGTTCGATAAATGTTGCTATATACGTCTTTGCTCTATCTTGATTATTAACCGAGATATTTGCATTTTTTAATTTTTGGCCTTCAGTTAACTCCCTACTTATGTCTTATTGACAGTAAGGTGTTATATTATGAAACACATTATTTGAAGCCAAAATACCAAATATTGTTCTCATTGAACTTTTACTATTCGAAATAAATGCAAATATGTGGCAAACATGGGATTCTGCTTAGTTTACGCAGCTCCTGCAAGACGGACTTTTATAGTAAAAGCCTAGCTGCTTTCAGTGGTCAACGCCATCATCTTTAACCGCATGTCAAAAACATTTACTAAAATAGGTGTACTTTAAAAAATAAAGTAAAAAGTGGAAGTTAATGCGCTGTTAGTAATTAGAGTGAAAATAACTTTTTTAACAACTTCTAAAGGCAAGTAAACATCTTTACATTAATCCCTGTTTTACCTGTAATCATATTTACCCTTTGTCAAGTGACGATATAAAAATAAAATTCTACATTTGTTATTATTATTAGCTCGCAAGGTCACTTAAATTTGTAAATTTTTATAATAAATGTAATGTTCGCTAAGTTGCAATTTGAGAGCCTGCTATAGCCAATTACATTTATATTATTATATTTAAATAGGAAATTTTATTTTTGTTTCTTTTAGTAATATTGTAGTGGTCAGAAGGAACACTATAAATTATTTTGTAAAAACTCAATACAAAAAAAAAAAAAAAAAAGTTATAACCCTATGTGGATAGATTGATAGCCGAAGCCAAACTGGGAATGAGGTTGGAGGGAGAAGCAACAAGATGTGGCTAGTAATCGGTGATCTTTTACTCCCGATGTTTTTATTCAGTTTCCTCGGGTAAACCTTAACTTCTAAGTCAGCCTTCCTCATGCAACAGGAACACTTCATGGTCAGCATGCTTATAACCGTTCTCAATACATTGAATATAAAAATATAATATTTCCGACGTACTTGAAGTACTTGCATTTATCTCAAAACGTAAATGTTCAAGGAGAACAATATTTCGCATTTAGGCTTTAATTGATGTGCATCATCTTATGACAGCTAGTTGTTAATATGACATGAGGTAATCGGTTTACTGATGGGCGAAAATTAAAAAATTCTATATCTCGGTTAATAATCAGATAATGATAAATCGTATATAAAACATTTATAGAACATTACATTTGCAATAAGATGGATTTTATACACATTTTCGATCCGACTCATAATAACGGAGATATTTCGAAATCTACCCTCCCACTAATCCGATTTTAGCCGTTAACGTACTTGAGCATTATTTTTACATAAAACGTTTAAATATCGTGTTTGTTATCGATCAAGAAAACATTGTGACCGCTAGAGCGTTAACGGACAAATATATATATATAATTTATGGTGGACCTCATTTTCGTCATCTCCTAGGTAGGATTGACGGACATTGGAATTATTTTGAAAATCCCATGAAGAGTACAACATCAATAGCGGATTTCCTCTAAAGGAAAAAATATCTGCTAATATAAAAACCACGACCACGGAGCGTACCATCTTTACATCTTTAGAATGAATTTTTGATTGCCGTCCTCTTTGCCTTTTAAATATTCAAGCTGTCTATCGGGAAGCACATTAGACTTTCTAAAGCCTTTAGTTAAGTCATTTCAGTAAAATACGCAAAAATCGCTTCTTCGTTTCCAAAATACTTCATAGTTATTCCGTTATACTTCCATGATTAGTTAAGTAAACCCATATATTCTTCAATTTTCTTTTTTTAATAGAGAAAGCTCCTTTAAACCTATGGTTCAATATTAGATTATTAAGTATTCTACATTATCTCTGGAATATGTTGGATGGTAGAGGAACCAATTGATAAGGATCAATAAAAAGGCCTTGTCCTCTACTGTTTTTAATATTATGCAGAGTGCACTTTCGGAGTCAGTTCTCCATCGTCAGTGCCTGCTGATTATAGCTGTGTAGCCTGGACAACAACCGTCAGGCGACTCCCGGTTGTTGTCCAGGCTACACAGCTATAATCAGCAGGCACTGACGATGGAGCGCTGACTCCGAAAGTGCACTCTGCATAATATTAAAAACAGTAGAGGACAAGGCCTTTTTATTGATCCTTATTCTACATTACATTGAAATCACTGTTAGACCTGATTTTTCTACTCAGATTTGCTCCTACCATGGCTGCCTAATTTAACGTATAGCAGAATTATTTAGAAGACATCAAATTTGAGTATTGTGGGTCATGTTGGATATGAGAGTTAAGGCGTTGGTAATAAATTACTTGATCAACCTTGGTTGTTGAGTCGATTTCCATCTGGGAAACAGGAGTTCATTTAGTGTCGAACTCATGAAGTATAAGTTTTTATTCAAACCCTGTCCCTCTGCTTGGAACTGCGCGATAACCCTTAGACAACCGGTCCCAATTAGCTTTAGTAGCTTAATGTGAACGATAATAAATAACATTTAACATTTGTATATAGACGTTTACACTTGTAATGTTTATTCTGGGCTGACAAATGCTGTTTCCGTTGCATGCTCTAAACTAAATTAACGAACAGAGCCAAAACAGTAAAGTTGACTATTGCAATAATTTTAGTGCAAATATAAACTAAAGTATTATTACAAGTCTCTCCAGTCAGTCGGAAGGCAATTAAATGAATTCCTCTTTGACCTTTTTTTTCTCTCGCTTAAAAAACTAGTTTCATATTTCCATTATTCATATTCACCTGAAAACCAGTTAAAACCACATTCTGTATGAAGTCTCTAACTAGTGAGTGAAATCACAAACCTCTGCTAGAGAATGGTTCTGACACGAATCAAATTTTTCTTTTAAAGTCTACTAAAACTCTCCTGAAATGAAAGCATTGTAAGAAAAGGAAACGGAAATTGTCCAGTATTCTCTCGGTCTTTCGTTGCAAAACCAAAATGGACCTTTCGTCTAAGACCTCTTTTATACTCCATAACTTTTTTTTTATCGGTGCTAGAGGTTCAAATAGCCAATATATTAAATGTTATTTCTTCAAGCAAAATGTCTGCAACAGTGAAGCGTTTTGTATCATTAGGTTAAATAGATATTGTACCATTTATATTGTTATTTTTAAGTTCTGATTGCTTTTACTAAAGCATTTAATTCATAAATCATTTTAATTCAGCTAACGGACAAAGTGTCAATGAAAAAGGCATCGTTCATTCATAAATATTTACTCGAACAGGGAGAGCTTTTTCGGAGTATTGCTCCCATCATCAGTAACCTGCTGGCCAACATAAACAAATTCAAACAAGCTTCGTTATTATTTAACAATATGTATGCACAGAAGGAAAATGTAATTCAATACAAATAACAACGACACTCTATGGACAATACATAGGGTCATAAAAACAACTGTTACAATTTAAAGAAATGGTTTATGTTTTGAAAGGAATAGTCATAAAAAAGCCAAGTCCGTCACGCAGGGGATGCGATAACCAAGCAGATTTCCTAGGTGCGTCACGAATTTGCCTTTACGAGTACCCCAAAAAGTATATGTTCAAGGGGAAAAATATTTGGTATTTAGGCTTTGAATAAAGTGCTTCACAATATAACAGCTTATTTATTTGACATGGGTAGGAGTTGGGGTTTACTGAAGGCCGAAAACTGAAAAATGAGAATATTTCCTTTAATAATCATGTAGTGGCTGTTAACGAATTTGATCTTTAGTTTTACATAAAACGTTTAAATATCGGGTTCGGTGACGATCAAACAAAACTTGCGACCGCAAGAGCGTTAACAGATCAATAAGTATATATAGTTTTAAACGCACCTCATTTTTATTATCTCCTGGGTAGGATCGATGAACATTTGAAGAAGTTTTTTGAAAACGCTTCATGACAACGACTTCAATAGCTCATTAGCAACCTCCTAAAATGTGACCACTGCACCGATAACAGGCTTAAGTTTATATACATTCAAATATATATAAATTTTTTTATCTTGCTTATCTCCAAGGTAGCACCAATGGGCTTTGAACCTATGGGGTTTGAAAAACTTTTTCTAATGAATTTCACGTAGTGAGTATGCCTCTAATACCTGATTTACTTTAAGGAAAATCTGATAGAGCGATGTCTCTTGGCAACTTTGACCTCACCACAAGCTTTAGCCTCTTCCCAACCCTAGAGTAATCTGAAGTGCTTCATCTTGAATTAAGTTCTGGCGGGTGTTTCAGGAACTCTACTTATCCGAATATAGCACCAGAATGTCAAAGGAATTAGGATATCAACAAAGCCTCCACTAACAGCAATTAAACATTTAATGAGAAAGAGTTTTAACAGAGTAGTATATGGAATTATTCATAAGCTGGAGAAAGTTTTCTTCTCCGACCTGGTAGTGAACTTGTTTGATTTCCCTCTCACGTCAGAAGGAAACTTTTAACCCTGAATATTAAATTTTATAAATTAATTTTAATATTCTGGGTTATTTTCTAATTTCCTCTTACCTTATCCACTCTATTTATAAGAAAAATTATTATTTCTTTTGTGAAAAGCATGTGTATCCATTCAAAGATGACTGGGACTCAAAATGTTGCTCCTCCGAGAATTTCGTACCTTTTTGCTTTTCATATTTTATTAAGTTTTTATTCTTTAAATGTATATTTTTCCAATTTTTGTTAGGAACTTCAACTTTTGCCAATGAATATGTCACAAAAAAACCAATAGACGAAGTTAAAAGAAAGCATGTTTTTGCAGTGAGTGAATATACAGCTGTAGACTATGTCTGAAGTGTGTGTAGGGTGTGAATCTGCTAGGATGTGGAGGTGGGTGGTTTACATAAATCCTATAGACTACTCTCCTGAACCGACTCTCTGTTCGTATTCTCCACACCAACGATTCTCTATATCTTTTCTTTCGCAGAGATGCAATACAATTTCCATTTATTTAGCAAACCAAATAATGTCACATTTATATCCTCTGAAAAAAAAAAAATAAAATAGAGTAGGGAACAACTTAAAGTGTACAAGTAGTATAGTATGCATACTCTTATTTTATATGAATAAATTAATAACTTACTTAGGTCTTAACCCATTCCATAACAAATATTCTGACAAAGGTCAGAATTTTAAAACTAATAAATGAAAGGAACGTTTTAAGGCTAGAAAACGGATTCTGAATATAATTTTTTTTTCATATATATTTACATTAAAATAAATATTAAAGAAGATATTGACGAACAGAATTTTAGACTTCATAGTAACCCCCCTCCCACCACTCAATTTGATGGTAGTAAATTATAAATGAGACCACGGTGACAGTAATCATATCGCTACTACTAATAAAAAAAAGTCACAATTCTACCTAGCACTGTAATTGATGAAAATTTGTTTTGACATCGAATCGTTCTAGTTCCAAATTCGAATTCTCATATTTGTTATACCTAGGGATATTTGACCCACAAATATAAAATTTCATAGAAATCTTCCTAGCAGGTTTTGAGTGATTGAGTACAAAGGGGAGTAAAACCAGACAAACATTGCATATTACACTTGTCACAATAAGTTATAGTCATATTTGAGAATTTTTTGTTATTTATAGGTGTTCTCCAGTTTATATGCATAAGGTCAATATTGATTCTAGATATTATCAATTGTAGTCAGGGTGGTAACAAGGATTTTAATTTAGTGGGTTCGTCACTAAATAAATTTTTGACTTGGGAATCGAGCGCACGACTTATGAAAAATAAAATAAATAAATAAAGTCAGTCCTGAGCTTCAGTCTTGATGGTTTCATTGAGTTTGACCTTGAATTTGATTTGATTTAAATTTTATACATCACTGTTAGAGACACCTTCATACCCCCAGTATTTCCTTTGATTTCAGGCTAACGTAGCAGCTTTATGTGGAACCTTTGAATGTTAGAGATCTAATTATTATCATCACCCTCTCATTATTATTAGATCAAACATTACGGTTGCTATATGTTGCCACTCACTGCCTTATCCCATGCTTTGGAGTCAATACAAATGACTTTTCTGTATATTGTATCAGTACATTGCTTCGATTTTTAATCTGAGACATCTGAGATGACAGCGTTCGACTTGAAGAGGAGAGTACCTGTCTCCCACGAATAAAATGTCTTAACACGCTCCAGTTATGCCAATCTAGATTTAGTTATAGTATTCTTTTAATTTTGTCGTAGAGATGTTTTAGAAGGATACTTATTGAGAAAAACGTAAATTCACCGAGATTGGCAAAACACTTAAACAAAATGTGATCCTTATTGATCCAAATGCGAATTTTCTTCCTTTAAATGTGACCATTCTTTAATAAGATGCATGCCCCAGTGAAGGCAACTTGTAATAATATTTTTAATTAGTTAACTAGAAGATTAATTAAGACACAATGTGTGCACTAAATATTTGGTTTTCCTCACATTTGTTAAATTTGGCTGTTACCTGCTCACGTATGTTGAAGAAAGTTTCACCATTCAGCAAACACAGCTGTTGTCATAGATATCGGTGAAGACCATCGTCACTGGCTGATGATCGTGTACAGCTGGCAAGAGCTATCGATGTGATGGCATCATCTTCAAGCACGTCAAAAGTTGAACTGAGTTAGTTGTCAGTTAGCCAGCAGGTTTTATAGTGCTGTTATCCGTATCGGGTTGTTTATACTATAGTTGGAATCTGTTTATTTACATCTTAGGTCTATCTAACGAAGGGTGCTTTTAGCTTGTGCCCAGGTAAATTGTTTACGTGTAGCAGGTCGTTATTTGATGTACTAGCCAAATGGTCTTTGTGTAAAGTCATATCTTATTGAGTGGTGTAATTGTAGTAAGCCTATGTCCTTTGGTTGAGGAGAATCTCTTTTGCTTGAAATTTATCTAGTTGACCCATCTCTTTATAAACCCCCTTCTAAAAAAGAGAAAGAAAAGTAAATTAACATAATATATTTCATTATCATCTTATAGTTTGTCCAAACATTATTATTGAAAGAGGGGAAATAAAAGTACCAAAAAAAAAAAATAGAATAACAAATTTACCCACAATGAGTCTTGTTTCTTACAGTATGTATACGAAATAACCCAAATCGACCCCTGTAAGTCTTTTAATAAAATTGGAAAAAAAAGAGTCATTAGTCCTGAAGTTCGGAATGAATTAACAGACTACATAAACAGATAATTGGATATATACATATATATATATATATATATATATATATATATATATATATACATACATACTAGCTAAGGTACCCGGCTTCACCCGGGTACTCATTTGAGGCTGAGTGATGGTAGTTTTTTTTTTGGGCTTTACTTTGTACAATATTTTTACATATTCCAGTCTCAATGATTAGGAATTACACCCGAGTCCGGAGTGATGGGGATATGTTAATAATAAAAGTATTTGTTATGTGCTTAATTCTAATAAATACACAATGTTTTTATATTACCCGTTACCTGTGCATGTATCTTTTTTTATAAATAACATAATCACAGATTATCATATTATCATGGTCAAAAATACGGAGTTTCATTGATTTCGATTTAGTCATTTGAGTCTAACATTGTTGACCACTTCTATAGTTTTTCGAGTGTACCTTATTTATACTTACGTTATATAAGTCCATATATCAAAAGTTACTTTAAACAACAAAATAAACAACTTTTGTTATGTGCATAATTGCCGAAAACCCAATAGGAAACGCAATATCGCTATTTTTAATTTCAGACCTCCCTTACAACCCCCACACCTGTTCAAACCTCGAAATTATAATATCACTTATAATCAGGGAGGTGTTAATACCAAATCGTATACGGAGTTTCGTTTAGTTCGGTTGAGTCTTTTGTGCCATATAAAATTGTTGACTCCCACTATAGTTTTTAGCGTATAACTCATTTATACTTCGGTATACGACAAAAGAGTATATTGCAAAATTTACTCTGTATAACAAAATAAACAACTTTAGTTATGTGCGCATTTGCCGAAAAACCAATAGGAGACGAAATATCGCTATTTTTAATTTCAGGCGTCCCTTATAACCCCCATTCCTGTTCATCTCAGAGAATACTAATATATTTAGAAACCTTTCCTGAGATAGTAGTAATAGACATACCAAGTTTCATAAATTTCGGTTCGGTCGTTTACGATTCTATAATGGACATACACTCAAACATTCATTTTTACATATAAGCTAATTAAAATGCAATCTCGCTGGATTTAAATTAAATAAAACTCCGATTGAATAGCTTGATTTGCCTATTCTCAACAACCCTTAAAATATTACAAAACAGAGGCTAACTAAAATGTCCAATCTTTTTAATAGTTTACTTACTCCTCAGGCATTTCTGTATTTCTTTGTTTACCCATTTGTTCTTATTCAGGACTATCTAATTACATGTTTTCTTTTCTAGTATAAAGGTACTAAAAATCACCATAAAGCAAGATTCAACACGATAATAGGAAGAAATAATTATTTAAAATATGTGAGGAAATTAATATTAATATAATATAAACATTTGAGCCATGGGTTCAATTCCCATTGGGGGATGGCGGGATGTTGATGCGAGAAGCAACAACTGAACTATTTCTTTTTTAACATTCTTGCCTAGAAGAGGCTGGACATCGTGCAGATAATTCGGCCCTGTTAGTCTTAGATAAAATGGTATGTATATAGAAGTTGAAAGTTTTTTATTTATAATAAAACTAAAAATTTACTCTAACATTATAATTAATCAATTTCAATTCACAATTTACTGATCGTCTATAAAAAATGTAAATTAGTGATGGGAAATAGTATGTTATTGAAAAATGGGTCTTTGAGTTTATTCCAGGGAACTCTAAATTTCTCTCGGAAAAGGGGTTTAATCAAGCCAGTGAGAAAACAAGACAGGAGCAACACAGATACCTTTTTCACTTGATTACTCTGTCTAGAAGGCTTGCTTTTGTAGTTGCTGAATTAGGGTGGAAAATCGTTGATATGCTTTGCCATTAAATAGAAACTCTTCTCAGTAAGAAGTTTAATGAAATTTTTACATGGAAAAGTAGTAATTGAATATGGTTCATTAAATTTTTCATTAAGTATTAGTCTAATTTGTTTCCGAGTTCTTCTTCACATAAGAATGAAACGTCGTTAAGGCCGTTGCATGTATTAAGGCCGTGATTAATTTTGATTAGTGGGTATAAAAAGTCTCATATCAGATTGGAGTTAACTTGCGAATGCGGGATTAATTTTGGGATCCTTATAGTTGATCAGAGGGAATAATGATGCTCAAGTAGCACAGGCAACACATAAATATTCCATACATAAATTTAAAATATCATAAAATAATTTAAATAAAAATCACTCAGAAAAAGAAACTGACAATGGACTGATTTTTCTAGAAGTACATATCATTGAGAAAATATAATGTTCTACTAAAATTTAAATTGAAGCCAAGTCTTGGAATGAGTTTTTTCTAGAAGAATAATTAATTTCAACTAAGACACACTGAAGTATTTAAGCACTTTCAATTCATCGAGAATTCCGACTGAATATATTTCATTTTTCATTTAAATTCCATGTTGTGTCAGTATTTATCGTTATTGATTTTGAATTATACATTTTAATGAGGAGTTCCAAATTTTAAGAAAACCGTTTTTTCCCCTATTTTATTATGATCATCTTTTTTTTAATTACTAGGTTGGGTGGATATTTTTCTTGAGGCGATATTGAAAATTTGCGCTGAACATGAGATAAATCATTGAAACTGTAAACAAACAAACTCACACACACGCACACACACACACACACACACACACACGCACACACACACAAACACACTAAATATATATATATATATGTGTGTGTGTGTGTGTGTAGTGGTTTTTCATTGGCTTCTACATCAGATCATCAAGCAATAAAGGCATCGTGAGGAAAATTCGATTCACACCAGTAAAGCTATGAGTGGGGAAAATTCGGTTCTAGGCCAGAGTTGTTAGATAGCCATCCCTCCTTAGCCTGCAGCCTGCACAGACTGACTAATGATAGGCTTTAGCCATATGACTATGTAGACTACAACTTTAATTTACCCTCCAGTCTTGCCCCACTGACATTTTGGAAGTGAAAATTTATACAGAGCTGGAAACACACACACATACACACACACACACACACACACACACACACACATATATATATATATATATATTTATGTGTGTGTGTGTTTATATATATATTGTAACGGTCGAGCCTTAGAGGTAATCCGCTGTCTCTCTATATCTATGAGATCAGAGTGATTAGTACTGGGCTTTAAAAGAGGTAGCAGCACCTGTCAAGGGACGGACAGCGGAGCCCTGTGAATCCAAAGGTCAATTGAGCAGGACAGGAATCGTGAGTCGACTCCCAAGATGCAAACAGAGTAAGTGTTTCTTTAATTATCTAGCCTAATTGTGCTATATCTCTGATTAAATAGATAAATTAGCTCTTATAGCAGAGATGGTGGAAACGGGAATGCTTGCCGTGCAATATATGACCCTGAGAAGTAGCCGGTAAATAGATTAAATTTAAATAATAATAATTATAATTAACCTTTCATTATATAAAATGGCCCCAACGTGAAAGGGCACGGCTTAAACATTTTTTTTTTTTAAATTTAAACATTTAAAATATTTATTTTGGTTATTCATTTAAAAAATTTTTTTTTTTAATTAACATAGATTATAAAAATGGATATTAATACTAATAGGAAAAGTTTTGAAGATAGGATTAGTGATGTAGAACAGGAAAGTAATAATTTGGATCTTGAAAATCTATCTATTGAAAGTGAACCGTTAGAGGGAACACAGACCAATAATATCATATATAAAGATCAGGCTAGACATATAATTCAATTAGAGGATTCGGGAATACCTCTATCTACTGAGATAGGAAATTTGAGTATTTTGGGTTTTGAACAACCGCGAGGTACTTCTACCAGAATAATAGATAATTTAAACGATTTAAAAGGACAAAAAGAGGTCAGTAGGCCTATCGAAAAAGATCAAAACATGCTGGAAGCTATAATGAACCTAATAAAAGCAGGAAATACTAAATTGGAAGCTAAACTAGAAGAAAATAATAATAAACTAGAAGAAAATAATAACAAACTAGAAGAAAATAATAACAAACTAGAAGAAAATAATAACAAACTAGATGAATTTAAACAAGAAGTTAGAAATAGTATTGAAACATTGAAAATAGATATCGAACAAACTCGAGTAGATGTATCAAACGTGAGAAAAGAATTTATGAATGAGATAAATAATCTTAAAAACGAAAATGAAATAAACTTAAAATCTTTAGAGAATAGGTTAGCAGGTGGAACAGAGAATTTAAAAAAAGAAACCGTTCAGACTAGAGATCTACTAAAAACGGAATTAATGGATGAAATGGATGCCAAAATAATAGAAACCCGAAAAGAATGCCATCAACAGAAAAACTTAATTCGGAATGAATTAAAAGGGGAAATCGAGCATGAAAAGATTATTCAAGGGAAGATAAATGATCAAATAAATCTAAATATTCAGAAAATAACTCACGAAAATAAACAAATAATTGAAGATAGATCGTTAATACAAATAGAGAATTTATTAGAGACATATTTCAAAATAGGAGGTATAGCTGATGAAATGGAAAATATCCGGCAAGAATTAAAAAAAGTTCAGGTAGGTCATTTGCCCAACTGTAAAGAAATTAGAGTCAATCCTGAAGCGAGATGTCCTAAATTTAGTGATAGTCGACAGGAGAGCCCTACTGACTTTCTGTCTGAATTAGAAAATTATTTTAACATTTATGGAGTAGATACATGGGGAAAACAAGAGTTAATTATTTCAGAGTGCATGAGGGGAGTTCCCAGAACTTGGTGGCTGATTGAAAAGGAATTTATTAGAAATTTCATTCATTTTAAAGAAAGATTTTTAAATAAATATTGGGGAGAAGATAGGCAGGATGAATGTAGAAATCAAATTACCAATGGGAAATATCGCCCAGGAGAAAATGTAACTATGGATGATTATGCCAGGAAATTATTTAAAGACTGTAAATATCTTAATCCACCTTTTCCTGAGTCTTATCAAATAAAATGCACAATAAAACACTTCCCATGGCAAATACAATGTATCTTGGGGGTCGGCCAAATAAGTAATAAAGAGAAATTTCTTGAGCTTGTACAAAAATTACCAGCTCAGGAGGGGAACGGATGGAGAAGAAAATCGTGAGAATGAGGGGATCAACCCAAATAGAGTAAGAAACAGACAAAGAGAATTTTCGATAGAGAAAAGGGATCGAAATTCATGCAGTAGTCCACCAGGTTTTAACAGGAGACATAGTCATTTCCCCCCTAGTAATAGCTTTCATCCAAGAAACCCGGATAATGTTTCCCGACAATTTTATAATAGTAGTGGGAATTCAAATTACAAACCACTCAACAAAAATTTTGGAAGAGGTAATGGGGAGATTTGAAAATTGAAATTATAATGGTCAAGACTTCCGAAATAGCCCAGGAACAAGCGAGAAGAAACCAACAGGAATAAACGCGGTAATAAGAGATCAGAATTTGGAATCATCAAAACATACTTTAAATCCGCCTAAATCAAATCCTACTGAGAAAGAATTTCCGGAAAACCCATAAGTCCCCATTTGAATTCTTTAGAGCCTGAGGACAAATTTGGGACAATGAAGTTATTAAATTCAGGTTTTGTAAAATTTATTCCGACTATTAGTAGTATTATAAAAGATAAATCTTCATTATTTGAAAATCCATGCGACTATTTATTAGAGGAACTTTTACCTGAAAATATAGAAATTTCAACAGTCGTAAGTCCGATTACACGTCTAACATATGGAAACAAAGTGATTGATGTTCTATGGGACTCGGGATCACAACAAACAGCCATAAATGAAAATATTTATCAGCAACATAAAAATGATCTCCCAATTTTAAGCGAAGTCGGTTTATCGGCAAAAGTAAAAGGGGCTTTTGGGAAGAGATCGAAACAGATAAAAAAACAAATATTAATGAGCACTACCTTTTGTAATGAAACAATAAATTTAAAATATTAGGTAATACCTGATCTGGTGTACACTATTATTTTTGGTATTGATACTATGGAAAAGGTTAAAACACTAATAAACTTAGAAACACACCAAATTAGAATACATTTGAATAATAAAATATAGGAATTTAATTACAACGAAGTTAAAAGAGAAAAAATAAAGAAAATCGGAACAATGGATATTGGAGAGGATAAACTTAATATACAATTTTTAGATATGGGCAGAATCGTAGAATATTATCCGCAATGTGATGTTGAAAATAAACATATTCGCAATCAACTGGAAAATTTAATAAATAAAAACAGAGAAATATTTCGAGAAAAACCCGGCTTAATTAGACATTACACTCATAAGTTATATTTGATTCCCGGTGTGAATTTTATAAAAGGTAGAATATACCCAATACCACACAGTCTAGAGGAACAGGTGGCTAAGGAATTGATTAAAATGGAAAAAAATGGAATTATTGAGAAATCCTACACTAGTTTTATCAATCCTCTGGTAGTAATAAAGAAAAGAAATGGACAAATACGGCTATGCTTGGATGCCCGACAATTAAATAAATGTTTAATCCCACAATATGAACAGCCCCCTAGTATCGAGTATGTCTTATCGAAATGTAGAAACACCAAATACATGTCACTTCTTGACCTCCGAAATTCATTTTGGCAAATTCCTTTGTGTAAAGAATCAAAACAATATACTGGGTTTGTATTTAAGCAGCAGGGATATGTTTTCAAGGTCACGCCGTTTGGATTAAAGACATCATGTTCTGCTCTGATAAGGGGACTCAATCCGATTGTTCAACAGGTTTCAGAATTTGCTATGGTTTTCATAGATGATATTTTCATTTTTTCTGATAGTCCCGAAGAACATTTGAATCATCTGGAAATAATAATGAATCTTTTAGAAAAGCATAATTTAACCACGAATCTTGAGAAAGCAAAATTTTTTTGTAAAAAAGTAACATATCTAGGTCATGTTATATCATCTGAGGGAATTGAAATGTGTCACGAAAAAATTGAAGCGATTCAAGAATTTAGGAGATCCCGTAGTGTAAAGGAACTGAAAGGATTTTTAGGTTTGACTGGATTCTACAGGAGATTTATTAAAAACATGGCACAATTAAATATTCCATTAAATAAATTATTAAAAAAGGGGCAGAAGTGGAAATGGGACGAAGAAGAGGAGAAAGCATTTCTATCCATAAAGGAAGCATTTTGTAGACAAATATTACTTCATGTGCCTAAATCCCATTTAAGATATATAGTTCAAACGGATGCTAGCAACGCAGCTATTGGTGCACAATTGTATCAGAGACACCCGGACGGTGACGCAATCCCAATTTATTTTGCTACCCGTACTTTAAATAAGTATCAACAGAAATATAATTCATCAGAACTAGAAATGTTAGCCATAGTGTTTGCATTACAGAAATTCCGACAGTATCTGTTGGGAAGATAAATTACTATTATCACTGATAACCATAGTTTAACTCATATTAAAGATTGTAAACTAACATCGGCTAGATTATCCCGATGGATTATGTTAATTCAAGAATTCGATTTCACAATTGAGCACTGCAAAGGAAGAGAAAATATAGTTGCTGATTCGTTGAGCCGATTTGTCGGTGAACGCTCTTACGAAGAACATAAGATAATGGCAACTGGGAAAATCAATTTATCTAGGAAAAATATTCGACAACGGGTAGAGAACTTACCATATTTTCAGAAGCATGATGATTGTCTAGGAAAAATATATAAGGAAACAGAAGAAAATGAAACAGACCGGTATTGTATAGAGAAGGAAATCTTATTAAAGAAAACGGGGAATCTTTGGAAAGTCAGTTTAGATACAGAAACATTAAACTTATTTATTCTTTATGTACATCAATTGTATGCTCATGTTGGCATCCGGAAAACATATGAACTTATCCAGCATGAATTTTATCACCCAAAATTACTATCTATGACTAAGAAAATTGTTAGTTGCTGTGAAACTTGTCAAAAAACTAAATTTGCTAATAGAAGATTATGGGCATCCATGTCAAATATAATCACTTCTAAGCCGCTTGAAATGATAGCGATAGATTTTGTAGGACCTTTCCCGTTATCTGAAAATCAAAATAAATATTTATTAACTTGCCTAGATATATTAAGTAAATTTATCCGAATATACCCAATTCAAAAATGTAATAGTGCTACTGTTATAAATTGTCTATTCAACGACTACGTCCCAAAGTATGGTAGACCATCTAAAATATTAACAGATAATGGTACTCAATTTATTGCTGATAAATGGCACAAAACACTGGCCAAGTATAAGATTACATGGATTCGAACTTCAATCCGACACCCACAGGGTAATCCAGTAGAAAGAGCTCATCGAACCATCTCAAAATTTCTCCGAGTTCTAGTAAAAGACCGTCACGATATGTGGGAAAATTATATAAAAAAAGTAGAATCATGCATGAATGAGGTAATCCATGAAACAACATATTTAACCCCATGCCAACTTATTTTAGGCAAAACACCTCAACGTGAATGGATCAAATGGTAAGATTTGGAGCATTTGATTAGGCCAGATGAAGAACAGAAATTTTATTTACCCTTGCGGCAGAACGGACCCGCCGACAGCACAAAGAACAAAGACAGGTGGGACCGGAGTAGAACAATAACTGAACTACAACCTGGCACTAAGGTGTTAGTTAAATCCCTGAGGGTATCTAAATCTCAAGAAAAAGTATATGCCAAGTTTCTAGAAGTGTACGAAGGTCCATATGAGATTAAGAAAAGTTATGGTAACGGAGCATATTTATTGACATATATAAAGTCCGGTAATACTAAGGGAAAATTTAATATCCAGGAACTAAAAATTTATAGGGAGATTATGGATACCAAACTAAAGCAATAAAAAAAAAAAAAAAAAAAAAAAAAAAAAAAAAATAAAAAAATATTTAAAAATAAATAAAAATATATAATATATTTATTGTCATAAAAAAAAATGAAAATAAACTAAAAATTAAAAAAAAAAATAAAATAATATAAAATATAATTTTTTTTTCTCTCTCTGGGGGGGCATATGTAACGGTCGAGCCTTAGAGGTAATCCGATGTCTCTCTATATCTATGTGATCAGAGTGATTAGTACTGGGCTTTAAAAGAGGTAGCAGCACCTGTCAAGGGACTGACAGCGGAGTCCTGTGAATCCAAAGGTCAATTGAGCAGGACAGGAATCGTGAGGCGACTCCCAAGATGCAAACAGAGTAAGTGTTTCTTTAATTATCTAGCCTAATTGTGCTATATTTCTGATTAAATAGATAAATTAGCTCTTATAGCAGAGATGGTGGAAACGGGAATGCTTGCCGTGCAATATATGACCCTGAGAAGTAGCCGGTAAATAGATTAAATTTAAATAATAATAATTATAATTAACCTTTCATTATAATATATATATATATATATTTATTTATTTTGAATGGACCCTCCTCCCCTAAGTTTTAGATAGTATCGATAGACGTTTGGAGAAAGTTTTCTAAATCGCGTCATGAATGCCACCTCTATAGCTGATTTCCCATAGGACTCATTCCCTTCTACCGCTCACCCACCCACCCTTACACACACACACACACACACACACACACACACACACACACACACACACACACACACACAAACACAAACATTTTACATAGTAACTATACCTTCGTAGGTAAAATTAGTTATGTCATCGGGGTAATTTATAGTAAGAACAATAAATGAAATCTTACACATTCTTAAAAACATGAAATATGAAGTTTATTATTATTACTTGTTGGTATTATTTTTCCTCCCACCAATATTTATCAGATGTCTATGTAATATATTCTTCAGTTATTTATTTTTAATTCTTATTATACTCTCCAGTAATAAGTATTAACCGTGGGACGACTTTTTAAAAGTTTCTTTTTTATCGATCTTTTAAAAAAAAGTTAGACAGAGAAAGAAAAATTAAGAAGATAATTGAGAGGCAGAATTATAATTCGAACCTCCTGGAGACAGCTTGACAATTATTTCCGCTTCAACAAAGTCGTCTTTCTTAGTCTGAGTTAAAGAAGGCGGCATTTCAATTAAATTACAGTGAGAGAGAAAAATAACCTTAATTTGTTTGCAACCTGATATTTTTTGTGCAGCCCACAAAATGAGCGTATCAAGGCGATATTACTTTCTCAAGATTGTGAAATATTGTATTAGATTTCCATAAAAAATTGAATTTATAAGAAACACGGGAAGTGAAGTTTAATTTTATGAGCTCGAATCGAAAAGTCAACGCTTAATTTTTATTATATAAATTCTATTAAATGACCACTGAGGGATATATTCAATATGAACAAAGTAGAACGACAAATATGGCTTCTATTTACAAACGTATCAAAATATGAACTTTTACTTGTGGATAAGGTATATTAGTGAATTTATGTATGTGTGCCTCTAGAGGCTCAATCTGAATAATCAACAGGAAGAATAACAAAATAATTGTTCTTTCTTTTCATTTTCAAATCATCATATTTGACCAATTCAGTTATTTGTGACCTTGGGGTATTTTGTATTAAAATTCGTGTCAGCTCAATATTCCACGGCAGTGTTCGTTGGAAGTGAAGAATGTTTACTTGGAGAGAGAGAAAAAACGTCCAATTCTTCACAATTTCTTATTTCAGCGCTAAGCGCTTTCAAAGACTAATGTCTCCATCTTCAGAGCTACTTGCATGCGCTCATTGGGAAAGACAGCAAGCGACTCCTTGCTTGACTTCCCAATGAGCGCATGCAAGTAGCTCTGAAGATGGAGACATTAGTCTTTGAAAGCGCTTAGCGCTGAAATAAACAAATTGTGAAGAATTGGACGTTTTTTCTCTCTCTTCAGCTCAATATGTTTCGTGTCGGCTATCTGCTACAGCGATCCTTATTTTCAAGCTTCTAATTTTCGACCGATCTACTGCCATCATCTTCAGGCTATACCTTGGTTCCATGACCAAATCTTATAAAAAACAGTCATTGAGACAATCTACCTTTCACGCTTAAATCTGGAATTTGGATTAATTAAAATTCCTAAATTCTATTTGTGACATTGTTTGGGTTGCCATAATGGATTTATTCACCATTTATATATTTATTTGGAAGTGCACTTCGTTTAATTTATGAGACCTAAGACCGTATGTCTTAGAAACACTTAGAATAGTTTTTGCATCCAAGGAATATTGGAAGATATTAAAGTGTTTGAGTCAAAGATAGTTCAGTATTATATTAAATTTGTGAGTCGAAACACTCGTATTCAGGTTGACAAATTTATATATATCTATTTTGGGTAATAATGTAGGCTGATTTGGGTTTACGTCTAATTAAGAGGAAGGAGGAATCTGTAACAAATGTAGAATACTCAAATATTATACTTATCATTAATATTATGGGTTTTGGACCACAATTCATTGGCTTTTAGATGATTCTGATGGTGCCATATAAAAAAGAGGGCTAGACACATACACTCAACTTTCGCAGTAACCATTTGTAGAATAGTGTTTTTATATATATATATATATATATATATATATATATATATATATATTAATCTGTAAAACTAACAAACACGTTCAAAAATAGCTACATAAAGCAGGATTGGTATTGCTATTTATTTTTTTACTTCCCCTTCAGGATTTGGCATTTTGACCCTCCCTGAACCCATTATGATTACATTCAGGGTACTGTATAATACATATCTCGTATAGTTCAAAAACAGATAGCCTTGGATTGTTGACATTTCTTATTTAGGATCATTTTAACGTGTTGTTGTGGACCTCCTCTTTCGACCGAAATCGTTTAAGGAAGAGTGGATGTCTAATACATGTCATTATTCTTCGTACATATTGGAGATACAAAAAATCTGCTTTTGCTTACCTTGAAAAGATCTATAAATTATTTTCATGACTTTTAACACTTTCAAGTGAAATAATTTAAAATGTATTGGAAGTAAAAAATTTGTTTATTTAATTAATAGGAGTACAAGTTAGGCATGTGGTACACTCTTGAGAATTTGTTTTTTTTTTTTTTTTTTTTTTTTTTGTCTGGAAATCCAACTATGACAATAGCCTTTATTTTCGCTTTGGCGAAGTGCAATGAATTTCATTTTGTCTGCTTGAACTTCAATTTATATTTTCCCCCTCTTTTTCCCAACGATATCTTGTTCGCTGGTTTGGTTGGGACCATCTATTTTGATACAAAATCAATTCATTCTTCGAGACACTCCTAATCAAATAGAGTGGTTTATCCCAAATCCCGGGGGTGTATTGTGTGATGAACTGGCGGTCATTGATAAGATCATGTTCCACCATCTCCAGATATTAAAACGGCCTTTTTGAAAGCAGTAAACATCCCCTTCCTCTATCATTAATTTGACTCGAGTTACTAAGACGTTTCTATATAATAAGTCACATTTAATTTTCCCGAAATATCTGTAATTATGTTAATAAATAAATTAATGCATACTATTAAGAATTTCATTTATGTGTACATTTTTTCCCATCAGATTGGTAGTAGTTAAATAAGGATTCAAACTATTGAATTTTTTTTAACGTTCATGTTTGTAAAGCGAGTTAAGGAGTTGTTCATGCATACCTGGAGTCGTTTCCCGCGTTGGATTTTTTTTTTTTGAACTCAGGAAATAAAATATATAATCCCATCGTGCCAGAGTGGTAACCTATTGATAAGTCATCCTGATTGGCCTCATTAGAGTTATGTGTCGCTAATAAATTAAGGGTGTTTTAGAATGTAATTTGTTAACGCCCGTTTTATTCTACAACTATTGACGTCAAGTTATCTATTCGTTAACACCTTAGACAGAACTTTATCATATGAATTTAAATTTACCAAGTCTTGATACCATTTCGAGGCTGAGCTCCTTTTTTATACTCAGTTCTTCTGAAGAGGACTTTATTATTCATCGCTCAGCTAATGTTGAATTTAGTTATTCCAAGATCTTAAATGTTTATTTAATTATTCAAATTGTTATGAGTTTTTATTTCTTACAAAAATAGAAACCATCGGCTGAAAAACCTTGTCATCTCGAAGCTCCAATGAAGTTCCATTAGATAATAATGAAGGTCTTAATTGCCTTCCAATATTGACTGGATAAGATAATATACGGATTGAAGAAAAACCCTGAACACTGGTAACACAACAGATTAAAACCTAGTATGCTATCCCCGGTTCCGAACCTCCAGAACTTGAACGAGCTTTAGAATATATTTTTGTTCTTGAAAAGGGAAGAACATTAAATAAGTTATAGAAAAGGAGAGGTATCTTGCAGAGATGGCAAACTAATAGTAGTCCTTATTATTTTAAAAGGCAAGCAAACAAAAAAAGCAATGAACACTATCATTTCCTGTCTCTTTAAGATATATTTGATGCACTACGAGCACATTTTAATTTAAAAAAATATTATTAGTGAAAGAAATGTGACAGTAAACAGGAATGCTTATTTCAAACGAAATATTTATTAAATAAGACACTTAATAATGTATTTATAATAATTTCAATATTCCTGGTAAAAAATAGTACTAGTAGTAATAAATTATGAGTAGATAAATAATTATTTCATTAAAAACCTCATAACTGTTATATTTTTATTAACTAGAACGTTTTATGGGCATTAATATAATATTCTCAGGATCTTCTGTATAGTAAAACTGAAAATGTCTATTACTTTCTTTGGAAAATCAATGATAATCATTGTCATAGTGCTTTTTTGTAAACATTTTATAATTAGGGACTCCGTTATGAGTAGAATGTGGTTTCACTAATTTATTTGGTACTTTCACAATCTTACTAACATTTAAGAGTGTCATCATCAATGAGAATCTCAACAATAACAATGCCGTTTTATTCCTTAAATATAGATTTTGAGGAATTCATGAAATAACATCCTAAAATCCCACCCGGGGCTAGAAAAGGGTGGTAACCTGTAGATAACCCACCCCAAGTTGCAAAAAGTGGACGTTCATAAATAATAATAATATAGATTTCAAAATCGAACACCTGTTCCTTAAAACATTAATTTTAAAGTTTTGTAAAGCTATCAACTTAGTACGGAGATCCTGTATAATGAATGGCCCTTTTTGTTTTTACAAGTTAAGTAAAGTGCTAAATTCTGTGAAAGTGAATTTTGTTTATCTTCTTTCAAATTTACATAATTTTGAATTGGATGCCCGAAGTGGTCTTAGTGACTCCTAAGTAATTTAAAAGCATTTTCAAAGCAAATGTTTGTTCTCTATTGAATTCATAATATATGCGGAGTTGTTATAGGTAACTCAATATACTGTGAACTCGTGAGTACATTTTGAATTAAAACTTTTCATTTGAGGTGATCAAAAACATATTATATCAATCAGCTTATTTCACTCCTACCCTATTTTATGGAACATTGCCCCAATTAAAAAAAAGCAACTAATAAACAAATTTTTTTTTCAGGTAAGCAGTACTCAAAAGGTTTGGAATGTAAAATACAAACGTGAGTATTTCAGCTTGCATTTTTTACACATTCTTAAATTAATTTAAACTTTTTCAGGGAGCAGAATTATATGAAAATTAAAAATAAAACTGGGACAATTGAAACCAATTGAGTAGGGGTTTCTTTTATCTGAACTTAATTTAGACATAAAAATAATAAAAGACGGATACAAAATGCAATATAGGGAATATACCCAAAATGACAAAAATAAAAAATTGATTTATTTTTTTTTGGGCATATTCCCTATATTGCATTTTGTACCCGTCTTTTATTATTTTTTTCATTTGATATTGTATTTTTTTTGTACTTTTATTCTGGCTAATTTATTGTTCTTGTTGATTTGAGGTAAATAATATAATATGAAGATAATTTATTTCCAATTTGTGAGATTAAGTTCAGGCTAAAAAAATTAATATATCAGCATAAAAGTTAATAAATTTAAAATAGTATAAATAAATTATTTAAAATTTTTATTTCATACATAAATAACTAATTTACCAGATTTATTGCCAATAGTAGTTATATAGTTAGTTATATAATTCCCAAGAGCCTAACTTTGTTTATATAGGAATGCGCCATTGGTAGCAGTTTTAATATTCAATCTATTATTATTTTTAATCATTTTAGTGAACAGTTGTTAATTTCGTAGAGTGATATATTGATGGACGCTGGTCAGGATTCGGATCGCCAAAACATAAGGGAAGAGGTGATGGACATATTGTCATTAAAATATTCAAATTTTACGGGATGTCATGCTGTTCAGGATGTAAATTACTCGACTCGGGGGAGGAATCCTAAACTCATCTTTAGTAATGCTTCGACATTTGCTTAATTTATGCTAAGATTGGTTCTGCTAACTTTTGCTGTTCTGTGGTGCTGAAAATTCCCCCTGAATGTTATTGGAAGTTTGGAATTGATATTTCCCTTAACTGATTCGTCTCTCTT
This sequence comes from Riptortus pedestris, assembly GCA_019009955.1. Taxonomy (NCBI): domain Eukaryota; kingdom Metazoa; phylum Arthropoda; class Insecta; order Hemiptera; family Alydidae; genus Riptortus; species Riptortus pedestris. The sequence goes on along the minus strand of CM032232.1, from coordinate 69,306,566 downwards.
GGAGCAAGTTGTCTAGGTTCTCTATACATCTTCTTATACTTGATAATTTAAGCAATATTAAACTCTGGAGATTGGCGAAGTATGTTCATTGATATACCCGTATCCGGACTTCACGTGTTCTAATGGAGAAATCTGGTTTGCATGTTGGCATTCTATTATATTTCTGGCGTTATCACCTCAGGGAATGGTATTTGTATTTTGTGGAATTAAAATGTTGGATATATTTCAGTTATCAGGAATACTAAAGGATAATATTGAAGAGATGAATAAACCATTCCGGAAATAAGAAAAATTTAATGTGGTACCATATACTTTAGAATTTTACAACACACGGTTTATGTGGGCGTTGTATTCATCGCTAGGGCTCAAGATATATAAGAGACTGAATAAACACGGAAAATAACATACCCAGGAAAAAAGCCCAAACAGGAAAAAAGGTGGCTTTCTTTAAGCGGAGTGCACATTTCCTAAGCACATAAAAGTTAGCTTCATCGCAGGTAGTCTTGTGACAAATCCAATTTATTCACGAAACCATATTGACTAGAGTAAACCTGACTCAACAATTTGAATTTATACTTCATTTTCCTACTTGTGATCTATATAAAAGTGTTAAAATATTCAAAAGCTTCTTGTGGTATGCAAAGATATTAAAATAAGTACATTTAATTTCAATAATATATAAAGCTTTTGTTATAACTGTCGTCGATAATGACCCAAATTTTGATTTTCACAAGGAAAATTCAAAAGATCTGAAAAGCATTGCAGGAAAATAATCGTTAGAAAGGATTTCTGAGTAATCAATGATCACCCCAAATGTAGGGCCAGAAGTTATATCGAGACGTAGAAATTATACTAAGTAATCAATAATATAAAAGTAATTCTTTAATAGTCTCATCAAAAGAATGTTCCTACTCCACCTACAATTTCAAACTTACCCAACAACAGAAAAAAGGAACATGGAAAAAAAAGGAAAACGTATCATCAACGTTTTATAAGAGGTGGAAGAAGGAGCTTTAATTTTTTATATAATGACACACACACACACACACACACACACGCACACACCTATACATATATATATATATATATATATATATATATATATATATATATATATTCTCTTATCATTTAATGTTTTCATCAACATTCTTGTATTGACTATTTTTATCAACCTCCACACAAAATTACTCAAATCTATATAAAAAGCAAGGTGAACAGAGAATGGTCAATGTGAACATTTTATTAATTTTACTAAATGTTTTCACAATGTTCTTAGCGTCATGTTATGTGGAAATCTGTTTAAATGGTCTTACCAACTGTCAAAGTTTATTATTAAATAAACCTGTCCATGGACTAATCAGAAATGGCTAGTACATTGATTTATAATTAATTACTAATGCTAGGTAAATAATACTAGGTATTTCTCTCGTTGAAATATTTGAATTTAGAGAGAGTTTCTGGACCACAGAAGCAACAAAGCAAGAGCGGAATCAGCTTCGCCACAATCCGATTTATGATGAGAATCGAAGACTGAATAAGGAAACTCCAACTGTTTTACTTCCTTCAAATAAAGAGATATTATTTTATTTGAACAAAGTGCTGTTACTAAATAATTGAACGTATTACAGCCCATTTAAAGAGTAATTCTTTATTGTTATACATTTCAATGTTCATTCTGTTTTTGGGAGGAGGAGGGAGGCTATCTCCATTGGTCCATTTATTACTATAGGAGTTTCTTTTATTCGGACTATTGCAAAGTATGTATTACTTCCAAGACATAATAATCGGCAAACGTAAGTAATTATGAATCAACATAATATACTTAATGGCAGTAAATGTTTTGCTTTTTAACATTACTTTTTTTATTCATTTTAATTACTGTTTACCTCCTTGTATGAAGTACAATGGAAGTACTGTGTCTGAACCTATACACGTTCCACGCATAACTCAAAACCGACAAGCCTTTGAATGTTGAAATTCCATATTTAGGGCTGTTGTACCTTATAGTTGTGGATCACTCCATTTGATCAAAATTGATTAAGGGGGAGGTAAGGTTTGAAACAAGGTGGAAATAAAAAAAATTCTAATTTCTTGGTTCCTATTATAAAGGTATAAATAATTTGTATAGAACTATTTCACGAAAAGATCTATAAATTATGTCCTATTAAATTTTTTTATCCTATTTATCGGAACTGGAATATTGTGTATTATTTTTAAATTAAATAATTTAAAATGAAGAGCATTAAAGGATTTTGTATAATTTAATAGGGGTACAAGGAAGCCTTCTAGTGCCCAATTACACTCATGCTAATTTGCTTGTGTTTCGTATTTTCTCTTTATTCTTTTTTTCTAACTAGTAATAAGAATGAATAATTACATATTTGAGAAATATATAAGCCTTATCTAAAAAGTCACTTGATAACCAATTACATTAATTTATTTTTTTAGTAGCCTGAGTTTAAAGAGAGGTCCTTTACTAAACTCCTCTCAAATTATGCTATTATTTTAACCTTAGAAATGATGCTTCATCTGCCCTTTCGATGGATAGTATCCCCGCGATGCTGCAGTGAAACGTGAGCAACTTATATCATAACGTGAGCAACTTATCTTAGGAACTGTATCTAACACATTGGAATTGTGTATGTTAATGTAAATTAAGTGGTGTAATGAGGATTTTATTATTAGTATATATTACTATAGTAGATAGAATGTCTGTCTGTACATTGATATAATCCAGTCGTTTTAGTATGTCGTGGGATCTTTGAGGAGCCCTCCCCCTCGAATGGGCTGCCAGGTGATTGCGATAGTCCGTATCGTTGAGGCTTGTTAGGTTCCGTTTGGTGGGGGAAACTATGGCATTATGCAAAGGTCCGAGCCTTGTCCAATGATTTCCCTAATGTAGCTATTATGTTCAAGTTTAGACTTATATATAAGCCTCTGGAACAAGACAGAGGCAGTATAGAATTCTGGGGTTCGTCGGTAAAGCTTCGTGGTTAATGATCAACTTGTAAGTGCTATCTCCGGGCTTCATAATTCACACAGATTGAAGTCTAGGAATTACGTTGGTATACAGGAAACCTACAGGAAACCGGTGACGAAAGGTAGGGAGGTTATGATGAGAATTCCCCCTATGAACGGGTTGGATACAATTCTTAAATTATTAGATGACATATTTATTACAAGAATCTGCTGCGAACATTTGATGAACTCTTAATGGGGGGAAAACAGCTCGCTTAGTGGCGGAGAATGCTAAGAGTTGGCATCTGAAATATTTTGAGGAGCTCAAGAGAAAATATTTATCCAACCACCTATAACCCAAACTCCAGCTCGCCCTTCCTTAATAAAGATCTCTCTCTTCCCTCTCTTTATCGACTTCTCCACTCATCAAACTCAATTCTCTCTAACCCACTGTTTGTATATTGCAGAATTCTTTATTCTCTCTCTCGCTCTCTCTCTCTCTGTCTGTCTCTCTCTCTCTCTCTCTCTCTCTCTCTCGCTCTCTCTCTCTCGCACTCTCGCTCTCTCTCTCTCTCTCTCTCTCTCTCTCTCTCTCTCTCTCTCTCTCTCTCTCTCTCTCTCTCTCTCATCTCTCTCTCTCTTCTCTCTCTCTCTCTCACTCTCTCTCTCTCTCTCCTCCTAGTCAGTCTTAGCATCATTACAATCATATTTTTTACTATATCTGTCTCTTTAGTACTTAGTTGTGTTTATATCAACTTGTTTTTTAATTGTTTTAAAAACAAAAAATTAAGTGAAGAACGGAATATGTTAGATTGATGTAGCTTCTAAATTTGTTTTTATGACTCCTAAACAACTTATTGTTCTATATAAGTTATTTCCTGGCAACTGTTTCCGTGTATGTGATATCCCCATTTTCCAAACTGTTGGAGCCATCACTCAGTTGCTTGTGCAAGCTGACTAATGATAGACATTAGCCTAAGTATGATTACCATAACTTTAATGTAGCTCCAGTTAAGACACGTTACCAAAGAGATTTTCGACTAGGTAGAAGTCGATTTAGTAAACAGAGATACTCAGGGAAACTGCCTAATAAAAATAATTGTAATTCAAGTAAAGGATTAGAACCGCCAGTATAAATGATACTGATGTCATACCTGTCGGTGGAGACCGCCGTCACTGGCTGATGGTCGAGAACAGCTGGCAAGCGCTTTCGATGCGATGGCACCATCTTCAAGCCTGTCAAAAACTTGTACTGTTGTAATACAACTTTTTGATGGGCTTGACAACAAAAATAATTCCAATCAAGTCAGTTTTAAAAACGAGGTTTAAAATAAAATGTTAATAATTATATCATTGCTACTCTAATAATTCATTTATACGAATGCGTAATATTATATCTGGACTATCTCATCGTAGTTTTACTGTGCGTTATTATTCTAATTCATCTTAATCGTTCTAATATTTATTCACTTTCCTCTTAGAAATATTAATTTCTTGTTACACTGTAAACTGCAATTATGTTATATATTATTGTTCAAGTCGTAGAAAACTGCAACACTTGGAAAGCCCTCTTATTCCTATCAGAAGACAATTCCATGTATCTTGTTCTAGCGTTGCAACAAACTTAATTTAACAAATCATGGTTTCATGACTCAAATTATTTTAATGTCAGATTCTTAGACAATATTTGCGCGTGGTAAATAGCGGGTATATGCATATATTAATTTCATTCAGTCGGCGTTCTAGACCTTGTAGTTCTTTAGCAGTCAATGAGGAATCCGCAGTCTAAGCATTATGCAGTAACTATATTCTCAACATACACACTGTTAGCCAAGGAGGTCTGGAATTATTTGTCCCTTGTAGAATGGCCCATTATCTTGGAGACGAGTACCTGGATGATCTTCCAGCTATCCAGGACTGTCAAAGTCCGCTCCAAGGAGCTGTCAGAACAAAGCACCCATTAAACCCTCATACTCATTATACTAGGGACTAGACCGGCGATACCCAGATTTCCTCGGGATATATCTGGACTTAATTAGCAGTGATAATGTGATTAATTGCAAGAATTAACTAAACACTCAACAAAAATGTGTTGTTTTAATACTTAAAGAAAGCTTTCATTCATACAGAGAATGTTTTATGGGCTGTTTCTGAATCTTGAAAAATAAATTCAAATCGGTTTACAATCATGTTTTCTACATTTTTCATAAGCCCAAGATCTTTATAAATCACCATAGTCACTATGATGAAAGTATTTACCATTATTGAAATACTTTCATTGCAATCCATAAGTAATTTTTTTTAAAAATACTATCTTTAGCATCTTTTGATTTCAATTTATCAGTTATACGACTAAATTTATTTTTCATACTGATTGGAATAAAATTTATAGAGAGGAGTCATCACAATTTCTCAAAAGAAGAACACAATGCATTGTTTTTGTATGTACTTTAGAAAGAGGGGTTTTTATTTATTCATCATAATAAGGGATAGTCAGTTTTAAAAAAAAAATTATCTATATTTAGCAACATAATGTACATCTATTTTTTTTAAAATAATGGTAGCTGAAGTTTATCTTGAAAATAATACGCTAGAAATTCCTCTTAAATTCTTTTACTGGAAAGTCTACAAGCTTCCTACGTCGTTAGATGTACTCACTATCTTCGAATGAAGTAGATGATGATGTAGACTGCCATTGAATAAAAATTGGTTTCGAGTCAACCCATATAAAGTGATCCAAGGTAGGTTGCAAGACCATTTTAATTTTTTTATATGCTTTATCCTACAAAAATGTGAAGTCAAAACCGATATTTAATTTTTTTTTATGTTTCACCGTTTACAAGTGGAAGCCTTTTTAAATTAGATACGCGGCGGCTTTTTGCTTTGAAGATATTAGCATATAATGGATTATCTCATCACTGAATCATTCCATAACACTGAAATTGGCATAATTTTTTTTAGAACTTTCTGCTTTACAATATTGGTTCTTAGCCATGATGTCATAACTTCAAAGCTTACCAGTCAAAATGGTCTGCAAAGTTCGGGGTAGAAAATTGAGAAGTTCCCTTTTTAGAAATTCAAAAAATTATGAAGGAGTGACTTATTAGAGGTAATTATTTTGTAGTAAGATATAATCATTTAATCATATTGCGTAGAGTAACAGCATTGTGAATTGTTCCCTTATTTTTTTTTAATGAATTTTAGAAATTAGGATTTTTTCATCTTTTGTAAAGTTTGAGGTGGTATATCTCTGAGGAGACTTAATATAAAATCAAGATTTTTAAACATTATTTAGTCCTCAATAATAATAAAGTGGAGAAAAAATTTAAACTTTCATTCATTTGACTGAGAACCAAGTTATGGATTTTTGCCAATGGTGGAAAACTGTTCATCTTCGCCGCAAATTATGTGTAACGTTATTAGTATCAAATATGTTAAATCGTTAAGTAAGGTGTTCAAATAGATTGAAAAATAAAAAATATAAGCACAATTACAAAAAAAATTGTAAACATTCATAAAAATGTTTTATGTATTTTTCTCGCTGCGTTTTAATGACTGTTACACGTAGACAATGTAAAATGAAAATTTAAAAAAAAAATCAGTTAAAAAATTCCTCTTTGCATAGGAAACATATAGAAAAATTTAAAAACTTAAAATGGACAAAGATGTTTCGAGAATTATTGATAATGATTATAATTGTTGGTTAAATAAATGAGAAACTTACTTTACTGTCTTTTCAATTGTACTATATTGCATAAGTTATTTTTAACATTAATTTAATTTGTTATTACTTCTATCAGTAGACATTATTAATTGGATTCACACCCCAGATTAAGTTTGTTATTTCGATAATCCGTGTATAAAATATTTATCCGAAGGGATGAAAAGCTAATATGTAAACCAATTTCTCTAACCGTGTAGATAATCCGCAGCAATCACTGGCTTTTAATTGAATTATTAGTTTTGATTCGTTTTCCATTGATATTTTTAATCCAATTGTACGAAAAAGGCATTTTAATGGATTTAGGCTTTATTTGGACGCGCCTTGAATAATATTTCGCCACTCCAAAGAGATACAATTAGACACTTTTGTAAGTCACGCCAACTCCGAGCTGTAGAATTCAAGATTCAATTGAAGACTAATGAAATTTAAGGGTGGCAGTGAGGCTCAGCGGAGGGAAAGCAGAGATTGGAGTTGATCTGACCACTGTTCCGTGACAGGATAATGAAGGTCAGCTGACATCAAAGGATTCTTTGTTTCGAGTTAGAAAATCGATAGTTAACTTCAAACCATTCAGCTCGATCAAGATAGGTTTAGCTTTCATCCTCTTACTCATTATCCCAAAATACCATTCTTAATTTAGTAATCAGTGAAGAAACGAATATAATACGTTTAAATATATAATGTACATAAATTTCATTAAAATTTTATGAATAACATAAAGTTTTGACTTAAAAATAATTCATTAGGATAGTTATTTATTCGTTTTACGACATACATTTGTACAAGAGATGAAACTATGCACAGCATAGCATATTTGTTATATAATTAATAAAGCAAAAAATTTGTAATGTAGTAGCAGGGGTAAATTAAGTACTTTAATTAGTAGTCAAATATTCATCATGCATAGTCTTCGGTCGACTTCACATGTAGAAATATAGCAAAACGTACAATGATCCTTTCTAGTAGATGGTGAACGCGGTATTTGTGTTATATATATATATATATATATATATATATATTCATAGAATAGTTTCGATCCCCACCAAGTAAGAACTTTAGTTCCCCAGTTCACTACCACGGCACGCTAGTGCGCTGCTTGTGGATACTCATAGCCTGACAGCCCCTCGAGATGTCCTACGACTTCCACTTATATCCCGTCCACTGACAAGATTTTTCGTCGGTGAACTGACTACAATCGTCCGTCTGCTGCCCCGGTTTTTTTTTATTAAAAAAGATTGAAAAATGCTATACAACTTTTTTAGTTGCATGTTTATTTTTCGACATTTATGTATTGTTTTCAAAATATTTTCGACGTTTAACTTGAGGTACATGCCGTCATCAATGAACACTCTATTACGCTCATTAGGCTTTCATTTATATTTGACCAAAATAATACATAACGTTTACCCTTTTTAAGTCAACTTGTGATAATAATTATTATTCCTAAATTATTGCTGTCATTGATAATTCAATTTTATGGCTCATCAGGCTTTCATTTATATTTGACCAAAACTATACATGTTTACCCTTTTTATGTCAACTTGTGATAATAATTATTATTTCTAAATTATTGCTGTCATTGATAATTCAATTTTATGGCTCATCAGGCTTTCATTTATATTTGACCAATGTCTTACTTAATTCTTAATTATTTCATGTTAACTTGTGATAGTAATCATGTAGTTTGTGATAACTTGTCATAATTATTATTTCTAAATTATTGCCGTCATTAATCATTGAAATCTAACCAGAAAGGAAGAGTTTTAGTGCATAACATGATAAATTCGAAACGCGTCTGTCATTGAGAGGCTCTTATAGAGATCGAAAAATGTTATATAACCAATCTTGCCGATTGTATTTTCTGTAATTGTGATTGTATACATTTTTTCTCAGAATGGAATACTATCTGATATATTTGTATTTATATGTTTATTTATACAAGATATGTTTAGGAAAGAACTGGGCTGGGCTTGCAAGGGAGGCTTGAAATAATATTTCATGATATTTTCGTTTCTTTATTTTTTTTCTAAAAATATGCATGAGATATGTTGTTTCGGCTGTAATACTAGAAATTTTATTTCGATTAATTTCTCTCGTTAACAATAAACAAGTAATGTGCAAATGTGCATTTTTTAATAGCCTAGAGTGATATATTCAATCCAAAGTATTAATGTATTATAACTGTTCGTACTGACAGGTTGTATATACAGTTGCTCCCTCATTTTCATAATATACTGTGCACAGCATAGTCTAGCAGATCATATGATCAATATTCTATCTAATGTTTTCCGAGAACTACTTACTACTTTACCGAGAACTAAGTACTACTTTAGGTGGTAGATGAACAAGAGAGTTGGTAATTAGTTCTTTTTTGTAGTCGCTCAGCACTGTTACACAATTAGAGCCTTTCTCAAGGAGATGCATTTTTTATTACAATATAAAAAAATACTCAGGATAATGAAATGTAGTAATTTCACTGGAGGAAATCTGTTAAACTTACAAACATTCTGTTTCTTCTATATTAAGACTGTTTAAATAGTTAGGCGTCTACCCTCTACACTACTTGAGAAAATATATATAACAAAATTTATTTTCTATTATGGTTTATTATTTTCTAGTTTCCTTATTTATTTTATATATATATATATATATATATATATATATATATATATATAAAATACCCGTAGTTTATTTTATTTAATAAATTCTGTGGGAGCATAGACCTATGGAGGAAAGGCATCTGTATGTATTCCCAAATCCGTAGTCAGTATAGTGTGTTTATTGGATGGAAGGAATATCCGAGGTAAATTTAACGTTGACAGATTAGGCCAAAATCCGGTATGTAAATCGCTGTAGGCCAATGTTGTTGTAAAGTGTTCCAGGTATGTTATAACTGAACAAGGGTCTTAATCAGTTGTAAAATTGAGATTACCCTGCAGGCGTATCCCGGCTTGAAGCTTTACTTTGGAACTTTGCAACTCTTAGCAAGTCAATTACGAAGTTCGTTGTTGTGTCACTAAGAAGCATCACTTTGGTAGTTGTATTCATGAAATTAAGTTTTGGCATTGTCAGGTAATCTATTCGCTGTATCTGTGGTTGTTTAATGTTTTACTTCCTTTGTGAGAATGAAATTATTTATCTGAAAATATGCAGACATATTTTGTGACATTAGTCAAAAATGTTCTAGAAATTTGCTAGATTGAGGCCACCTAATTTATGATTACCTTTATTAGGAGTATTTATCTCATAACCAAAAATGACCATATTATTATTCTGTTTAAAATAATTAGCTTTAATTATCTGATATTGGGTTTGTATAATACTGCTAACATTTGATCTCAGAATGATTTAAATTTAAGTATTATGTATTGGTAAAATCAGAAATATATAGGAATGAAGAAAATAATTCCATAAATATTTTCATTCCAGTTGAAAACAGTTGAAATACAATTCTCCCACACCGAGACTAAGAATATGCTGATATACTAGAAAGGTTCTGATAACTGTACGACCCGATAGAAAGTGTGTGCCAAAAGGTGACATGAAAACGAAGGAAAATACCTGAAATATCAGTAATCATCTTAATACATTTATTTTTATAATCCTCGTTACCAGTTATGCAATGTTAATGACAATAGTTTATCGTGGTTCGCACTTCGTGTTCGGCATTAAATCTATATTATCGAATTCATTCGAATTCTCGATTGTATAAGTTTAACACATTTACTGTTGTTTATATACAATTGTTCCTTCGTGAATACTGGGCAATAACTAAAAAAAACACGGATGTTCCAATTGAAGAACTCTTTAATGTTACAAAATATGTGTTATATCTAGGTCCAGTACGCGATCAATTGAGCTACAAAAAACTCTTCTCTTATATACTCTTCATAATCGAGGCTTCACGAAAATCGATTGGAGGCATGATTACGGCAATAGTAATATAGTGCATTTCTTCATGAAATTAAATAAAAAAGTCCGTCACGCAGGGGCTGCGTAAACTAAGCAGATTTCCTACGTGAAGTTTTATAATAGAGAAATTTCAGAATAGAGAGTCAAACAGTTACGGGAAGGGCCCGAACTAGCTCTTGGCGGAAACTCATGAGTAGACCCGAACTCATCTCAGAAGCTGAAAACAGAATAATGCAAATATCTCGGTTAATATTCAAGATACAGAATAAATGTATATAACATTATTTATAGTAAATGTAATTTGCAATAAGATTGCTTCTATATAAATTTTCGATTCGACGTATAGTAACGGAGATATTTCGAATTTTCGAAAATCCTCCTCTCTAAACCCCCCCTCCCACTGGTTCGATTTCAGCCACTAACGAACTTGATCTTTATTTTTGCATAAAACGTTTAAATATCGAGTTTGGTAACGTAACGATCAAACGAAAATTGCGACCGCTAGAGCGATTACAGATATATATAGATATATATATATATATATATATATATATATATATATATATATATATATATAATTTTGAACGGACCTCATTTTCGTCATCTCCTGGGTAGGATCGATGGACATTTGAAGAAATTTTTCGTAACTCGCGTCATGAGTACGACCTCAATAGCTGATTTCCCTTAAGGGAAATCTGCTAATTCCGTGTTCAAATATAATTATTTTTAATTTTGATTATATTAGGTTTTAGATGATTTGAATGTATCATAAATATTAATATTAATTCTTTGTAGTGTTGGAACTATCAAAGATATTACTTTAACTGCAACTTCTGTCGAATTACAGACCGTGGCATGTAAATTCCTTTAAAAGTACGAATTTCTGGCTCTTCTCAAATTGTCAATGCAACGAAAAACATTAGACTCGCGTTTAATAAACAAACAAAGACCATAAACATCAATGGAGATTACAGAGGTCAGGTGCTGAGTATTAAAATTACGGAGTACGAGGTGAGATCTAGCTTATAGAAATGCAAAATATTTCTGCAAAGAGGTTTACTTACTGACTGTTAGCAGATTTCCATTAAGGAAATTAGCTATTGAGGTTGTACTCATGCCGCGATTTCCGAAATATTTCCTCAAATGTCTCTTGATCCTACTTAGTAGATGACAAAAATGAGGTCCTTTCAAAATTTTATATATCTGTCTATCTATATATTTGGTTGTTACCGCTCTAGTGGTCACAATTTTTATTGAATCGTTACAGAACTTGATATATAAGCGTTTTATGTAAAAAGAAAGATCAAGTTCGTTAATGGCTAAAATCGAAATATGGGGAGGGTGGTTTAGAAGGGAGGAATTTCGAAAAATCATTATTATTATTCGTCGGATCGAAAAAGTCTAGAACCAATGTTATTGAAAATTGAATGCCCTATATATGTTATTACTTACATATTTTCTCTATCTTGAGTATTAACCGAGATATTCGGATATTTTAGTTTTCAGCCCTTTGGAAACCCCCAATCCTATTGATGTCATATTAACAATAAGCGGTTATATTGTGAACCATATTATTCTAAGGGGTTTAGAAATTAGATAGACTAAAGAGGGGATTCAAAAATTACAAATATCTCCATATAATGAGTCGCTTCGTAAAATGCTATAGCACCATTCTTTTGAAACTATTAATATTCTACAATTGCATGCATTTTTCTTAACTCAAGTATTAAGTGAATTATTCCTATTTTCTTGATTTCACTCAGAATTGGCATTGAGATGAGATCACTAGTTTGTTATATTAGCACGTTGAAACTCTGCTTAGTTTACGCAGCTCCTGCGAGACAGAACTTTTTTAAGTCCGTATTAGTCATTTTGAAAATTAAAATTATTTTGCTTCTATCATACAAATAGTTCTTAAATGAAGAAATATTAAAATATTGCTCTACTATAAAAATATGATTTTTATAAATATGTCAATCACATAGTATAAGAACTTAGTCTGGAGAACATTAAATAATGCGTTCTCTTTTTTTTAAAACGAGCGTTTTGAAGAGGAAACCTTCAGTTAGAACAAATTATTTCATTAATGAAACTCTTTATTTTGGTAATAGAGATGGCTGGCTTAATATAAACTATAGTATTGACACTGTTTTGTTCCACTAGTTTGTCTGGTGGAGCTGAATTAAAGGAAACTATGAGCCCCATGGGAACATTTTATTTATGGGTTTTAGGAGGCCAATGCAAAATAGAATAAAAAGGACTCATCTGTGTACAATATCCTTACTTTTTCAGTTTTAATTTTTTTATTTATTATATTTAATTCCTAAGAGGATCATTTTATACTTGTATAGTTCCCAAGTCAAATATTATCAAAATCATCTTGTCAAGATATTTTCACGATTACACATGAATTTCCTTTATCAGCTTTTTCAATTAATAATTCGTTTTGTAATGTTTTATTTCTCAAAATATTAATCAAGTGGTGTTCACTACTTGGTTTCCCATATTTAAATGTTATTTTTTCAATATCTAAATCCATTTTTCTAGCCATAGAGGTTACTATCGAAATAATTGTCCCAAAAGTTGAATAAAATCTTCTTTTCTTGTTTTATACAGGAACACTTATTAAGCCCTTTATTAAGTATATGGACTTCTTTACATATAATTCTGTACCACTTAAACATATAAGTCTAATTGGATTATAAAGTAAAAATTTAATTTTATCAAGGTACAAATCAAATAATGGTTTCGTCTTGTTGAGTAGTCAATACGATTAGATTGCTCATTTAACCCTCCGTTAGGCGCGGGTCATTTCCAAACGACTCTAGGCGCGGGTCACCTAGGAGGTGACGATGGAGAAATATGTTGGTAAAACTGCTTCTTAGGGCTAAAATAGAGTTAAACAAATATAAATACTTATCTGAAGAAATAGTAGACCTATTTTATTTTAAAACTTAGCGAAGTAACACATGAATATATCTTACAACTATCAAAAATATTAATTCATTTCAGGTAACATGAAACAATTTATGAATATGAATTCGTTAGGTACTACTTACTTAGCTACTAGAAAACATATATAAATAAAGTGCAATAAGAACTACTTATTCATTTCATTACTGCATGAATAGCAAATACAAGAAAACATTTATGATAAAAAAGGAAATTAAAATGTTTCACGTCGAATCTTTTAGTGCTTTCAAGTTCAACTCAGGTGAGTTTCTCGCCCAACATGTTTTACATAAAGTCTTCTAAATTCATTCTCGCTCCTCTGTATGTGCGAGCTAAGTAAAGAAGGCCTATATAGGCTTTTATTTCTGTGAAGTCCGTCACTTTGGCATTCCTCTGCCTAGAAAATTCTGGCTCGATTTTTATAAATTCGTTTGTGCAATGCACAATACTACTAATAATCGTCTTATCAAAGAGCCAGAAAAAAGCATCAAGTTCATTAGTAACCTCCTAATGCGGCAAGCGCCCTTTCACTCCTGGAAGGTGTGTCAATACATTTTGTTTTCCTATTGTACGCAAAGGAAAAGGGGGTTTCCTCCACTCATAACGGTCACCAATCTTTCTGTTCACACTTCTCAATGCAATATATTTTTCGAGTGACTGCTCATCCTCCCCATCACTTTCCGATTCCACGTCACTTTGTTCAGTCTCTGAGTCTATACCACGTTCTTCCAAGCCGTTTTCAAATTCCGAATCTGGGTCGTTCTGTATGTTATCGTCTTCTTCTAAAGGATCCATTAATGGGTGGTGGAGTCTAGCAATATCATTTTGATTACACAAGTCAAAAAATACGTATTTCCTGGTCCATTTTTTTCTGAAAAATGCTTTAAAAATGCATTGTAGTCGCGGTCACCTCAGAGGTGAATTCCCTATTTTGTTGGTATTTTTTACTATTCAAAAACAATCAAGGCACTACAAACTTCAAATGTATGCCTCAATGTTCAAATGTATGTAATATGTCTAAGGTAAATAGATTAAATATAGAAATAAAAGAAATTGAAAAACTTACAACTTTGGTCGCGGTGCACCTGTGGGGTGATTTTAACACAAGGAACGCACTGTGTACAAACTTCGAAGGTCGAACCTATACTGTTTTGAGGAGGAAGGGAAGCTAGAAGCATTGCTGGAGGCGGAAGTCGTTAGGTTTATTCAATCGGAAGTTATTAGAAAAACACCTCAAAGATGCACCTGTCAGGACGCCGCGACTAACGGAGTGTTAAGGAATTATCACCTTAAGTCTGAGTAAGATCTTCGTCATGGGTATTAAGTTTGACTTTGACATAAATCCTCTGAAGTCTAAGTTGACTGTTAGATCATGGGCTGGGATTAACTCCAGGCTCGTTAAGCTATCCCATTTTCTTTTTATCTCTTTTAAGATCAAGATATATTGTGTCACCCCGTAATCCTTTTTATAAGAAAATAATTTTCCTATTATAAACTTGGAAAGCATCCATATTAATGGCGTTTGCAATATGTAAATAGTTGCGACTGAACTTTAGAAGTGGAATAAGGTTGGTGTTTAAACTATCTTAATCTCAAAGTCCGAAATTACAGTATGCTATTTTTAGAAAGCTTAATTCCCATCCGTTATTATAAGGTATTACGAAATGTGACGCTTACACTTAATGGACATAAGCATTTTTTTCTCAAAAGAGTTTCTGATGATGGCTTAAGATACAGTAAGAATTTAGCTTTCCCTAGTGATTGTAAAAACTAGTTTTACTTTGGCTACGTACTCCATTTGAAATAAACCTAATTGACGTCATTATTAGCTGAAAATGTTGCCATCTAGAACATTCTCTTTGCTCCAATCAATTAACTTAGCCCATTCGAGAATAATTTGGCTAATCGACTCAACAAAAATATCCGTTACCCAGGGGGTGCGTAAACTAAGCAGATTTCCCACTTGTAGGTATGAAACACAGTTGATCACTTCTCCCCATATATTTTCTATATCCAAATTAAAATCCGATAAAATGCATAGGACCTCAATTGTAGAGCATCAATAACTTAACTAGATTGGTTCAACGTCATCGTTTCTCGAAACGACTAATAATAATGACTTTTTTTATTCACCAACATCTAATCCCCCCCCCCTTCCGATCGTGGCCCTATTTCAGCCATTAACGACTATATACTTTAGTGTCGATCGATTACGTTATAGGTAAAATTAACATTTTCTTGTAAACAACTTCGAAATCTTAATTGATGACGTTATCACATAATGTATTTGTATGTTTCTCACGAAATAAAACTTCAATGAAAACAATACTTGCTACTTAACATTGGAATGAAGTGCTTCATTATATAACAGCTTATTGTTAATATGACAGGAGTAGGAGTGGGGGTTTATTTAAGGTCAATAACAACAATAACTAAAATATGCTAATATCTCGGCTAACATTCAAGATAGAGAAAAAAAATATGTAACAACATTTATAGAACATTAAATTTGTAGTAAGATTGGCAATTGTCCTATCCGATGCCTGTTAAAGGAGATAAATTGAATTTTTGAAATTTCTCCATCTAAACCCTTCCCCCCACTCTTCGGGTTTCAGCCATTACGAACTTGATTTTTAGTTTTCATAAAACTCTTAAATATCGAGTTTTGTAACGGTTAAAATAAAATTTGCGACTACTAGAACGTTAACAGGCAGACATTTTTCGAAAATCGAGTTATTTGCTTATTAAAGCTATTGAGGTAGCTAACTCTTAAGGGAAATCTGCTAAAACCGTAATTCTGAAACTACTAGTGGTTCATAAATTGATGAGAATATGCTCCCTGGCGTTCACTCATAATCGTATAAAATGAAGCAATTGATTAGTCTGTGCACTTGAGACAGGACGGCTATAATATCAATCTCGTTATCAATCCAGTTATCATACATTAGCATTCTGATTTGACTGACAAATCACAATAGTTCATACCAGCAGTCGTGGAATGTCTCTCTGTCTAGTATCATCAATTCCAATAATGCTAGGGCACATATCATTGTTGGTATTCAAGTATCGACAAATTTTCAAATTGAAATTTTGGCTTAAATTAAAAAACAAAAAAAATCAAATGTGAAATATCTCCTTTATTACGTGCCGGATCTAATCTTGTCAATTTTTAACAGATTTCCCTTAATGGAAATCATCCATTGACGTTGTACTCATGACGCCATTTTCGAAAAAGTTCCTCAATGTCCGTCGATCCTACGTAGAAGATGACGAAAACGAGGTCCGTACAAAATTGTATATATATATATATATATATATATATATATATATATATATATACTTGTATAACCACTCAAGTGGTCGCAATGTTTGTCGTATCGTTGCCAAACTCGATATAGAAGCGTTTCTTGTAAAACTAAAGGCCAAGATCGTTAACGGCTGAATTCGAACTAGTGGGATGGAGAATTCGAGAATATATTAAATATCTCCTTTATTAAAAATCCGACCGAAAAATTGTATAGAAAAATCTTGTTGAAAATTAAATTGCATATAAATGGTGCTATGAGTATACTTTTTTCTCTATAACATGAATATTATTGAGAAGTTCGGTTTTTTTAGTTTTCCGTCATCAGTAAACCACCACTCCTACTCATCTCATATTAACAATAAGCTATTATACCATGAACGACTTTATCCTAAGCCTAAATACCAAATATTGTTTACAAGAGACCTTTATTATACAAGAGACAAGCAAATTCGTTTTGTAGTGATTTCATCAATTAAGATTTTACGTACTTGTCTCGAAAATGTTTATTTGATCTATACCATACTCCATATTTATCCGTTTCATGCAATGTTCATGCCGTATATGGTTGAAATCGAGTTAGCAATAAGGGCTGAGAGCGGGAAGGGATCCGAAAATTTAAAATATTTCGGTTGTGCTCATCATTTTGAAGTAATTATTTTAAATAAATAATATAAAATAAGAAACAATTATAATAGGAAATGATGAGTATGAAGAAGAATAGATTAAATTGAAATTGGACATTAGCACGTCTAGATCATCTAGGTAATTCATCTTTATTTTTATAGGTACTACCGCTATTTTAGACAATCGCCTGCTTTATAATTATATTTTAAGTTGCGTCTCATTTGCATTTCTATGAGCAATGAGTTCTCAGGGGCTGAAGTGGAAATCATTTTGGTTACCTATTCTCTTCTCTGCCACCTACCTAACTCCATTATTTCAGTACTATTGCGTATTCAGGTTGTTCAAATCCTCTTCCCTTTTTCCCTTCATTATATTCTATTTTTTAAGTTATGTAAAGAAAAAAATAAGTTTTTCATCTCCCTTACTCAGTCCTTTATTACGATAAGAGCATCAGTTTGTTAAGTCATCTTTCATCAAATCATATTTGGGCTAATATTGTTAATCCCTTGGTTCCCAAAGACATTCCATTAGATTTGTTGCATTTTTCAACAGCAAAAAATAACACAAAAGGTAAACCTTCGAATTTGTTTTTAGAAAGTAAATGGACTTCATTGTAACATTTCAGAATGAATGAATATTCAATAACTTTCCGAAATCTGCATCCTTAATGTAGTTTTTATCAGTAACTTTCAATATTTATGCAGTCTTGTTATTTTCGAGTTTTCCAGTTGTTATTTTCTTCAGAATAGGTAAATTAAAAGTATTTGTTTTTCATTCAACTTCTATTTCTATTTTTGTTTAGAGACCACTCTGCAAAATACTTATTAAAAGAGGAAAAAACAACAACAAATTTTAACTTTGTAATGGGTAGGAGGAAATTTTTTTTTTTTTTTTCATTATTTAGGGAGGAACTTTTAATTTTCATCGTTTTATTACACATCATACAGAAAAAAAACTGTTTCTCGGAAACTTATTAAACTCAATTTGTAATTTTCGCTTTGCCTGACAGTAAATTCAACTCTCATTAATAACCATATTTAATTTATGATAAAAACCCTTCATAGAGAGCTAGATATGAGCACTTGATTTTTGCACTGCTTTTAAATTCAATCGTGATACAACCAGACGAAAAACATAAATACAAATCCAGCGGCATCAGTTTACAAAGTAATTATTAATTCTATGTAAATTTTAAAATAAATACCTTGATTAGGAGTCTTATATAAGTAAAAGCCCGTGACACTGGGGCTGATTTCCCACGTGAAGTTTAACATTATATAAATCTACATACTGGTAACACCACACCACCATGAATATTAGGTGAATAAATAAAATATTAGGTAAAAAGAAATCATTCAGTCAATTTTAGTGACCTCTGGAAGTGTCTGAAACGTAAAAAAACAGGTAAGCCAACCACTCAGAGGAAAGAAAAACAATTACTGAAATATATCAGAATATAAAATATGAATTTTATTAAAAACTATTTACAACATCTAGTACTGTCATTTATAATGAATCAGAACATTCTTTATTTCAATCAATCAAGTTTTAGTAGTCCAAGAACTTAAGACAGGGGAAGGGGCGAGGGGTCACCGGCACATATTTGCATGAGGTACCTCGTATAATAAAGGTCACTTGAAAACAACATTTGCTATTTAAGATTCGAATAATGTGTTTTATTATATAGCTGAGCATTGTTAACATGAGTAGAAGTGGGGATTTGCTGAAGGCTAAAAACTAAAAAAGTCCGTCACGCAGGGGATGCGTAAACCTAGCAGATTTCCCACGCGAAGGTCTACATTAGATAAATATACATACATGTAACACTACCGTGAATGCTCAGTAAAATTACAATACAAGTTAATAATCTCTACAAAGGAAAGCAGCTGAATTGTAAACAAATCGACCGGCCAGCCTCGAAGCGCTGCATAGATAGACCGGAAAGACAAACAATTAATGAAATATTTTTGAATATAACATATTAATTTTATTGAAAATTATTTACTAAAGCTAGTGCTGTAATTTGTAATGAATCAGAATCAGGTTTATCTCAATCATTCAAATTTTCGTAATCCAAAAATGAAGGAAGGGGGAGGGGAAATTAACAGAACGTATTTGTATATATCTCACAAATTAAAGGTTCAATAAAAACAATATTTGGTATTTAGGGTTCGAATAATGTGGTTTATTATATAACAGATTATTGTTTGTGTAACACTTGTAGCAGTGGGGGTTCACTGAAGGCTGAAAACTGAAAAATGCAAATATCTCGGTTAATATATAATATGGAGTTTGGTAACGATCAAACGCAAATTGCGACTGCTAGAGCGGTAACAGACAAATATATATATAGTTTCGAACGGACCTAATTTTTGTCACTTACTAGGTAAGATCGATGTACATTTGAAGAAAGATTCAGAAAATTCCGTCATGAGTACGACCTCAATAGCTGATTTCCCTTAAGGGAAATATGTTAAAATGCAAATATCTTGGTTAATACGAGGGCGTATTGAAAAGTAAGGTCTCCTATTTTTTTTTTCATAGAAAATTTAATTTATTTACAACTTTGGTTACATTGTTGGAAGGTTTGAATATTTACCTATTTTTCTACATATTCGCCTTGACGATCAATAACTTTTTGCATTCTGTTTACCAGCTTTTTAATGCCGGTGCCGTACCACTCTCCCGCCGCGTCACGAAGCCAACTGACGACTGCTTTTCAAGACGGAGAAGTCAGCGGGAAAGGTTATGGCCACCGTTTTCTGGGACCGGAACGGGGTTCTGTTGGTTGATTTCATGCCTAAAGGAACAACAATCAACTCAGAAAGCTACTGCGAGACTCTCAAGAAACTTCGGCGAGCCATTCAAAACAAAAGAAGGGGTACGCTCACCAAAGGAGTGTGTTTGCTTCATGACAATGCGCGTCCACATGTTGAGAGTCTCGCAGTAGCTTTCTGAGTTGATTGTTGTTCCTTTTGGCATGAAATCAACCAACAGAACCCCGTTCCGGTCCCAGAAAACGGTGGCCATAACCTTTCCCGCTGACTTCTCCGTCTTGAAAAGCAGTCGTCAGTTGGCTTCGTGACGCGGCGGGAGAGTGGTACGGCACCGGCATGAAAAAGCTGGTAAACAGAATGCAAAAAGTTATTGATCGTCAAGGCGAATATGTAGAAAAATAGGTAAATATTCAACCCTTCCAACGATGTAACCAAAGTTGTAAATAAATTAAATTTTCTATGAAAAAAAAAATAGGAGACCTTACTTTTCAATACGCCCTAGTATTCAAGATAGAGAATAAATGTATATAACAATCAACGGAAGGATAATAAGGTCAAAACACCTCCACCCATAACAGTTTTATTAAAAGCTGAGTGCTTTCGGGGAGAACCGTCCCATGTTCAGTGCTCTAGAGCTGGTCCCTATTGAGCCGACATGTCCGGCGTGACCTGGACTGGGCTTATGAAATACCAATACCAGCCATATTTAACACTAATAGCTACAACAAACTTATAATAAAAAATATTGACTCTCTGTTCTAATTAAATGAAATAACTCATAAAGATAAATGGTTTTAAACATGAAAGAGGGTATCAATCAGCAAAATAAATTAATTTAAAATTAATATTAGTTGTTCAATCTAAAAATTGAAGCGGTAATGAAACTACACCAGCCCCATCTGTTATCGACTAGGCCAACCAAGGATGCCCTCTGAAGAGTGCTGAGCTCTATAGCCTACTTGTGTAAACACTACCTGAGAGGACATCCTTGGGTTCAAAGTGCAAGAGACAAAGAAGACAGGCTGAGACAGGAGACTGAGTAGGACAACAGGAGTGGGTAGATCCTCTCCATTCAGTTTCATTCTCACACCCCTTTTTAACAACCAGCATGTGTGAGTAAACGAAGGATCATCCAGGGGGAGGACCAGGATAGAGTGAGAAAAAGGGAGAGCACCAGATCGGCATCGAGAACATCATCACAATTTCATCAGCATCCCTTGAAGTAATCATTAATCTACTAACATACTACACCTATATGCATATATTACACATATATGCCCTGGAATAACATGTGATAATTATCCAATATAATATTAATAGTAATAACCGTCTTATACATCAACATGGTCTTCCGGTATTAAATCATATACAACTTCCACGAACCAGCACCCCTTAAAATATTGCAAGCCATTAGCGGGTAAACCCGAAGGGCTTGAAAATACATTAATATATAAGAGTTGAGATTGTAACGTGATAGATAAAGTGTAAGATGTAGAAAATGTAAATTTTATACCAATCGATTTATGAAAATCAACTCTTCGTTTTATTCTTTATGGAAAAAGAGGCCTTAAAAGAATCTCTTTGTTTCTTCAGATGGTACAGATGGAACTTTCAATATTTTATGAATATATTATGCAGTCTGAGAAATGGAAAAAAGAGCTTCGGTTCAATTACACTCAATTAAACAGTTTGAAGCCAACAGCCTTAACAATTAAGAAGAATAAAGGAATTATTCTTAATTTATGAGTTTTTGAGTTTGGAGATGTAAATTCATCTCGCAGAAGAACTTCTTCAGATTCACATTAAATATATGAAAACAATTAAATTCAGGCTTCTATCAAATTAGAAAATTTCTAATCTTTTAGTTTGGATTAAGGGGACTTTATTGCATTTTTAAAATTTATGTTTTTTTTTTTCAATCAAATCAACTTCAGCTTTTCCTTTTTTTAAAAGGATTTTTATAATGAAAGCAGATTAATTTTAAATATGTATAGTGGCGATATTGAGCATTTGAATTATAAAATAAAAATTAATTTCCTACATGCTAAGGTAGTAATGTTTACATCGTAAATCAAATGAAGGGTTGGAACCGCCAGTATAGATGATACTGTAGTCAAATCTGTCCATGCATACATTCGTCACTGGCTGATGGTCGAGTACAGTTGGCAAGCGCTTTCGATGCAAAGGCACCTTCTTCAAGCCATCTAGAGTTGAACTGCACAACTCAGTACAACTCTTGACGGCTTTTGTATCAAAAGCGCTTGCCAACTGAACTCGACCATCAGCCAATGACGACGGTATGCATCGACAGATATGACTAAAATGTTTACATTGATTCATATTCATAGTTTATGTACACTGGAGGGAATGATTCTATTGATTTTGTGAATTAAAGAACTCATAATATCCTTTACTTCTCTTGTCCCCACTTTACTGGTCCAATATGTATGTTCGTTTCGCAGAATACATAAGACTGAAGCGCAATGTTTTAGTTTGGGACGACACTTATGTGTTATTTACATTTTAGGTAGTAATACACGTAAGATACCAAAATTTTAGGTCGGTAGATCTCTTTGTTTGATGATATTAATTAATATTCGATGAGATGAAGTAATGGTGTAGGCATTTTATTTTGATATGTACTTTTAAAGCTCCTGCCTGATTCCATCTTCAGAGCAGTTCAGGACAACAATAACGACTAACACGAGATCATTATAGACGAAATGAAGAAATGTTTGTATTTCAATAATCGAATGGATATGCTCAAAAATATTCATTAAAAACGTTATTAAAGTTGTGACTCAATCTCATTCTATTGTGAATAGATCGGCTGGAGGCCAAAAACTTCTCTTTATTGAATGAACTCCATGTTTAGTTTCTTATGAAGCATCTTCACGAGTTTTATTTCACTTAAACTAACCAACATTCACCTAAACTGCTCATAGACCTTATTAGTTGCTCATGTAATTTATTACTTTGGCTGTACCTCTTCTGGGTATAGGAATCATTTTAATTCGTCGCAGATTAGAACTAGGTTAACTGGATGACCCACCATGACTGTTATGTCTATTTGAAATTCTGTAGTTTTACTCTTCTCCTAGTTTTAGGGTGTAAATTACTTTTTACTCTTGAAAAGTCGTTCTATGTAGAATGTGAAGTTAGTAGGGATATAAACTAGTTTTTCCGTGTCACGTGGATTTATTGGCCCCTGCTTTTAGTTGGCAAACCTGGGGGCGATCTTAAATATACCCTTCAATTAATTAAGGATAAATTGCGGGTAAGAATAAATAAATTGTGTATATAAACAGTATATGTGTCCAACCTGTACGGTTTCATAAAATGTATTCATCCTATTAATTAATGACTGTTAATGAACAAAAAGTATACACATGCAACATAAGTAATCCGAAAGGGAGAGGATGATATATGTCAAAAGTTTACCAACTTATTCTTGCGCCAGTATTATTTATTTAAGTAAAAATAATGTTTGACGTTATCTACACAATATATTTTTTTTTGTAAAAATGAGGCCCATTATACCACTCTCCTAATGGCCCCAGGAGTACTTATTTATGTATGCAGATAATAGCTTCTATCTTTTATTATTAAAGTAATAATATTTGTTAAAATAGTTCAACCGTTATTATTTTTAATTCTTTCATTTCGATATTAATCGTATTATATTCTAATAATTGATTGTACTTTCCGTTTAACTATTTCAATTGTAAGGTCAACGTATCCTCAGTGATCTAGATTTAAACTTTTAATATTTTGGATGATTTTTTTTCAACTTTCCAGTGATGAATGTCGGTTCGGGCATTGTTATTTGATATTCTTGGCCCGCCAACCATAATATGAGTCGTGATTCACCTTTTGATATATATATATATATATATATATATATATATATATATATATATATAAAAGAAAGTCGTGTTAGTTACACTATTTATAACTCAAGAACGGCTTTACAGATATGGCTGAAAATTGGTGAGGAGGTAGCTTAGAGCCAGGAGGCGGACATAGGCTATATTAATTTTTTCTGAGACGAACAGGAGTGGGGGTTATAAGGGAGGCCTGAAATTAAAAATAGCGATATTGTGTTTCCTATTGTTTTTTTGGTAAAGATGCACATAACAAATGTTGTTTATTTTGTTATTTAGAGTAACTTTTGTTATATACACTTTTTTCGTATACCGAATTATAAACGAGATATACGCTAAAACCTATAGCGGAAGTGAACAATTTTATTTGGCAAAAGACTCACCCGAACTAAATAATACTAGGTATGTGTTTAAATTAATTAATTCAAATCTATGTTAATATTTTGACTTTAATAATACAAAACTATGCATAATGCACAGGAGACGGGAAATATGACAATATGGAGGACAGTGAAGTCTTACATAAAAAATTAATTTTATTATTTAAAAATCCACAGCAACGAAGGGTATAAACCCTAAACACAGGGACGGGTAAATGTCAAAATATTGTGCAAAGTAAAGCCTTGCCAATAAAATACCATCACCGTTCAGCCTCAAATGAATTCCCGGGCGAAGCTGGGTATCTGAGCTAGTATATATATATATATATATATATATATATATATATAATAAGGAAGAATTAGGTATATGACATTTTTCTTCACAAGATTGCTGAAGGCTGAACAATAACAGTGGTGTGGTTAAGAGTAGGGGTAACTAATACAATTCAATATATCTACATTAAAGAAGAGTTATATAATCCATACTGCTGGCAATAGTATTATTTATTAACGTTCAGTTTTTGCAACTATGGCTAATAGGGACAGGTTATCTAAAGGTTACCACCCTTTTCTAACCAGGGTTGGACTAAGGATTTTATTTAATGAGTTCGTTGGAGGAGGGCTTCAGAGGGAGAATAATTGAAATATCTTCGTTGGCTGAAAAAGTTTATATAACTCATGCTGTTGGAATTTTAATTGTCTACCATTGTTGTTAAATACATTGCTCTCTTATCTGGAATATTAAGTGAGTTTTATGTATTTTTTTGGTTTTCGGTCTTAGCAGACTCCCATTGATAATAGTCTGAGTTTTACTAAATGTGCTGAGTACATTCCAAATTCTGTTAAATGGTTCTTACAACGCGAGAAATAGGGAATAGATTTAGAGATGAGAGGACCTGTGTATGTGTAAATCTGTTTAATTTACGCAGCCCCTGTTCAGTGGGACGGACTTTATTAGCAAATATTTCTTGAAGGAATACATCAAGGTCAGGGTCCAAAAATATAGCTTTTCATTTTAATGCCACTATATGATACATACATCACTTATTCAAATTTATGAGTGCACTCGTGTGTGTTCATGTTATATGGGAAGCCAATAACAGAAATAGGTGCTGTGGATTCGGGTTGAGGTTATTGATTTAGCTTTACTACTATGGCGATTCTTTAATATATATTTTTAAGTATTTTAAAATTTATTTATTTCCTCCTGGAGTGTTAATATATTAGGGAAAAACAGATTCGCAAATAAATTGTATTCAATAATTAATCTGCCCTGAGGAACTTTTGTTTTTTCACAAGCCTGTTCTTAGCAAACTTCACAGTTGTTATTAGCACGCTAATATAAAACCAAAAAGTCCTTCACGCAGGGGCGGCGTAAACTAAGCAAATTTCCCACGCGATGGTTTACAATAGAGAAATTTCACGAGAGGCGAGCAATCAAGGAAACGTGGCGGTAAAGTCACTCTCGTCCGTTAGCCGTCGATTTAATAAAAATGCAAATATCTCAGTTAATATTCAAGATAGAGAATAAATGAATACAACAATATTTATAGTAAATTTAACTTTCAATAAGATTGATTCTGTACAATTGTTTGATCCGACGTATAGTAACGGAGATATTTCGATAATCCTCCCCTCTAAACCCCCCTTCCACTGGTCCGATTTCAGCCGTTAACGAACTTGATCTTTCATTTTACATAAAACGACTAAATATCGAGTTTGGTAACGATTAAACAAAAATTACGACCGCTAGAGCGGTAACATATGTATATAGTTTTGAACGGACCTCATTTTCGTCATCTACTAGGCAGGATCGATGGACATTTGAAGAAAAATTTCGAAAATTCCGTCATGAGTACAACCTCAATAGCTGATTTCCCTTAAGGGAAATCTGCTAAAATACTACAATAATTATCACAACCAATATAAATAACCTATCCAGTCTACTACAAATTACTTTCGCACCAAAAAAAAAGTATGTTAACTATTAAATCATGAGTGATGTAATAACCTTGCTCTAAATGTCTTTTCTGTAAGCAGCGTTGACCGTAATCTCACATGGTAAACCTAGAATGGCGAGTTCGATGCCCTTGTGGGCAAAGAATTTAGTGACTGAATTCATTAAAAAAAATCCTTAGTCCTACCCTAGTTAGAAAGGAGTGGTAACCTGTAGATAACCCATCCCAATTAGCCTTACCCGCAAAAAGTGAAATTAAATATATAATTTAATTTTTTCTGTATGGGTACTTAATCAAACAACTTGTAATGCTTACTAACTTCAGAACAGTAGGGTTAATTTTAAATGGCGTAAGTACTACTTCTGTTTCACTTTTACGTCAATCACAAAGTTATGAACTTTCTGTCAATAGGATCACAATTTTGCTTAGGTATGAGAATTTTACTGTAAATTAATTTTGAATTTGGAGGAGATTCTAAGTTATACAGAATGATTTTAGACTGTCTGGAGCCCTGAATATGAGCTTATTAAGTTGAAAGGCGGCCCTGAAGTAAAACAAAAATGATTAAGAGTGCAGGTTGAGCTTTAAATGAAATTTCATGCTTGAAAATCATGATCACTGTCCAACCCGGAAATCAAGACTTGAAATGTAATGAAACAGCATTTCATTGATCCGAAATATAGTTTAAACTCAATTCATAATTACTTTCCTCAATTTATAGGTTGATTTTACGTCATAATGCAAACACACGCACGAACAAACACGCACACAAATTTATACGAATATAATTTGGAATTAATTTAGTCAATATGAAAGGAAAGGCTTATATTAAGCTACATTTAGCTGTGTTGTGAGGGGAATCTCTGGCACGTATGATCAAATATTACAGTATTACCTCAACCCTAAATACCACTTGCTACCAGAATTTGCTAACAATAACTATTTTAGTTTCCTAAGCTCGTATTGCTGTGTATGTGCGAGTAGGCAGTGAGCATTTTATAGTTATGTTTAGGAAATCGTTTATAATATAAATAATTTTTAATTGTGAGGGGAATATATCCGATGCGTTATTAACGTAATGTCTAGATTGAATATGAAAAAAGTCCAGAGGTCTCCGTAAACTAAATATATTTCGCAGCTTATTCTATTTCAAATTAGTAAGTACCCTTTGTAAATAAGTGTTAAAAAAAATACAAGAAATATAAGCAACTCAATTATATATCTTCGAGTGTAAATTGCATGATGAAGGACACAGGATTTAATAGAGATAACTGAAAGCTCTCAAATGCAAATAGCTTTGTTAGTTAATACAATGTCAATAGTAAAGAATCGCAATAACAACAGTTTCAGTATAAAATAAAGTCCGTCACGCAGGGACTGCGTTAACTAAGCAGATTTCCCACGTGCGTCACGTATTTGCATTTATCTCAAAAAGTAAATGTTCAATGAGAAATATATTTCGTATTTAGGCTTCAAATAAAGTGCTTCATAATACAACTGCCTATTGTTTATATGCCATGAGTCGGAGTGGTGGTTTGCTGAACATATAATAAAAACATACCATATTTGCATTTATCTCGTATAATAAAGGTCTCTTGAAAACTTTTAAACTTCGAATATTGTGGTGAAAAATGCAATTATCTCCGTTAATATTGAAGATAGTAAATAAATGTATATAACAATACTTATATTACATTTAATTTACAATAAGATTGGTTAAATACAATTTTTCATATGGTAACGGAGATATTTCGAATTTTCGAAAATCGTCCCCTCTAAACCCCCCCCCTCCTACTGGCCCGATTTCAGCCGTTAACGAACTTGATCTTTCTTTTTACATAATTAGACTATATATATCGAGTTTGGTAACGAGTAAACAATAATTGCGACCGATAGAGCGGTAACAGATATATATATATATATATATATATATATATATATATATATATATATATATATATATATATATATATATGTCTGTTACCGCTCTAGCGGTCGCAATTATTGTTTGATCGTTACCAAACTCGATATTTAGTCGTTTTATGTAAAAAGAAAGATCGAGTACGTTAATGGCTGAAATCGGACCAGTAGGAGGGGGGGGGGGGTTTAGACGGGACGATTTTCGAAAAATCGAAATATCTCCGTTACCATATGAAAAATTAATCTACATACTGGTAACACAATAGCACCGTCAACATCAAGTGAATAAATACAAACGATAATAAGAAACCTCCTGACGGGAAGCACCTGAAACGTTAAGAAACAGGTGTACCAACTTCTCACAGGAAAGGACAACAATTACTTAAATAAATCAGAATACAACATATTAATTTTATTGAACACTATTTACTATATCTATTACTTTAATTTATAATGGATCAGAATAATTTGTATCTCAATCAATCAAATTCTAGTAGTCCAAGATCTTAAGAAGGGGGGGGGGAGTCACCATAACACATTTATCTCGTATAATAAAGGTCTCTTGAAAACAATTTATGGTATTTAAACTTCGAATATTGTGGCGAAAAATGCAATGATCTCGGTTAATATTCAAGATAGAGAATAAATGTGTGTAACAATATTTATAGTAAATGTAATTTGCAATAACATTCACTCTACATCATTTTTTGTCCCGACGTATAGGTACGGAGATATTTTGAATTTTTGAAAATCCCACTTCCCCTTAGTCCGATTTTAGCCATTAACGAAATTGATGTGTTTTTTTACATA
The DNA here is from genome assembly GCA_019009955.1 of Riptortus pedestris. Taxonomy (NCBI): domain Eukaryota; kingdom Metazoa; phylum Arthropoda; class Insecta; order Hemiptera; family Alydidae; genus Riptortus; species Riptortus pedestris. The sequence continues at coordinate 69,277,360 of CM032232.1, read as the reverse complement.
AAACTTTTAAATATCGAGTTTGGTAACGATAAAACAAAAATTGCGACCACTAGAGCGTCAACAGACAAATATATATATATATATATATATATATATATATATATATATATATATATATATATAATTTTGAACGGACCTCATTTTCGTCATCTCCTTGGTTGGATCGATGTGGACATATGAAGAAATTTTTCGAAAATCGCGTCATGAGTATGATGTCAATAGCTGATTTCCCTTAAGGGAAATCTGCTAAAATGAAGGGATCGAAACAATGATGATGTTAACTCCATACTATCGATACATTTTAATTTCTTGTCTTTTAATATTAGGATGATTATTTTTCGAACTAATTTAATGGTAGTTCTTAACTTTTTTTTTTTTAGGTATTATCTATAAATACAATTTCTCTAATTGTGCGCTTAGATTGTAGTTGTGCTAGTCAATGCGAGAAAGAATATTGGCTATTGTCACTAAAAGAACTACTGCTATTGATGACTTTGTATTTTATTATACAAAAATGAACTATGCTTACAGGTATCTTATAAAATATTTTAATAAGACCTGCAAACTTTTCGAAAAAGCATTTCCTTTGAAAGTTATGCTTCATTAAAAAAGTTGTCTTCCATCACTCTCTACCATGCTATAATATAAATACAATATATTATTCACTGCCTTCACACCATTGATTAATGTTTTGTGGCGTTTTTTAACTTTAATATGTATTTATGGGTATGAAATTGTAAAAAAGATAAGCGAGTGTATGATATATGAGACAAATGTTTAGACAAGATATAAGAGTCAAATAGAAAGTGGTATAGGATATCTCCATTCCAATGCATGAAATCGAAAAATCTAGAACATAATTTATAGAGCTTTTCATGATAAACGAAAAGATCCCATTTCATTTTTTGTTTTTATTATAATATAAAGAAGATATTTATTTTTTTAAAAAATGTCTCCATTCCTTCTTTATCATTTTCTGTCAAAAGGGGAGGTGCACAAATATCGTTACAATTCCAAATATGAAATTTCAACATCTTAAGGGAAATCAGCTTTTCAGGTCGTACTCATCACGTGATTTTCAAAAGAATTCCTGAAATGCCCATCGATCCTACCCAGGAGTCGGCTTAAATGAGGTCCTTACGAAATATATATATTTGTCTGCTAACTCTCTAGCGGTCGCAATTTTTGTATTTGTTTTTTCACAATTTGCATTGTTACCAAACGTTTTAATTTAAGCGTTTTATGTAAAAATTAAAAATCAATTTCGTTAATGGCTGAAATCCGACCAGTAGGAAATGGGGAGGGGTTTAGTGGGAGGGAACTTCGAAAATGTTTAATATCTCCATTATTATGCATTATAATTGTATTGCAAATGTAATGTTCTATAAATGTTGTTATGCACGTTTTTTCATTATCTAGATTATTAATCGATATATTTGCATTTTTTAGTTTTCGGTCTTCATTAAACCTCCACTCCTATTCTCGTCATATGAACAATAAGCTCTTATATTATGAAGCAGTTTATTTCAATCCTAAATACCAAATATTGCACTCATTGAACTTTTATATTTTGAGATAAATGCAAACACGTGATGTACATGGGAAAACTGCTTATTTGACACAGCGTATTACGTGCTTACAGAGAGACACCACTCCGAAACTAGTCAAAATATATTCTGGGAGAGTCAAAGCGGATAATGCAGTTGGTCTGAAAACCGGAAATTTTACAATATTTCTTTTAGTTCGTACAAGGAAATAAATGCAATCTATCTTTTATTTGCCAGCGTTAACGATTATTCTTATTAAAATGAGAGATAGTACCGGTTAAAAATATAATCCTCAGGGGGGTCCATTTCGATATTAGAGAAGGGAAAGGCAGTCACAACCAACACTGTGTCTTGAAAAACGTTTTAAAAACCGATAAAGGAAAAAAAAAGACGTAGAACTCAATATTTGAACCTGGAATATTAAGAGGATGCAACTAGGAGTGAGCATAACTTTAGTGATTGTGCTGGTGCAGTAGATGTAGAGGCTATTCAGGAAATACAGTGGACAGAAAGAAAGGAACTGTAGAATCGAATTAAGGGATGATTCTGCAACATATTTTTAATGGGTGTGCGTGCCCCTGGTGAGGTTGAAGACAGAAATCCTTTTATTCCAATGAAATGTATAATGGAAGAGTTGGCGCTTGAGGTGCTGGTTCGTTAAATTATGTCGAAATAGAACTCATGGTTTGATAATGAATTTGAGGAGCCAATTAAGAAAAAGAACGAGGTATGCCTAAAAATGCTCCAAAAAAATCAAATGTAACATTCTAGACGAACATTGAAAAGAGGAAAAAGCTAAGGGACTCCTTCGTAAAGAAATGAGACTTCGAAAAGCAACTCTAGGAGATGCTGGAGAAATTTTTAGCACGCGTGAGCCAGAATTTCTATAAGAGCATTAAAATTCTTGTCTCATAATTTTGTCTAGACGAACAATGTTACCTTCTACCTGCAAGGATGGGCGTCCTCTGGAGGTGGGGGGGGGCGCTCAGGACTTTAAAGTCTGATAAATGTGTGGATGAACGAATACAATGATGAGGATATTTAAACGGCCTAACAAACTAATAGAGACTTGATCTTTTGTAACTGTCTTGTTACTTAAAACCGAGAAAGCTCCAAGGTTTGACGAAATTTACCTAAGAATAACTCACGAATCAGACGATTTATGATAAATGCATAAAAGAAAATGTACTAGCTGATTTGTGGAGAAACGAATATATTTCTTATTTCTAAAGGTGACTATACATTTATATGCGAAGAGTATAGAGGTGTAGGCGTTCTTCTCAACACAGTCTATAAGATCCTGGTAGTTGCCATTAGCCGAAGGTTTGAGGAGAGGGTTAAGTAGATTTGGGAGAGCAACAGAGTTGATTTTGAACCGAAAGATCAACCAGAGGTCCCCTCTTCTCTTTTTTGACAAATATTGGAAATGCCTATGAAGATGATTTTTGTCTGGAATATATTTTTAGTCACTTCCGTCCTGGATATGACCGATGGGACATGTTAAATTAGTGGGGTTATTTTATTCATAAGGAATACGATTAAGCTAATAAAACGATTTATAAATAGAAAACTTCTGTGTTGGCTTTGAGATTACCACTGGCTTAAGAAAAGGAGATCCATTGTCGAATGTTTAACCTAGTCACAAAAGGACAAATTCTGGTGGTACTATAAACATTATGTTCATTCAGAAAAAGGAGTACGTTTGCTGACGATGTATTGTTCAGTGCTAGAAATATGACAGTAGCATTGGGTGAAGCGCTGAAACAGTTTGAAGGATGAGAAGTGTCTAGGATTCAAATTATGTTTAGAATAGCCTAACTCTGAGATAGCCTGTAAGAAGGACAGGGGTGAATCTCAAGGAATACGAAAGTGCAAATAAATTTGACGGCCAACAGCCAACAATTATGTATGATAGAGATCTGTGGGCATTTACCATGGAAAGCAGGAGAGCTCTGCTGGTTTGTGAATCAATAGTACTGAGAAACTGGCTAAATGGATGTCTAACCACCAGATCGCGGATTAGAAGCAATGCCAACCTGATGAACTTAATTCCTATTAAGTATAACAGATTGCTATTTGATACCCCAGGTGGAGTGACACGGAGATCCTGGAACAGGTGGCTGGATAACTTCAAGGAAAACTTGAGAAGCCTGTGAATAAGAAATTGACGAATCCTAGCTGTGGGCCGTACTGCATGGTAGGAGGTGTCATATCTCCTGATCCTATAAGGACTTAAGCGTCTAGAAGTGAATAAATCTCTCTGACAAGTAATAAGAAAGTTGAAACCTCATAAACACGAAAGTGTTCTCTTTAGCAGAAATGTGATCTCAAATGTATTCGTTAGTAGTGTGTAATAAGTAGCTACAGTGAAATAATTGTTTACAACAAAAGATATGAAATTAGTTTTTTAGAACGATTATAAAAGGACCTTATCACTATTTTCTCGAGGTATTTAGTAAGTTCCTTTTGATAATTTCACACGTAGAGTCAATTATAAACATGTAACAATTGGATGACCAACTTTTCACTTTCCATAGGCCCATCTTTTAACTATTTTGTTAATTACAATTAATTACACGTTAATTATAAACAACAAAATAGATAGAATAAAGTTAATTAACTGTAACAATGAATAAATAAAAGTGGACAAAGTAATTCAATGAATGCCTGTTACATGTGAAATGTACAAGTACGCCCTTATATTCAGAAAAAAAGATAATTCTTCACTTTGAATAATAAGGAGATTCAAACCCTTTACAAAAAGAATTATGAAAGGCATTTACGACTTCCTCCTTTTGTGGTAAGTTTGATTAATGCTCACAAAAATACAGGAAGTAGGACCTCTTTTCTGTCCTCTTAGGCGACTGTTGGATTAAAATCTTTCTAAATTATCTAACATCTTGACATACTTTTCATGCAAGATTATGCCTCCTGTATTTGTCATTAGGTTAAACTACAGATTGAAATGGTTTGATATCTATTCGACTCTTTGCATTTTATTTCCAATTATGATTATCATCCAGTTTTTTTATATTTTCAATGTGAAGTTGCTGCATTATGGAAATAAATATGAGCATTTATAAATCAGGTATATAGTTGAGTAAAATCTGGAAGTACAAGGTAGGCCTGTTTTCCTCAACAATGCGTTTATTAAGTCGGAGTGCACTTTCATAGCAACAGGTCCATCTTCAGTGCCTGCAAAGAGCTTTAGAGAGCAGTTACTTGAACTACAGCTGGTGGGTGAAACAAATTCAACAAATTCGTTTTATACTACACAGCTTCCCTGGAAGAATTAATTGAGTAGAATTATGCTAACCAGGAATTAGAAAGATTGAGTGTCTGCACTTCGTACTAATGATCTATATACAATAATTAAGTTAAATATTTAACTTTGATGGCTATCGTATAGCTCCTTCAACTCATTTATCTCTCTACTGTTGGCATAATAAAAGGATTTGTGTTGTTTAGCTAGACATAAAACAACTATAATGATTTATTAGAGTACTTCCCTAACCAGATAACTGAATATAGGAAATTGCTTTGGACGGTTAGCTATAAAACACATACAACATGTAACTCTGTACCAGTTGTTCTACACAAAAGTCCGTCACGCAGGCGCTGCGTAAACTAAGCAGATTTCCCACGTGAAGTTTTACAATAGAGAAATCTGCCTAATAACAACTGTAGTAGTAAGAAACCTCTAAACCTAAAACATTATTTAGGGCGTAATAACCCTGTAGTTTCTAGCCCCAAAAAACAGTTAACCTAACCTCTAAACCTATTCACGAGGGACGAATAGTTATGGAAACGGCCACCAGAGCTCTCGGCGGAAAGACCGAACATAGCCTACTGGTGACCACACGCAGAATACAAATGCAATTATCTCGGTTAATATTCAAGATAGAGAATAAATGTATATAACAATATTTATAGTAAATGTAATTTCCAATAAGATTGATTCTGTACAATTTTTCGGTCCGACGTATAGTAACGGAGATATTTCGAATTTTCGAAAATCCTCCCCTCTCAACCCCCCTCCCCTTCCACTGATCCGATTTCAGCCCTTAACGAACTTGATCTTCCTTTTTACATAAAACGACTACATATCGAGTTTGGTAACGATCAAACAAAAATTGCGACCGCTAGAGCGGTAACAGACAAATATATATATATATATATATACAGTTTTGAACGGACATCATTTTCATCATCTCCTGGGTAGGATCGATGGACATTTGAAGAAAAATTTCGAAAATTCCGTCATGAGTACAACCTCAATAGCTGATTTCCCTTAAGGGAAATCTGCTAAAAGAATGTACACAGTATGTATATTGAAAACACTTACGGTTATTCATTATTAAATATACCCTACGTTGGGATACATGAAAAGGATACCGGGGTAGAGCTTAAGTTCAAAATGACTAAGTATAACCCATATACTATTAAGTCCCGAATCGGAAAGATTAGAATATTTATTATTTGTCCAATTATTCAACCATAACGTAGTTATAATCTATGTGTAATCTTGCTCAGGCTAGACACAGCGTAATATATCCACTTTTCCAAACTACATGAAAAAATGTTCCCATCTAATTAACTGCATATTTAATAATATCTCCTAAGAAAGAATAATAATTTTACGAATATCCTATCAATTTAATACAATAATCAGTTTGAAATATGGACTCCACTCTACAAAAAGATTTGTATTTATTTATTTCCCTAAGCTACTTTAAAATCTATGCTGCTTAGCGTTATTTTCGTGTGTAAAATTCATTAATTAGATCTTGACTATTCACAAAATAAACAAATAGACGAACTTAACATTCTGAGAAGCGTGTGGTTTGCTTGGAACGTGTTGGAGTATGTAGTGGAATACGTGTTAAATTGTTTGCTGGAAATCAATGTTAGATTGTTTAGCTGAATTCCAGGTTAAATACTTTAGTGGAGTCTTAACATATTCTCATTGAGTATGCAAAGGCACATGGGTTCGTTAATCTACATTGTTCATCCCTTTGCCTTTACTATGATGTCAATGTTCATAATTCGAGCGGATATAGCGATGGGTACATAAATTTTCTACATGCTACTGATAGATACAATCTAGATACCGAACTTAATTTCGCTTTTACTGAAGTTACATTAGTTGAAGTCAGAAGTTACTTACTTACTTAATTACCTTCAAGAAATATTGGGTGCACATTTTATATTCAAAATATTGCATTGGTGTTTATTGCACTTTTACGCTCTTCATTTTAACCATACAAAGAAACATTTCAATTCCCTGTTTTCTATTGCATTTTAGACTACAAAACATCGTCAGTAATTAAGTTAATTACTTTTTTTTATTATAAATAAAAATATTTCGCATATTCATGGAACGAAACTCGGATATCTTGGGTATATAGCCCAGCATACTACGTTCAAGATAAAGGCCTATGTAATATATTTACCTTACTTCAGCTGAAAGATTCTCGACACCTTGCAGGTGCATAAAACTTTCACTTTCAAATATAAAAGAATTAGATTATTTCATTTTTTTCGGTTTACCGTCCAATAGCTCAAGTTAATTCACGTTTACCGTTTGATATTACGTTTTAAAACAGTATTTAAATGCCCATCGATCTTTACGGTAGATGATATAATTGAGATCTCTTAAACTTTGAGTGTGTGTGTTTTGGTGCGTGACATATTTTTAGTTATATTTTATATTATTCTGGGTGTTGATGTGTTTCTGCTTTCGGACCAAACAAAAAATAACGCACTAATTCGGATTCTTTGATTTTGTAATAAATATGTAATTATTTAAAAACAAAATTCAAACCACGTTCTCTCAAGGCTGCCATTTGAAGTATTTAAAATGGTTCACCTATTTAAAAACTAATTGTCATAGAAAGCTGAAACTGCTACTGCGTTGTTCTACAGTCTATGAGCTTTAATTTAATGTAAAACATTACGATATTGTTAAAACCTATTATTTACCAAAACTGTACAAAAAAAACTTTATATTTTTCAAATGTAAAACACGATTTTTTTATTCTTTTTAGAGGTATATTTTTTCATTTGATTTTAATGTGTTATATTCATAGAATGGGATTTCTATGGGATTATACTTAAATAAAATAATATATTTTTATAATAGTATTATTAAATTCCTTACTCAATGACAAACTATTATCTATATTAGAATTGAATATGAATGATGATTTTATTGCTAAAAAATACTTGCAAACTCGCAAAAACGTATTTAGTAAATAAATGACTTTCTATCTATCTATTTATCAATATATATATATATATATATATATATATATATATATATTTATAGTTATTTATTGAATAGGATAATGAGTATTTGGAATTTTTTTTGTATAATGGTAATAAACTGTAGTTCCTCTTTAGATTAACTTTTCTATTTTCTATTATCCAAAAATGGGGGGCTCAGGTTAGCCGTGTGAGTTAAGACGTTGACCTTAACACTATAGTGGCGAGTTCGATTCCCACCTGGGCAATAGGAATGTATTTAGTGATGGAATCCATTAGGTAAAATCCTTAGTTCCACCCTGGCTAGAAAAAGGTGTTAATTTGTAGAGAACTCGTCCCAATTAGATTTAATTATAAAAAGAGGACGTTAATTATTATTATTATTTATTACCGTCCACTTTTTCCAACTGAGGCTAATTGGGACGGGTTATCTACAGGTTACCACCCTTTCTAGCCAGGGTGGGGCTAAGAATTTTATTTAATGAATTCCGTCACTAAATTAATTCCTATTCCCCAGGCGGGAATTGAACTCGCCACTCTAGGTTTACCATATGAGATTAAGGGTAACGCTTTAATGAGTTAAATTTGAGCCCCCGGACGTTAATAAAAAATTTAAAATTAAATTTACCCTAAAATGGATGGCCAATATTTCTGTATACACATAATATTACAAAGACTAGGAAATGTTAGTTATTCTTGAGGATGTCAAATTAAAAGTAACCAAGACTGTAAAGAAAACTTAAATATTTCTTTCTTTATATTTTAAATTAACATTTATTTTCTTTCCGAATAATTTCTCCGGACTCATGTACTTACAAAATTGAGTCTTCCTGGAATTATTTATTAAGTTTTAACCTTAAAATAATTCTACTTAGTGAGAAGAGTTCGAAGTGCTTTCTTCTCGCGATTTCCTTCTGCTTAAACAAACTAAGAACAGCCGCTAAACCTTTTAAACTTCAAGAAAGCAATTTAGGGGACTGAGTTATTTTGAATTTCAGGTAAATGATAATACATAAACTTTAAGTAACAATTTTATGGTTTCCATAATTTCTTTATGAATAAATTTTTTTTTTTTTTTTTTTTTTTATTTTATTTTTTTTACTATTTCTCAACATGTGTATTTGTCTAACATCAGTTCTAACTTTGACTTTTTATGATTCGAGAGATGTGGAATCAATGTGAGGCTTAGTATTATATTGCTATAACGCTATCAAATACCATGGCTTGCCAGTCTGAAAGACGGGACTAATGAGAATATCAAGAAGGTAAAAAAATGATTTCCAAGAGTAGTGGTTTGAAGCTATGAAACTGCACTTGTCTATTCCCATTTTACACTAGAATCTTTGTTAGACAATTAATATGTAAACCAATGAGAGCAACTACGTAGACTATTACCTCGCTGCATGGCCTGCATGCAACGACTATTACCCTCAGCTGAATTACCCACCAGGTATACAGTGACCGTAGGAAAATAAGACTTGCTTCACATTGTACTAGCACTCAAGGATAATATTAGCAATACTATTCGTACAATCCTAAGAATTTATAATACAGAAGTCAATATCAGAAAGTACAGAAGAAGACAGATAGTTACACCTCTCTACTCAAAATAGCTATTTTCTGGCTACAAGACTAACGCTTCAAATGAGAGCAAGAATAGTATAATTAACAGACAATGATATTTTAACGTTCTTCGTTACATAAATGAAAATGAACATTTAATTTATTCAGTTGCAAAATATACCCATTCATTCTTGTTAATATAATTTATAAATTCGAGTAAACAAAGGAATAAATGTAGCAGAACTAGGCGTTTTGTTGTTAGTTCCTCATATACAATAATCACACTGAAAAAAAAGATTGTCGTTCACAACTTTCTTTTGTTAATTATAATTATTATTTATTAACGTCCACTTTTTGCTACTATACCTAATTGGGACGTGTTATGTACATAATACCACCATTTTCTAACAATGGTGGGCCTAAGGGCTTTATTTAATGGGTTCGTCTCTTAATAAATTCCTATTGCCCAGGCAGGAATCGAACTCGCCACTCTAGGTTTACCATGTGAGATTAAAGGCTCGCTTTAACTCACATGGCTAACCTTAGCCCCTTTTCTATTTTTAAAACCAGGTTGGATGTGTTTCCATGGGAACATTCATTATGCTGCCTCTACAACTCGTATGCACATTTATAATGGTTTAAAGTTCATGCAGGTGAAGAATGAAAACAATAAGCCAGTGTTCTAGCAAAAGCTCCTTCTGTAGGCCAACTTTTTTTATATAATATAATAAGATCGCATAAAATCATATTAAACGCACCCTTAAAGGGAATAGCAGAGGAAAATGGGACTTCAAACGGAATATTACAGACAATTATATTTATTAATTATTTTGCACTTTTGGTACATTTTTATTTTATTTTAAATGAATAATGTATATTGATTTGGACAATCCCAAGAAAATGGTTTGAGAAGGCTTTAGGGAAAGACAGAAGTAGTAAATTTTATTTTACCATTTAGAGATGTAGAAAATTTGCATAGATTTTTTTATTATCTAAATAAAATCATAAATATTATATTCTTTAGTATTTTCTAATTTATATAACTACTATGTTTGAGGTCTTGCTTTATTTGAACCCTTCCTGATTTGCAGTCCCTTCTGGTCTGCATACTTTTAAGCAGATTTCCCTTAACGGAAATTGATGTCGTACTCATGACGGAATTTTCGAAATTTTTCTTCAAATGTCCATCTATCCTGCCTAGTAGATGACGAAAATGAAGTCCGTTCAAAACTGTATATATATATATATATATATATATATATATATATATATATATATATAAATATATATATTTGTCAGTTACCGCTGTCGAAATTATTGTTTAATCGTTACCAAACTCGATATTTAGTCGTTTTATGTAAAAAGAAAGATCAAGTTCGTTAACGGCTGAAATCGGACCAGGGGGCGGGGGTTTAGAGGAGAGGATTTTCGAAAATTCGAAATATCTCCGTTATCGTATGTCGCATACAAAAATTGTATAGAACCAATCTTATTGCAAAGTAAATGTACTATAATAATTGTTATATACATTTAGTCACTATCTTGAATATTAACCGAGATATTTGCATTTTTCAGTTTTCAGCCTTCAGCAAATCGCTACTTGTACTCATGTTACTTATACAATACTCTGTTACATAATAGTTCACATTATTCGAAGCTTGAATACCAAAAATTGTATTCAAGATACCTTTATTATACGAGATACGTGCAAATATGTCCTGGTGACCCATAACAATTATTCTGACTTATTATTAATTACAGTACTAGATTTAGTTAATAGTTCTCAATAAAATTAATATATTATAATCTGATATATTTCAGTAATTGTTTTTCTTTCCGGTGTGAGGCGTGAAGACCCGTGTTTACATTTCTAACGCTTCCTGTCGGCAGGTTATTGAAATTGGATGAAACATGTCTTATTTCCGTTTGTATTTATTCACGGTGGTGTCGTGTTACCAGTATGTAGATTTATCTATTACTAAACTTCACGAGGGAAATCTGCTTAGTTTACGTAGCCGAAGCGTGACGGACTTTTTATATTACTCTGTTTCTTAAGAAAGTTAATAAATCTCGTATTTTATAGAGTTATTAGTGCCACATTGGTAATAGCCAATTTCTAACAAAATGTTTATGTTTGCAAAAGATGAAATTCTCTGAGGTCCCTATAGTAATTGCCAATGTGGTGGACAGCTACCTGGATGAAATCCTAGCGTATATTACATTAAATTTCAAAGTTGGCCAATAGTAATCCTTCAACAAATATATATTTTACATACTTGGTTATAATCATAATTACTACTTTATTCAATTTACTGATTCTAACTCTAAAATTTGAGTTAGAGAATAAAAAAATTATAGTACAAGATTATTATTTTTTTTTTCTGGTGAACATTGTTAATTTGATAACACGATGATTTCCGGGGAACACAATTATGTTTTATTTTTCAACCCGCACAGGAAAGCCAAATTTAATCAAATTTAACCGAGGCCTTAGAACGCCTTGTGTTTTGAAGTGAAAAGTTACAAAACGATTTCTATTTCCTTCCTCTTGCCATCGTTTCGAGTTTAATCGGCCGGATATCAAAGTACATCGTCAGTTTGTTTTGAGTTACTTTGGGCCACGTGAATTCACTGAAACTTCGTTGTTTGAATAAGTTCAATATAAACTTCAAAAACACAGTTTTAGAGGGTTGGCAGTAATCAGTAATAACTTCATTTAAACATTTCTATTTCAATAGGGTTTAACTTTTAAGGAAAATTTTACAGCTGAATTTCATTCAAATGATTGTTATTTTTTTTTTTTTATTAACATCCAATTTTGAACTGCTACGGCTAATTGGGAAGGATTATCTTCAGCTTACCACCCTTTTTGATCCAGGGTGGGATCTAGGATTTTAACGTTAGCTGCAAGTATAATCGGTATATTTGCATCTTTATTTTACTAGTATAATGATTTCCTTTTTCTTTTTTTTTGGATTGAAGAAAAATTGTACAACCTACTGCTCGTGGCCCTGAAAACCCTGTTTATCAGAATGCCCTACCCCATATTCCTGATTGTATTGAGATAAGTGAAACCCTCGACCACAAATGTTTGTAGTGGAACAAACAGCAGCAAGTTAATGGAGTATCATTGTTAATGGAGATATTTGTACTAGACATTAACAGGATATGAAAAAGGATGAAATGGACGTGAAGGTCCAAGGCCTTCCAGATTGCCATTGGTGGGAGGTCACGTGGTCAGCTTGAAGTACATAGCCTGAAGTAATAATAATGAAATACCTTTCGTATTTCGGTAGCTTTATTGAGTAGATACTCTATTCCCTTTAGATGCTAAGTGGAAGTCTGGGGAACTAGTACAAGTCCAAAACTCGTTATCACACTCACTAAATAAAATTTAGAGCGCTATCACCAGCCTCAACCGTGACCTCTCTATCACTGGATCACGATGCTCTATTAAGAAATCTTTAACGAGTTTGAAACTGTCGGTCTAGGGTCGGGAGTGCAGCTCAACGACGGAAAATGGACATTTCAGATGATTTGGAGAGAAAAAAAAATACATATATGCGTGTTAGAAAAATATTCAACGGAGACCAAGTATAAACAAAGCATTCGCTGGAAAGATGTTGTCACCCCCTTTTTTTTGATCACCTCCCGAATACAATATAAAGCACAAGAGAATTTCCTGGAAGTCCTACTACAGATGTACTCCAAATCCACAAATGTTTCTGTTCCTGGACCTGATGGGATGACAGTTGTTTCGTCTGTCCCCTCACTATTGTTAGCATACTTTTATAGTATACCTATACCTGCGGGGAACAGGAAAATATTACCTTGAAACAAAGAGCCACCACCAAGCATATAAGCAATAATTCTTTATTAAACTAATGTGCTTTCTGCAGTTTTGCTCCCATTGCCAGGTTGAAAAAACAACATGAAATGTTAATATCAATGCGAAAACTCAATTGTTAAAAAATTTAAGTTTTCAATGTCCACTTAATACAGATTCGTCTAATCAGATAAGGTAATCTATAGGTTATCACCCTTTCACACCAGAGACTAAGAATTTTATTTAACGAAGTCATCACAAAATAAGCCCCTATTACCAATGCAAGAATCGAATCTTCGGTTCTCGATTTTCGAATTTTCGTTCTAAAAAAAAAAAAAAAACGTAATAGCTTCATGAGAACTAGATTTTACGTAACATTGGGTACTGCGATTTCTGCGTTGTCTGTGTGGCAATTCTTAACTTACCAGGTTCGTGTATTTGTGTCGTGGTTCCAGTATTTAGTGTTTACGGCAATGGTTTCAAATGTGATTTGCGTAGTAGGGCATCCAACCATTCGATTCCCGTTGTACCAAGTGCTGGAGCTCTGAGTGAATTATTTCAATGGAAGAATAGAAAAATGCGATGTGCTAGAACACAAGAGGTTGGTAGGTCATCGTGCTGAAACTGAACTGAAATAAGTAATTTAATTGCATTTCTTTTAACCCTCTCATGGTGGATTCGCGTTAATGAGACTGTTGTAGGGTGGAATTTCATCAAGGTTATCAAGTATGTGCCTATACTCAGGAGCTTCCCATAACGATTTCTTCCATATAGAAATTTGAGGACAGCACTGATTAGTAGAAGCTGTAAGAAGTCAAGTATATATTTTACTGGAATATCTTACAGGGATACTTTATTTTAAGATGGGCGTCTTATGTTTTATGTATGTGGGTAAGAATTTAATTTTGGCTCTTATCATCTCTCCTTTATGTGGAGCGTTTAGGACTTCTTATGGAGGAGACCAGTTCAGAGAATTAAAATTACACGTCTTTTCTTTTATTACTACATATTTTGAAGAGGCATTTTCACGTTTTTATTTCATTTATGTATTGGAAATTCTCAGCTGTGGGGATGTTGCTCGGAACAAAAGCTACATAAAATTAAAAAACAAAAACAAAGTTAATTTAAACGAAAATAAAAGCACAAAACAGAAATGGAACACAGAAAAAGAAATGAGACACAAAACATAAATGGAACACAAGAGCAAAAAACAGAAATGGAGTACAAAATAGGAATGGAATATAGTTTTTTATGAAATCGAAGTTATTAGTTTGTAAAATAAACCGAATTAAGAGTAATAATCAATGTCTAAGTGTATAATTTCTGTTCATTATTTTAGTGATAGTATTGTTTTCAAAAGACAGAAATGTGGTTCCGTGAACATTCCTTAATATCTTATTCCTCTTTTTATTAATCGGTATTTTCAGTATTTAATTTGCAAATGTTCTTTTTTAATTAAACATGATTTCTTCAGTTTAAAATGATGCTTAAAGCTTATGACGAGATATGAATTTATATACATTGAATGCTAACATAAGATTATAGGATAGTCAAAAAATAGTGTTTTTTCTATAAAAATATACTAATAATCAATTCATTTCGTTACATTATAGAACAGTATTCACACTTATGCAACCCATTCATTACGAAATTAGCTCAACTTCTATGACTACATCTACAATCTATTAATTTAATAATCTTATATTGTATAATAAATTTATTTCATTAAGAATCTTAATACCATTCTAAATATATGACATATAAATATATATATATATATATATATATATATATATATATATTTTAAATCGATTGATATGCTTTGGATGCCTTTCTATACATGATACGAAACAGGTCTTAGAAGTTTCCAATGTAAGAAGATCAGTGTATCAATTAAACATACAGAGCAGATTGTGGGAGAAGCCTTGTGAAATAAAATCATCTTACTATTAATTTACTCTTCATTAGATCGTTCGACACTTTTCTCAATTTAAACTGCACCTCAGATAACTAACTATTGAACTTCCAGCTGGGAGAGAACACCAAAGCTAATGGAAGAGGCCTCATCTGGAATTCTATTTCTCAATCAGCTGAACCTGGAAACACCCAACATTTTCTATTAATCTATTTTACCACTCTGAGATGGATTATCAGTACTTCCCAAAATGCCATTAGTACCATGTAGAGACGGTGTGAAGTGAAGGTGGGAAGGGGACATTGATATTAAATGATCTCCTGACGTCATCTATTTATACTTCAGATAATTATGAAGATTGAAGGGAAAATAAATCACTAGAGATGACAACTGAACAAGATATAATTACTTTAATGAAAATCAAATTAAATAAAGCTATAATGGTTTATTTATTTAATACAGTTTAGATGAACGTGGAAAACCCAAATTTTTTGTCATGGAGGGAGAAAGGTTATGAGATAATGGTTCGGGTGTTAGGTGGAGAGGTGTAGGGATTTATGCATGGAAAAATCTAACCCAGTGCAGCCGTAGGCCAAGCTACAACACTGAATCTCCATTCAAAATGGCCCCCTCTGCCAGAAATTAAAATACGGTTCTACTGTGAGATAGGCTAACCTGAATAACCTCAGGTGAACAAGGTGAGTATTAAGAGCTTTAGTTTCTTCTTCAGAATCAATGGAAACCTCAAATTATTGTGTCATATCACCTGAGTACATCAAATGGCAGGTAATAAATTAAATTAAAGTTTGTAAAGCAACCTTATTCCACAGTGGCTAAATATGACCTCTATTTTCTAATAAGGGTGTAATTGAAGATTTTTTTTAACGAGGTAGTCACTAGATAAATTCCTATATGACACTTGAGAATCGAATCCATTTTGATGAGAACCTAAGTTTCTCAATTCTTTTAAAACCAACACCTTAAATTACAAGACTTACTGAGTTGGTAATAAAATACTTCGTTATAACCAAACTTACTTTAATATGTCCTCTTTCACTTATATAAAAGAGTTTACTAGTAGACATTTCGTTATTTATATGCTACCAATGCCCTTTCTAAATCACTTCTTTGCACATCCCTATATTCTTAACCTTTGATATTTTTTTTCTTCTACTATTCGTTATGTTTTTATTTTAGGGATTGTAGTACGCGTTAAGTGAGTTAAGACGTTGGGTTCATGATATTTTTTAAGCAAGAGTTTAATTCCGGCGTGTGCAATAGTAATTTATTTACTGATGAACTCACTACATAAAAAGATAACTCATCGCTTGAATAGAAACCTGTGATAACCTGTCGATAACCCTTAGATCGAAAATTACTGTACTACCAAATGTACACAATTGTCACTCACACTCATTTGTACCTAAGATAGTAGAAACAGAGGTAGCAGTTTTAGTACTTTTATATTTCATAGTATGAAGTAAAGAACATATTGTCAAAGAACATCACTGTTAATTTTCCTAATCCATTTTTTAATTGTATTCTTTTTTATTTTTGTTTTCAAAGACACTCTTTTCAACGCTGAATATTTAGAAAATGCGATACAAATAATCTTCAAAACTGCAGCTAAATTAAACTCGGGAGAGGAAGTATAAATAAAATTATTTGAATTCTTTTGCTCCCAACGTGTTGATTATGGAATACAGAATTACTGTTTCTCTGTATTTTAACCATATTTTGCTAAATAATTATTTCTATATTTCTCTATATAATTCAGTCCAGGAATTCTTGAGCTATTCTAAAAGATTTACAACAGTAAGCAAATAAGAAATGCTGATGAAGAATTTTCGTGGCGGGAGGTAATATGAGTCATATTGTATACCAGGCATTCTCTCCTAAATTGGAGTCCCTTTATCACGGCTGCGAGGGGCTCAAACAAACTAGGCATAGTTTGCTACTGGCGTATGTGCCCGACAAATATGACATATAAAACTTATTGATGTAATTAGGGGGAAAAAGTTTATAGGTAACTATCAATAAAGAATAGTCCTTTTTTCTTTCGCACAGGTTAAGTAAGAACTGCAGGTCGCTTTCAGGGTGCTCGCCCTACATTAATCTTGTTAGTAAACACTATTAATATTATACAATTGCACTATACCATAACAGTATATGGTCAGAAATCGGAAATATTCTAGTAGCAATGTCTATAAAAACATAGAAATAGGATCCCAAGGATTATTTTCAAATAAAGTAAATGAATACAAAAACGGGATCAAAATTCAATTAAACAATCATAAAGGAAGGGTAATTTCTAGTAAGAGGCTATTCAATGTATGCCATGTTACGCGTCTTATAATTTGAATTTGGCGCCGGCTTTGCTATCAAGGAACCTGTAGACCTTCAAGCGAGGAGTAGTTGAGGTTTTCTTTCTAACACGAGCATTAGTTGGGAGAGATCAGCTTATTGTTCTTACCTCAGTGTGCCCGTGTTTACCTATTCTTTGTTTCGGTTGTTTAGCACGGACCATCTCTTTTTCTTCGTGAATCCGTTTCCCTTGACAAGTTGGAATTATCCAGTAATTACTTCAGCTGGCTATCATCTGAGATTGGTAAGATTCCAAATTTCTCTTTGAATCTATCCCTTTACCTTTTTCCTTAGCCGTTTTTCTCGGTGCAAAGGTTAGATAAATTTATTATAACATTTTTCTTTCGTGTAAATGTGTTTATTGTTTCTATTTCTTTGTTACCTGGGCTTCTTTGTTAACAAAGCCTGGTTCATTTATTTTCATTATTCCTTATTTAAGCGACATTTATAGTATAAGAGTATTCACTTAGGGGGTTCACTTAATTGCAATTGTTTCTCTGAGTTTACGTATTTTTTATTATCATTTATTATTTCATTTCACTTTCCAAGGTAGATTTTTTGTTATGCCTGTAGCCCACAAAACTCCTTGAGGAACAACCGGAAAAAAAAATCCGTCACGCAGGGGCTGCCTAATTAGCTGGTTTTCTGAGGTAACTAGAATTTAGGAACTAGAATTTAGGAACTTATTAAAGTTCCAAATCACATTCTTGCCTTCGACCCGACATCGTGTATCCAAAATAAAAAACACGGACTTTTTAAAATTACTGTCTGATGAAAACAAGACTAACAGAAAGCTGGTACAATAGTATTCCTGGTTTTAGTAACCAGTACAATTAATAAACAATAAATATGATGTATTTTTGAAAAATAAACAAAAAAAATTTTATAAGGAATCAGATTAAAAAAAATCCATTAACTAATAACGTAAGAGTTTTATTAAATATTTTGATGCAAATGTTTTTAAATTATTTTTGTAGTAAATTTTAAAAGCGTTTTCTTTTTTTTGTATATTCATGAGACTATATAATTGACATTTCCTTGCTTTTTTGCCCAACTATATATAAAAGAGTGCCAGACAACCACGTTTTTCAAGGACTGTAGCGTCTCATAGTTAAGTACAAGGTGAAGTTGACTTGTTATCTTTTCTGAAAATTTTTTACGTTAGTAGTACATTATTACATCGTCTTAGCCGTCAATATTTTCACATGCAAATCGAGTTGTGAAAGACAGTAATTGGTGTCAGGAAGCGTTAAGGAGGTATTTTGATGATCTGAAGGAGTTCCCTCGGGTGCCAAGGATGAAACTCAGGGGAAATCTGAGGGTAAAAATATGTTTTCCCAATAGCAAAGAATGTTTTCAATTTCTTCTTTTCACCCCGTCAACGACCCTCGAAGATCAATATAGTCTTCATTTTGAACTCTGCATCAATCGCCGCAGCGAATTTTCTACTTCATTGTCTACTGTGCAGTGTGTAGTAGTAATGCAACACTTGCATGAAATTTTATTCTTATTCTCTAATAATAGCTCAGAAATAGGAGAATCTCCAGAAATTACAAAAAAAAAAAAAACTCCCCAAAAAGTTAAAATGGTGCCAAGGGTACATGTCATAGGTGGTAGAAAATATATATATATATATATATATATATATATATATATATATATATATATATATAAAAAAAAAAGGAAAAGGTGTTTCATAATTACTCCATTGAAAAACATAATGATATACAAATTCACACTCGTCTGCTATCCAAATTAATTTGACACTTGCACTCAAGCCGAGTTGGAATTCCTCTGGCGAATATCTCAATATTATACCAGAGCATATGTATGTCTTGATCATAAAATAGAAAAGTCCGTCACGCAGGGGCTGCGTAAACTAAGCAGATTTCCCAAGTGAAGTTATACAATATAGAAATCTCCATACGAGAGCCGAACAGTTACGGTAAAGAGCCGAACTAGCTTTTGGCGGGAAATTCCAAAATCCGTTATCGGCCCAAATTTAATAACAATGCAAATATCTCGGTTAATATTCAAGATAGGGAATAAATGTATATAACAATATTTATAGTAAATTTAATTTGCAATAAGATTAATTCTGTACAATTTTTCGATATGACGTATAGTATCGGAAATATTTCGAATTTTCGAAAATCCTCCCCTCTAAACCCCCCCCTCTCACTGGTTCGATTTCAGTCGTTAACAAACTTGATCTTTCTTTTAAAACGACGAAATATCAAGTTTGATAACGATCAAACAAAAATTGCGACCGCTAGAGCGGTAACAGACAAATATATATATATATATATATATATATATATATATATATATATATATATATATACAGTTTTGAACGGACCTCATTTTCGTCATCTACTAGGTAGGGTCGATGGACATTTGAAGAAAAATTTCGAAAATTCCGTCATGAGTACAACCTCAATAGCTGATTTCCCTTAAGGGAAATCTGCTAAAAGGGAATATTGTCCCCGCTCAATCCATCATTTTTTATTGAGCCGGAATACGGAGCCTTCGTTTATTGACTTCAAATCTCATTAGCCCTAAAACTAATAACTTTTCCAGATAGGCGGAATATAAACATCAAATTATTTTCCTTTCCCTTCATTACTGCCAAACACAAAAATATTAAGTGTAATAATTTATTTATAATAGGAAATAAAGTATGTTCTTATTATAATAAAGAATGTGCTGACTTGATTGCATTAATGCAGCTTTGTACAGTATTAAAACTTGTAATGAGTATGAATTGACATAAAACATCTTGAAGTGTCTTGGAGGTCGAATCATTTTCAATATATGTACATTTCCCGAGAAAGATCATAGAGGATGTGAATGATGTTGATTTGAGCATAAACTCCACTCTCTGAAGGGTTTGAATTTTAGGTAATAACTAAAAATGAAATATATACATGTATTTGTATTGCACCTTAATTGGAAGAGAAGATGGCTGTAGCTAGTAGCTATCGAAATTTGAGGGAGACGACAATTTCGGTTAATATTTGGTGATGAGGTCATATATTATCTATGAAAGGTATATAAGGTGTTTTTTAAAGCTGATGTTCACAAGGAAAAAATTGTGGGGATGAAAAGGGAGCTTATAAAGGGGTTAAATCATAAATACAATATACCTCTGTTATTGTGAGTCTCCTGTTTTCCACGC
Source organism: Riptortus pedestris (assembly GCA_019009955.1). NCBI lineage: Eukaryota > Metazoa > Arthropoda > Insecta > Hemiptera > Alydidae > Riptortus > Riptortus pedestris. The sequence goes on along the minus strand of CM032232.1, from coordinate 69,256,703 downwards.
AGAGTATCCCTCTAACGAGGGAATTTATTTAAACGTTGTGTGCTCCATCCTTTGGATACTACTATTGTGAGTCTCATGGAAAAATGTTTCAAAAGTAATATTGAGACATATATAATTTTTTACTATTATTGTTCAATACGTGTTTTCTCCTACCCAAATATTAACTCCTCACAATAAAAACGGCTGTTAGTTTGTTTCCACATTGTATTGGAACGGCTTTTCGATAAAATTATACAACAAATTTAATTAAATTAAAGAATATATTCAAAAATTAAATAAGCCATTCTCTTTGGAGGGGGTATTCTGAACAATTTATATTTACTTTCTTTCGAAGTTAAATATTACAAAGAGCATTCTATATTACAAATATAACATGCCCATACTCTCTATCTTGTAAATCGTCCAATGCTCAATCATTGAATTTTCAAGTAAGTATATGGAAGCCTGTGATATATATATATATATATATATATATATATATATATATATTATTTATTTATTTCCTTCCTGAAGTAACCCTACAGGGAGGGAGTTTATTAGCCAGCCGTCCCGTACAATAATTAGTACATAACGTCTGCTTGATACATAACATTTTTTTTTAACTATAATAACATAAAATATTTGAACAATAAAATTATTTACAACAAAGAAAAAGAAAAAAAAGAAAAGAAAAACAAAAACAAATTTTGGATTCAATGCTGAATAATTAATTAATTTAACTGTATTTCAGTTTCAAATAATTCAGGAAGTCATACATTTCTTCAGCAAACTGTCTTATTTTAGCAAAATAAGAATTTGTTGTTCCGTGTCCAGTTAATAATTGTGTCAAGTAAAAGTCTGTTGATATTAATATTTGTCCTAAGTACTCTTTAATGTCTGGAATAAATATCTTTAAATGTTGTCCTTTCATAGTCGTATTCCATTTCTGTTGCCATGTGTTAATTGTGTTGTGTTTTTAAGTGTGATTTTGTTATATATATATATATATATATATATATATATATATATATATATATATATATATATATATACTTGCTGTTAATATTCTAGCAGTCGCAGTTTTCGGTTGATAGTGACGAAGCTCGATATTTGAAAGCTCTCTATAAAACTAAAGTTGAAGTTAGTTAACCGTTGAAATCGGAGAATTGAATGAGGGAGTTTAGCTGAGAGAGAAATTGCTTATTGGAAGTATACTAAGAGTCCAATAGAAAAATTGTATAGAAATAATATTGCTTCAAATTTAATTTGCTTTAAATTTCGTTTAATGAATTTTTCACTTCTCGAATATTAACCGAAATATTTGCATTTCGTCAGGTATCAATGTTCATTAATCCCACAGTCCTACTTATCTTATACTTACTATAAGCTGATGTACAATGAAAAATCGCCAAACATTTCAAAAATATCAAATATGGTTTTCATCAAATTATTAATATGTGAAATACAAGAAGCTCCTGGATGTGGAGTCTGATAAAGACAACACTAACAGGAAGCTGGTACAATAGTGTTCCTTAGTACCTCTTACAATTAATAAAAAATAAGTATGATGCACTTTTGAAAAAATAAAATCATCAAATTTTTATAAGGAATCAGACTAAACAAATCCATGTACTACTAGCGTAAAAGTTTCATTAAATATTTTGATGCAAATCTTTTTAAATTATTTTCTTAATAATAGATAATAATTCTTAATAATATGTTTTTAAATTATTTTCTTAATAATAGATAATAATTCTTAATAATATGTTTATAAATTATTTTCTTAATAATAGATAATAATTCTTAATAATATGTTTTTAAATTATTTTCTTAATAATAGATAATAATTCTTAATAATATGTTTTTAAATTATTTTCTTAATAATATGTTTTTAAATTATTTTCTTAATAATAGATAATAATTCTTAATAATATGTTTTTAAATTATTTTCTTAATAATAGATAATAATTCTTAATAATATGTTTTTAAATTATTTTCTTAATAATAGATAATAATTCTTAATAATATGTTTTTAAATTATTTTCTTAATTGTCAATAACGACTATATTTTCTTGAGAGCTCAAAATTGATTTCATAGATATCACATTCTATATTTAAATGATTAATTTAATTCTGAATATAAAATTGGTTAATGATCATAATCGGAAAATGAAGGGGGGGGGGGTCAATATCGGCACAGGATTCTAGCTCGTGGGAAATCAGCACCCGCATGACGACTCTTGAATGTTTGAATGTTCAGCAACCAAATTAAACTTTTCAACTACAACACTAATTTATCCTGAAATCTTTTGTTTGGCGATGATATAATTAACTATGGGACTAATGTACTTTAAACCCACTGTTGAAGTTAGCTTCTCTGGCTAATAAGCTCTTACTGCAGGAACAACTAAGAGGATTTCTAGAATAGTTTCTCTAGCAAGATTTCCAGGAATCTCCATCATCTATTACGACTGTAAGTCTAGTCAAATATTAGCTTTTATACTGTCGTAAATATGAACTAATAAGATTGCCAATGCTCATTGCTGGTTCCAAGGGGGTCTGATTATTTGAATATGATGGTAATGAATGGGAGTTTAAGCTAAATTTCGATTAACATAGACTATTTTATTATTTTTGAATTACTAATCGTAATAAGAAATATTCAAGTTAGCTATTAGAGAGCCTGGTAAAAATGAAAATGGCAGTCATGCAAGGGCTGCTTAATGTGAGCAGATTTCCCACTAGCTGGTATATGACATGCAAATGATCTCAAATCCACTACCTATTATTTATTACTCCCGAAATAAGAAGCCTAACTGGGACTGAAATACAAGCTGGTGTTTGGGTAACTCAGTTCCTCAAAGTAAAAAAGTCCGTCACGTAGGGGCTGCGTAAACTAAGCAGATTTCTCGCGTGAAGTTTAACAATAGATAAATCTACATACTGGCAACAGATCACCAATCGCGAATGTTAAGTGAATAAATACAAACGATAAGAAACTTCCAGGCGGGAAGCGCCTGAAACGTAAACAAACAGGTGTGCCAACTTCCCACAGGAAAGAAAAACAATTACTGAAATATCTCAGAATACAACATATTAATTTTATTGAAAACTATTTAGTCTATCTAGTACTGTAATTTTTAAGGGATCACAATAATTTTTATCTCAATTATTCTAATTTTAGTAGTCCAAGAACTTGAGAAGGGGGGGGGGTGGCCACAAGATCATATTTGCATTTATCTCGTATAATAAAGGTCTCTTGAAAACAATTTATGGTATTTAAGCTTCGAATAATGTGGTTTATTACATAACAGAGTATTGTTTATGTAACATGAGTAAAAGTGGGGGTTTGGTGAATGCTGAAAAATGAAAAATGCAAATATCTCGGTTAATACTCAAGATAAGGGGAATAAATGTGTATATGTATATTTATAGTACATTTAATTTGCTTTAGGATTGATCCTATACATTTTTTCGATACGACGTATAGTAACGGAGATATTTCGAATTTCCCTTTAGGGAAATCTGCTAAAACCGTATGAATTGTTAAGAATAGGGTTTTACTGGTACTGAATACTCTTAAATTCAAATATCGTGGTTAATATTTGAGATAAAGAAAAAATGCATGAAACAAAATTTATAGATAATAAAATTTTCGAAATGATTGGTTCTATACTATTTTTCGTTCCTATTCATAATAAGTATAATATTAAGAGTTTTCAGTTTCCTCCCTTCCAAACCCCTCCTCCCCAAGGACCTATTTCAGCTATTTACAGATATAATCTTTACAAGAAACGTTTATTTATTGAATATCGTGTTGATTAAAAAAAAATATATGTAGTCCAGAACGTAAAACCTTAATTGACGTCATACAGATCATATTTACCCTTATTGGAAATCTGACGACAGAGCTATAAAGGTCCCAGCAAAAGCAATTATAATCCCTAAACACGGTTCGTATGTATATTAGCCCATTTCTATGTTAAGGGGCATTGTCTTCCTGCATTGCGAAGCCAAATCAAATGCATTTGTATGTGATTATTATTTAAATATGACATGCAAATTAATAAAAGTGATTTTGAAATATAAAATTATAATTATAATTATCAACTATATATTTTTTATACAAATACATGTCCCGACATAGTTAAAGTATTTTTTTTTAGGTAATAAACAAATATATTCATAAAGAAAATACAGAGAATTATGCATCACATAAATATCAAACAATAAGGGAAGGGATACTATGCACCTAGTTCATCATCATCAGCTACTTCATACTAACACTTACTTATTTATATCAATGATAAGTAGCAAAGGGAATAAAATAATCCGTACTTGTTTAGACGTGTTTCCTAATTATCTACCGTTTGTTAAGCCAGAAGTATTAGTACTGTCGTGGCCCTCGGCTCAAAATATTGTATTAGCAGGAAAATATTTTGATGTTGTTATGAAATTTAACCACCTAAAAGGGGGTTCCGTGGTGCGATGAAGGAATTTTAAATTCCAAAGAGACAGCCAATCCGATATCTGCATAGATTTCTATTCAAATGCGTAAAAACTCCTCTCCGTCATAATCGGGTCCGTGTTTTTCCGAATATTTTTATGCATGACTGTGGTTTGGTCCCCCCCCCCATCCCTCCCACCTCTCTGTATTGTCCCACCCACATACGCCTGGTGTCTGTGTGCTCTCAGTTGTCGAAAAGTTTTACATATTTTACCATGACGTTAGCATGAAGCCTTTTCATTCATTAATTATTCTGACTTTAACTCCTAGAAATAATGTCTATCTTGCATAAAATACATATATTGATGAATCTATACATTTGTGTGTGTGTATTCTTATTACTCATATTAGCTTAATTCGCTTTAAACGTTTTAAGGTAAAAAATGTTGATTAAATTTCATAACGTTGGTGTTTCACGGTGTTACCGTTGGTTTCCAACTGATGATAAAAACGTGGCAATGCTATGTGTCACTTCTATACTCATATCACCTTCATCAGTGCATCTAGCCTCACGCAATATAATCCTTTCGTCCAGTAAAATGTTAGTTGTCACATCCTCTTTAAAGCTAACATTCAAGAAAAAAAAAAGGCCTCCTAAGAGAAAGTGTTCGCTTCAGAGGGTGCATCGAATGGATATATGTTAATAAATTCGGTTACTATGTACAGAAAGAGAGCTATGATCTAAACACACCCTGTAGAATAGTGGGCATTTAGTGGAACAAAACTGTGAATAGTAATATTTGGCTCAAAAGCTTTATTATTTCAAGAAGAGGAAAAAAATGTTTTTTGGAAGATTTCAATTCCCGTCTCAGCATATTGCTTTGCAGTAAAGGTCAGGTAACTGTAGGATAAAAATCTGATGTTACTAGGAAATACTAATAAAAAAAGGTTTAAGACAAATCGCATAAAATTTAAATGAAGTAACCTCCTTAACTTAAAATGAAATGGCTAAATTAGCTAGAGCTGATGAAAATTGTACATTATCTATGAAACAAATTTTTGTACTTTCTGTTATTATAATTGGCATTTTCGGTTACCAAGGGTTGTCAATATAAGTCCTCTATATCCCGATTTGAGTGTTAGACCATTTTACCTTTTCTGTAATGAGAAAGGCTTGTAAATGCTAATCACCTGATGACATAACTTTCTTTTTGGAATACCCTTAACCCTTAACTGCCCACGGTGTCTTTAAAGACACCATTCATATTTAACCATTTCAGAAAGCAACTGCTTCTATTCTTACCCCTTTTAGGCCACAGTCCACACCCCTATAACTTCCCAAGCATGGACATATGCGACACAAGTCCATTTATTGTTATTGGAGCTAATTACTAGCAATATACTGAAGAAAACCATCATTGTTTACCACCCTACTTCACACTAGTTGCCAGCGAAGTTTCTAATTCATTAAAATATATGCTATTCGATTTAAATATGAACCAAAATGGGTGAATTAGTTGTAAAGGATTATATTTAAGTTCCTATGTGTTTCATTTTCCATTCAGGAGAGAAATAGAGTTTTAGCATGGATTTTAACGATGGTGTAATTAAGTACACCCTGGCCAAATACCAACAAATTTGCCCAAGGGGCATGATTTTATATTATTTCTTACTTTTAACATTTCAATTAACAGATACGTATAAAAGTCGAGGTGAACCCATTTTTCTCTTTGCTACCAAAATTTAGTATCACCTCTGATGAAGAAGAAAGCAACAATGAAGGAGAAAATGCAGACGGATGACCCAAAATGGATGAAGGATATTTTCAAATTGAAATGAATGAAATATTGGAACATTTCAATATTGAGGGTGAAAGAGGGAAGAGGATGTTATGAAGAATACGTCGATAACAAAAAATGTATCAGCATTATTAAATGGTATGACAACAAAGTATTGACCTTAGTGACATGTTCGTTGCACTTTATAGAACAGGTTACCGCTCCCACATATATTACATGCACATTTTCAGCTAATAATTGGATTTGGTGGTTAATAACGTATTGCTATTGCACAAAAGGAACACCCTAAAAAAATGAATTTAAAACAATTTTGAATACACATTTCAGGGGATATTCTGCTGGACCGGCGAGCTAAAAGGGCTAGACACCACCAATTGCAGCCAAGAACTGTTGCAGACTTGATGGAATGCACCATTGACAAGTATTCACTACAAAAGGAAAGTGCAGACTCTGTCACCAAAATCAAACAGTTGTTTTATGCTGAAAATGTAATGCGAAACTTTGTAACACCCGTAAAAGGCCCAGTTTTCTTGAATGAATGGAAGGTTTAATGATATTTTTGACGGATTTATATTTTGTTTACAATGTAATTATTTTTTATTTACAACACGTTTCTTTTATTACATTATAAATTATTTAATTACATTTTTAGAAACTATTTCAGTTTATTAACATAACTTACAGACACCACCATTGATTTACGGTGATTGGCCAGAGTGTACTTAAAGACACCACTAAGGTTTTAGGGTAACTGGCCAAGGTGCACTTAAAGACACCATGTAATATTTTTGTTCAGAAAAAAATAAGTAAAACCTTATATATTCTATTTATTAGGAACGCAAATAATGTGTTTTTAAGAAAAATTTTCATTTCAAGTCATTTTTTGAGTTCCTGGCCAACTAAGGGTTAACCTTCAATAGAATGCCATAATTTTATCTTACGACCTAGATATAGCATTATCACAGTACATTTTTGTTCATATTATGAATACCTTATACTCAAATAATATTAAGCTATTCAGTAGTGTATTGTATATTTTTATAGAGGTCCTAATCACACAGAAAGGAATAAGGCAAGAGAGAGGAAGAAATTTTCTGTAATGCATTTTTGACTCTCCCTGAAACTCTTCCCTTTAACCCAAATGGTTGGTTAAGGTACTATTAAGTTGAGTATTAAGGAAAGCGATATGAAGTAGTTACGGCTAATAAAAAATATATTGCTGAGGAGTTTAAATGGATTAAGCAACTTTATTAAAGTAATAAACGAAAGTAGGGTTTGCCTGAAGAGCCGTTGTTGGAAAAAATACATAAGGAAGGGAATTGAATTACCTATTTCATATTAGAAGCTGATGTTCTATTGATTGGTTCTGAAGGAATGAGGCTGTTGAGTTGCGGTGTCGGTGAAAGTAATTTTATTAAGTAGACTATAGGAGATGAAAGAAATTACAATGTTGGCAACGACATTGCTGATTGTTTCGAAGGATATTCAAACAGGTGTCTGGTGCAGTGATGATAGTTGCATAATATAACACATTGTATAAACTATATTTCTTGTGGTAGTTGCGAAAATCTTCAAAGGGTTTTCCATATCTGCCATATATGCATTCTCAGAAAGCTCATATATTAGCTCACACGCATGTCATTTTATTTATCTGCATTTGGCTACAATTACGTAGTCACAAAATGACGTCGGAGGTTTTGACAAAATGTTGTGAAGTCATGTCATGGTAGTACTCATGATGCGATTTTATAAAAAATTCTTCAAATGTCCATCGATCCTGCCCAGGAGATGACGAAAATGAGGTCATTCAAATATATATATATATATATATATATATATATATATATATATATATATATACATATAGACAAATATGCATATTTGTCTGTTAACACTCTAGTGGCCGCAATTTTTGTTTAATCGTCACCAAACTCGATATTTAGTCGTTTTATGTAAAAAAAAATATCAAGGTCAGTAACGGCTGAAATTGGACCAGTGGCAGGGGGGTTTAGAGAGGGGGAATTTCGAAAATTCAAAATATCTCCGTTACTATACTTCAGATCGTAAAGTTATATAGAATCAATCTTATTGCAAATTAAATGTACTATAAATATTGTTATATACATTTATTCTCTATCTTGAATATTAAACGAGATATTTGAATTTTTATTAAGTGTATGCGGATAATGAACGAGATGATCGGGTAAGGTCGATTCTATTCGTTTCCGCCGAAAGCTAGTTCGGCTGATTCCGTAACCTTTCGGCTCATATGGTGATTTCTTTATTGTATAACTTCACGTGGGAAATCTGCTATGTTTACGCAGCCCCTGCGTGACGGACTTTTTTTTTTTGCTTTACTGGACTCTTTACATAGACTTCTTTATTGTAGAGCACAGGGGTTTTATGGAAATTTCTTTCTTAGTTTGCCCAAAATGAGTTCCTTTTTTTGTTATTTCATATATGACGATAGAGGCTTATTTTAATCACTGCATTAAATTTGTCTTACATGAAATGATTATACGTAACTAACTTCATGATAATATATATACAAGCTCTTTTAACAAATTTAAACAACTGATAAGTTTTTTAGTGTATATTATTTCTCTACTTTGAGTAGTACTTCAATGATATATTACATCCTAAAACATCTGATTACACCATGACAAAAAACTAATTAATACAGCTTTTAAAATCCTTTTGTACTTAATGCATGAGTAATAAATCCAAAAGATAAACCACACAATGTCTAATTCGGTTGGACTAAGTTTGAATTACAGCGAAAAGTTTGTCCCTTCAAAATTAAAGTAAAATACCTACTTCTAAGTTGATTAACTGTCTGAGTTGTTTCCATAACTTTCTATTTTACTTCTTTTTTAAAAGCAGTAATTAATTAAAGTATCTCCATTAAAAAGTATAATGCGAATTTCAATCATTAGACCAAATCTTGTAATTCAATTTTAACTTTTTTCATTGGATCCCTTCTTTCTGTGATTGAGAAGTCTGTATTAACCTGAATGCTTAATATTATCTTACTTTCACCTCAGCAATTTTACAAATGCCTCTCTATTTTATATTAAAGTAAGCCCATTTGACATTTATATATCTGTATGGAGCCTTGTAAAGAGATGTGTTTCCACAATTAGGTTTCCTTCACGGGATATGGTGAGACCGAGTTACACCATTGCTTCTTCTACTCGAAATAGGATATGGTGCATTTAGGATGTTATTTGATAAACTCTGGCCACATTTTAAGGTTCATTTACAGTCACAGGAAGGATTCAAAGACTAAAGCTAGGTTGATTATAGAATTTGAAGAGGTTAACTAAAAATTCCAGGAATGAAAAATAAATAAACGACGGCTTATCTTCACCGAATGAACCATCACCTGTAATTTTAGTTTTAGACTTTGACATATAGTAAGAAGTGTCATTCTAGAATAATGAGAAATTGAATTAAAGACATTTTCAGTCTTTCAATAAAAATATAAAAGTCCGTCACGCAGGGGCTGCGTAAACTAAGCAGATTTCCCGCGTGAAGTATTACAATAGAGATATTTCACGAGAGCCAAACAGTTACAAGAACGGCCGAACTGGCTTTTGAAAACCACGCCCTGAGTACAACCTCAATAGCTGATTTCCCTTAAGGGAAATCTGCAAAAGTTCATACAATATTCATATCCGTTCTTTGATTTAAAATATGTGGTCTTGAGTTAAGAGCTGGGTGAAGCTTCATAAAGTAGAACGATTAGTTTGATAAGTAATTTGAACTATTGTATTTCGTTCTCTCTCTCTCTCTCTCTCTCTCTCTCTCTCTCTGTCTCTCTCTCTCAAAAAAAAAATAAATAAATAAAAAATAAAAAAAAAATAAAAAAATTAATTTCCCTTGAACTCAAGGTCCCACAAACCTTATAGGGGTAAGACAATGAGCCCGGAGAGTTGTCCAAACGTTTAACAAGTATGAATAGAGTGCTTAGGAACAGCTTTATGATCTTAAGTTCTGTTACGAATCCTTAGCAATTCACGGCAAAATGAAGAATATTCATTTAAAAAAAAATTGTAATGATAAATATTAATATAACAATTAATGCCCTGTATTGTGCAGGTGACCATTTAATTAAATTTTACTCCGGCCATCCAAGGTTCTCAAAAATGGTTCCTATGGCTACTAGTACTAATTCCAATTGAATATTGTAGTTTTATCATATTTATTGTTCATTATCAAGGTTCGAATATATATATCCACAATCTGCCTTGGGGATTTTAAGTGAATTTTTTTCTTCTGATAATGAAAATATGAGAACTAACTGAATTTTGTTTAAGTAACCAACAGCAGTTTGTGTGGTGAATGCGGCACGCACGGAGAGAGTATTCCTCAAATGAACATCCTTAACCTCATTTCCTAACTTGAAGGATACAGATGTATAAACTCCACTAAGACTTGTAAGACTTTCTGAAGTTCATAGAATTAATTAGTGGAGATTAAGTGTGTTTCCGCTAGTTCCAGCAGCTGAAATATCTCTTTAGGCTGAGTAAATGAAGCCTAATTGGCTTACCCTTAATGGGTTTTAGTGCTACTGAGGTAGGATTCTACTATTGCAATGCTCCCCAGAGCCATTGTCCAGATACTCCAAAAGTCTGGACCACAGAGCAGGAGGCTGGATGAAGCAACGTTCGTACTCAGTTTCTTTCTATGAAAGGAATCCATAGATAAATCCTCGCTAATTTGGATTAATGTATACATTAAATTGTATAATGTCCTGGACGCCAACCGTGGAGGCCTATACTGTTGCATATCTTTAAACCTTTACTGGACCAAGTGACTTGTTTAAAGTCAATTTTTTGTTAGGTATTGTCCCATTTTTTCGCGGTCAATACTTTTACATCAAAGCCAACTGCATGACCGAACTGTTTAGGATACTTTGGTAGGTGGAAGTTACTAGGTAGCGTTTATTATACGTTTGGATGCTGATTACTTATTGAATGCGTCTTCCAGGGTGGAATTGTTAAAGGAATCCAGAACACCGCAACCTTACTTCCTTGATTTAATGAGGTAATGTCTGTTGAATAATACCCAGACGTCAGGGACCAATAGGTGGCCCTGATTTAAATATTTAGTATGGTACCTCTCTCAAACAAACAAGTTAAGAACCAGTATTTTTAATATTCCAATCTATCGTTTATAACGTGAATGTACAGTTTAGCAGGAGCCAACTGGGAGGTGTTTTTTTTTCTCGATTTATGAGATAAGTAGAAAGGGAATTCTAAGGAAAGGGGCGTACAAATCATTGACAATTTGACTGTGGGAGATGTTTAACTATAATTAGGTAGATGCGTTGAGGTAATAACCCAAAATTACTTTCCAGCACGGAGTTTTGTAATGTCTTCTTTATTATTTGTTCTGTATATTTTTAAAATCAAATAAGCTTTCCTTAACTTCTTAAGGACTATTTAGGGTCATACTCTACCCTTTTCACTATGACGAATCTGGTGGCTGTATAATGATAGAGAGCCCCCCCCTCTTCAAAACGGAGTGTCTTTAACAGCCATGACCCTGCTTGTCATCCGCACCATGATATAGGTAAGGTATGGCGAATATAGCCCATCATCCACAGTCAAATTGCTAACAAGATAATCACCAGAGATGTCTATTGTAACTATGAATGAATATGAGAAAGAGAATCCCTGAAATCCATATGAACAGTGGAACAGGAATATTAAGAAAGTAAACAACGATTATTGAAGTCGTTTCTAAAGTATTGTGCAAATACAACAAAAGTCCGTCACGCAGGGGCTGCGTAAACTAAGCAGATTTCCCATGTGAAGTTTTATAATAGAGAAATTTCAGAATAGAGAGTCAAACAGTTATGGGAAGGGCCCGAACTAGCTCTTGACGGAAACTCACGACTAGACCCGAAGTTAGCCGATCTCATCTCAGAAGCTGAAAACAGAAAAATGCAAATATCTCGGTTATTATTCAAGATACAGAATAAATGTATATAACATTATTTATAGTAAATTTAATTTGCAATACGATTGACTTTGTATAATTTTTCGATCCGACATATAGTAACGGAGATATTTCGGATTTTCGAAAATCCTCTCCTCGAAACCCCCCCTTCCACTGGTCCGATTTCAGCCATTAACGAACTTGATCTTTATTTTTGCAAAAAACGTTTAAATATCGAGTTTGGTAACGATCAAACGAACATTGCGACCGCTAGAGCGTTAACAGACAAATATATATATATCTATATATATATATATATATATATACTAGCTCAGATACCCGGCTTCGCTCGGGAATTCATTTGAGGCTGAATGGTGATGGTATTTTTTTGGCAAGGCTTTACTTTGCACAATATTTTGACATTTACTCGTCCCAGTGTTTAGTTTAAATACCCGTCGTTTCTGTGCATTTGTTAATAATGAAATTATTTTTTTATGTAAGACTTCACTGTTCTCCATATTGTCATATTTCCCGTTTCCTGTGCGTTATGCATAGATTTGAATTATTAAGCACAAAATATTAGCATACATTTGAATTAGTTTTTCCCGGTGAGGTACCTTGTAGTTCCAAAGAATTGTTGAGCAAATTTCACTAAATAATAAAATAAAGAACTTTGTTATGTGCATATTTGCCGAAACCCCAATAGGAGACGAAATATCACTGTTTGTAATTTCAGGCCTCCCTTATAACCCCCACTCCTGCCCGTCCCTAGAAATGTTAGTATGGCTTATTATAAGGAAGACGTTAGTGCTAATTCACATACCGAGTTTGGTTTAGTTCGGTTGAGTCTTTTGTGCCAAATAAAATTGTGGACTCCCGCAATAGTTTTTAGCGTATAATTCATTTATACTTCCGTATACGACAATAGTGCATATAATAAAAGTTACTCTAAATAACAAAATAAACAACTTTTGATATGTTTATATTTGCGGAAAAACCAATAGGAAACGAAATATCGCAATTTTTAATTTCAGGCTTCCCTTATAACCCCTACTCCTGCCCGTCCATAGAAATGTTGGTATGGCTTATTATAATGAAAACCTCACTGCTAATACACATACCGAGTTTTATTTAGTTCGGTTGAGTCTTTTTTGGCAAATAATATTGTTGACTCCTGCTATCATTTTTAGCGTATAACGCCTTTATACTTAGGTATACGACAAAAGTGTATATAACAAAAGTTACTCTAAATAACAAAATAAACAACTTTTGTTATGTGCATAATTGCCGAAAATGCAATAGGAAACGAAATATCACTATTTTTAATTTCAGGCCTCTCTTATAACCCCCACTCCTGTTTGTCTCAGAGAATATTAACATACCCTAAAGTCTAAGTTGGGTTAGTAGTAATATACATACTAAGTTTCATAAAATTCGGTTCAGCCGTTTATCCGTGAAAAGGTAACAAACAAACAAACAAACAAACATACACGAAAGAAACAAAATGCAGTTATGGTGTCTATGACATGTGAAACGAAAAGTTATCGTGAAATTTCGCGAAAAAAATCAATGTACAGACAGAGGTTACAATTTTATATATATACTAGCTCAGATACCCGGCTTCGCCCGGGAATTCATTTGAGGCTGAATGGTGATGGTATTTTTTAGCAGGCTTTACATTGCACAATATTTTGACATTTACCCGTCCCAGTGTTTAGGATTGATACCCGTCGTTGCCGGTGATTTGCTAATAATAGAATTATTTGTTCGATAATTCTTCACAGTCTTCGATATTTTTATATTTCCCGTCTCATACATGTAAATATGGTGAATTTTTATTTCAGGACTCCCTTATAACCCCCCTCCCGTTCGAACCTAAAAATTTTAATATAACTTATAATCATGGAAGAATTAATGCTAATTGACATACCGAGTTTTGTTAAGTTCGGTTCAGCCGTTAGTGCCCGCTAAAGTTTTAACGTATAACTCATTTATACTTAGGTATACGGCAAAAGTGCATATAACAAACGTTACTCTAAATAAACAACTTTTGTTATGTGCATATTTGCTGAAAAAGCAATAGGAAACGAAATATCGCTATTTTTAATTTCAGGCCTCCCTTATAACCCCCACTCCTGCCCGTCCCTAGAAATGTTAGTATGGCTTATTATAAGGAAATTGTTAGTATTAATTCACATAGCGAGTTTGATTTAGTTCGGTTGAGTCTTTTGTGCCAAATAAAATTGTGGACTCCCGCAATAGTTTTTAGCGTATAACTCATTTATACTTCCGTATACGACAATAGTGCATATAATAAAAGTTACTCTAAATAACAAAATAAACAACTTTTGATATGTTTATATTTGCGGAAAAACCAATAGGAAACGAAATATCGCAATTTTTAATTTCAGGCTTCCCTTATAACCCCTACTCCTGCCCGTCCATAGAAATGTTGGTATGGCTTATTATAATGAAAGCCTCACTGCTAATACACATACCGAGTTTTATTTAGTTCGGTTGAGTCTTTTTTGGCAAATAATATTGTTGACTCCCGCTATCATTTTTAGCGTATAACGCCTTTATACTTAGGTATACGACAAAAGTGTATATAACAAAAGTTACTCTAAATAACAAAATAAACAACTTTTGTTATGTGCATAATTGCCGAAAATGCAATAGGAAACGATATATCACTATTTTTAATTTCAGGCCTCTCTTATAACCCCCACTCCTGTTTGTCTCAGAGAATATTAACATACCCTAAAGTCTAAGTTGGGTTAGTAGTAATATACATACTAAGTTTCATAAAATTCGGTTCAGCCGTTTATCCGTGAAAAGGTAACAAACAAACAAACAAACAAACATACACGAAAGAAACAAAATGCAGTTATGGTGTCTATGACATGTGAAACGAAAAGTTATCGTGAAATTTCGCGAAAAAAATCAATGTACAGACAGAGGTTACAATTTTATATATATACTAGCTCAGATACCCGGCTTCGCCCGGGAATTCATTTGAGGCTGAATGGTGATGGTATTTTTTAGCAGGCTTTACATTGCACAATATTTTGACATTTACCCGTCCCAGTGTTTAGGATTGATACCCGTCGTTGCCGGTGATTTGCTAATAATAGAATTATTTGTTCGATAATTCTTCACAGTCTTCGATATTTTTATATTTCCCGTCTCATACATGTAAATATGGTGAATTTTTATTTCAGGACTCCCTTATAACCCCCCTCCCGTTCGAACCTAAAAATTTTAATATAACTTATAATCATGGAAGAATTCACGCTAATTGACATACCGAGTTTTGTTAAGTTCGGTTCAGCCGTTAGTGCCCGCTAAAGTTTTAACGTATAACTCATTTATACTTAGGTATACGGCAAAAGTGGATATAACAAACGTTACTCTAAATAAACAACTTTTGTTAAGTGCATATTTGCTGAAAAAGCAATAGGAAACGAAATATCGCTATTTTTAATTTCAGGCCTCCCTTATAACCCCCACTCCTGCCCGTCCCTAGAAATGTTAGTATGGCTTATTATAAGGAAATTGTTAGTATTAATTCACATAGCGAGTTTGATTTAGTTCGGTTGAGTCTTTTGTGCCAAATAAAATTGTGGACTCCCGCAATAGTTTTTAGCGTATAATTCATTTATACTTCCGTATACGACAATAGTGCATATAATAAAAGTTACTCTAAATAACAAAATAAACAACTTTTGATATGTTTATATTTGCGGAAAAACCAATAGGAAACGAAATATCGCAATTTTTAATTTCAGGCTTCCCTTATAACCCCTACTCCTGCCCGTCCATAGAAATGTTGGTATGGCTTATTATAATGAAAGCCTCACTGCTAATACACATACCGAGTTTCATAAAATTCGGTTCAGCCGTTTATGCGTGAAAAGGTAACAAACAAACAAACAAACAAACATACACGAAAGAAACAAAATGCAGATATGGTGTCTATGACATGTGAAACGAAAAGTTATCGTGAAATTTCGCGAAAAAAATCAATGTACAGACAGAGGTTACAATTTTATATATATACTAGCTAAGGTACCCGGCGATGCCCGGGAAATCATTCTTGACTGACTAATGATGGTATTTTGATAGCAAGACTTCAATGTGTACAATTACACTTCCCACCACAACGTAATGATTTTCCGAAATAGACAACCCTGAAGGGTAACTTTTGGGGATTAATAGAATAGAAATTTTATTTTTGAAGGATAAATGAAAATGTGTTCCTAATCTATCCCTCTACACTTTTGACTCACCGTTTTTCAATAATTCAAACCATAATCATGGGTAGCATTTATTACAATTAAATATCATCTATAATAAACATATTTCCTTTCAAAAGACAATCCGAGCTCACATAGTTTAGGCAAAGTTTTGCACGTATTATTATATTTGTATTAGTGAATCTCACTGGAAATCGCTTCCAGTAATGCCAGACGGGAAATAAGGAAACTCAATTAACGTGTAAGGCTCCCGTCATCTTCCGTTCCCGCATGGGACTTCTCAACATTCTTCTACTTATATTATTGATGCAAAACATTATTTTATAATTTATCTACCGGATGGAATTAAATAATAGTGGCACCCTGAAAATATCATATCGAGTTTAAACGCATATTGTTTTTTGTCATAATGACATTACCATTAACGTTTAATTGTTATTATATTAAATATTTGTTTCAATAACATCAAGGTAGATTATACAAATTAAATAATGGAAATGCTCTTATAGTTTATATTTCTATTGGAAATAAATAACAAAGTTATTAGGAGGGGGTGACGAAGATTTATTACCTCACTAATCCGAATCATACTATCATATAAAACAACATCATTTGTCATAATATTCCTTTACTAAAACCCTTTAAATAAGTACTAATATTATTGACTCCCGTTTAGCGTATATCCCGTGTTTACTTCATTTTAAAAGTGAATGCGCACAAAAGTTACTCTAAATAACAAAGTAAACAACTTTTGCTATATGCATGTTTGTCGAAAAACCAATAGGAAACGAAATATCACTAATGTTAATTTCAGGCCTCCCCTACAAACCCCACTTCTTCTCGTCCCTAGAAATGTTGGTATGGCCTATGATAATTAGGGCGTCAACACTAATATACATACCGAGTTTTATTTAGTTCGGTTGAGTCTTTTGAGCCCAATAAAATTAATGACTCCCGCTATAGTTTTTAGCTTATAACTCATTTATACTTAGGTATACGACAAAAGTGTATATAACAAAAGTTACTCCAAATAACAAAATAAACAACCTTTGTTATGTTTATATTTGCGGAAAAACCAATAGGAAACGAAATATCGCAATTTTTAATTTCAGGCTTCCTTTATAACCCCCACTCCTGCCCATCCATAGAAATGTTGGTATGGCTTATTATAATGAAGGCCTCACTACTAATACACATACCGAGTTTGGTTTAGTTCGGTTGAGTCTTTTGTGCCAAATAAAATTGTGGACTCCTGCTATAGTTTTTAGCGTATAATGCATTTAAACTTCGGTATACGACAAAAGTGGATATAACAAAAGTTACTCTAAATAACAAAATAAATAACTTTTGTTATGTGCATATTTGCCGAAAAACCAATAGGAAACGAAATATCGCAATTTTTAATTTCAGGCTTCCTTTATAACCCCCACTCCTGCCCATCCATAGAAATGTTGGTATGGCTTATTATAATGAAGGCCTCACTACTAATACACATACCGAGTTTGGTTTAGTTCGGTTGAGTCTTTTGTGCCAAATAAAATTGTGGACTCCTGCTATAGTTTTTAGCGTATAACGCATTTAAACTTCGGTATACGACAAAAGTGTATATAACAAAAGTTACTCTAAATAACACAATAAATAACTTTTGTTATGTGCATATTTGCCGAAAAACCAATAGGAAACGAAATATCGCAATTTTTAATTTCAGGCTTCCTTTATAACCCCCACTCCTGTTCGTCTCAGAGAAAATTAATATAGCCTAAAGTCTAAGTTGGGTTAGTAGTAATATACATATTAAGTTTCATAAAATTCGGTTTAGCCGTTTATGCGTGAAAAGGTAACAAACAAACAAACAAACAAACAAACAAACAAACAAACAAACATACACGAAAGAAACAAAATGCAGATATGGTGTCTATGACATGTGAAACGGAAAGTTATCGTGAAATTTCGCGAAAAAAATCAATGTACAGACAGAGGTTACAATTTTATATATATATATATATATATATATATATATATATATATATATATATATATATATATATATATATATATATATATACTAGCTCAGATACCCGGCTTCGCCCGGGAATTCATTTGAGGCTGAATGGTGATGGTATTTTTTAGCAGGCTTTACATTGCACAATATTTTGACATTTACCCGTCCCAGTGTTTAGGGTTAATACCCGTCGTTGCTGTGGATTTGCTAATAATAAAATTATTTGTTCGATAAGGCTTCACAGTCTTTGATATTTTTATATTTCCCGTCTCTTATTCATGTAAATATGGTGAATTTTTATTTCAGGCCTCCCTTTTAACCCCCCTCCCGTTCGAACCTAAAAATTTTAATATTACTTATAATCATGGAAGAATTAATGCTAATTGACATACAGAGTTTTATTAAGTTCCGTTCAGCCGTTATTGCTCGCTAAAGTTTTAACGTATAACTCATTTATACTTAGGTATACGACAAAAGTGTATATTACAAAAGTTACTCCAAATAACAAAATAAACAACTTTTGTTATGTTTATATTTGCGGAAAAACCAATAGGAAACGAAATATCGCAGTTTTTAATTTCAGGCTTCCCTTATAACCCCCACTCCTGCCCGTCCATAGAAATGTTGGTATGGCTTATTATAATAAAGGCCTCACTGCTAATACACATACCGAGTTTTATTTAGTTCGGTTGAGTCTTTTTTGGCAAATAATATTGTTGACTCCCGCTATAATGTTTAGCGTATAACGCATTTAAACTTCGGTATACGAAAAAAGTGTATATAACAAAAGTTACTCTAAATAACAAAATAAACAACTTTTATTATGTTCACATATGCTGAAAAACCAATAGGAAACGAAATATCGCTATTTTTAATTTCTAGCTTCCCTTATAACCCCCACTCCTGTTCGTCTCAGAGGATATTAATATAGCCTAAAGTCTAAGTTGGGTTAGTAGTAAGATACATACCAAATTTCATAAAATTCGGTTCAGCCGTTTATGCGTGAAAAGGTAACAAACAAACAAACAAATAAACAAACAAACAAACAAACAAACAAACAAACAAACAGACACCAAAGAAACAAAATGCAGTTATGGTGTCTATGACATGTGAAACGAAAAGTTATCGTGAAATTTCGCGAAAAAATCAATGTACAGACAGAGGTTACAATTTTATATATATATAGATATATATATCTATATATATATAAAATTGTAACCTCTGTCTGTACATTGATTTTTTTCGCGAAATTTCACGATAACTTTTCGTTTCACATGTCATAGACACCATAACTGCATTTTGTTTCTTTCGTGTATGTTTGTTTGTTTGTTTGTTTGTTTGTTTGTTTGTTTGTTTGTTTGTTTGTTTGTTTGTTTGTTTGTTACCTTTTCACGCATAAACGGCTGAACCGAATTTTATGAAACTTGGAATGTATATTACTACTAGCCCAACTTAGACTTTAGGCTATATTAATATTCTCTAAGACAAATAGGAGTGGGGGTTATAAGGGAGGCCTGAAATTAAAAATAGCGATATTTCGTTTCCTATTGGTTTTTCGTCAAATGTAAACATAACAAGAGTTGTTCATTTTGTTATTTAGAGTAACTTTTGTTATATGCACTTTTGTTGTATACGGATGTATAAATGAGTTATACGCTAAAAACTATAGCGGGAGCCCACAATTTTATTTCGCACAAAAGACTCAACCGAACTAAACCAAACTCGCTATGTGTATTAATACTAACGATTTCCTTATAATAAGCCATACTAGCATTTCTAGGGACGGGCAGGAGTGGGGGTTATAAGAGAGGCCTGAAATTAAAAATAGCGATATTTCGTTTCCTATTGCTTTTTCAGCAAATATGCACATAACAAAAGTTGTTTATTTTGTTATTTAGAGTAACTTTTAATATATGCACTTTTGCCGTATACGGAAGTATAAATGAGTTATACGCTAAAAACTATAGCGGGAGCCCACAATTTTATTTGGCACAAAAGACTCAACCGAACTAAACCAAACTCGCTATGTGTATTAATACTAACGATTTCCTTATAATAAGCCATACTAACATTTCTAGGGACGGGCAGGAGTGGGGGTTATAAGGGAGGCCTGAAATTAAAAATAGCGATATTTCGTTTCCTATTGCTTTTTCAGCAAATATGCACATAACCAAAGTTGTTTATTTTGTTATTTAGAGTAACTTTTGTTATATGCACTTTTGTTGTATACAGATGTATAAATGAGTTATACGCTAAAAACTATAGCGGGGGCCCACAATTTTATTTCGCACAAAAGACTCAACCGAACTAAACCAAACTCGCTATGTGTATTAATACTAACGATTTCCTTATAATAAGCCATACTAACATTTCTAGGGACGGGCAGGAGTGGGGGTTATAAGGGAGGCCTGAAATTAAAAACAGCGATATTTCGTTTCCTATTGCTTTTTCAGCAAATATGCACATAACCAAAGTTGTTTATTTTGTTATTTAGAGTAACTTTTGTTATATGCACTTTTGTTGTATACAGATGTATAAATGAGTTATACGCTAAAAACTATAGCGGGGGCCCACAATTTTATTTCGCACAAAAGACTCAACCGAACTAAACCAAACTCGCTATGTGTATTAATACTAACGATTTCCTTATAATAAGCCATACTAACATTTCTAGGGACGGGCAGGAGTGGGGGTTATAAGGGAGGCCTGAAATTAAAAATAGCGATATTTCGTTTCCTATTGCTTTTTCAGCAAATATGCACATAACCAAAGTTGTTTATTTTGTTATTTAGAGTAACGTTTGTTATATGCACTTTTGCCGTATATGGAAGCATAAATGAGTTATACGCTAAAAACTATAGCGGGAGTCCACAATTTTATTTGGCACAAAAGACACAACCGAACTAAATCAAACTCGGTATGTGAATTAATACTAACGATTTCCTTACAATAAGCCATACTAACATTTCTAGGGACGTGCAGGAGTGGGGGTTATAACGGAGGCCTGCAATTAATAATAATTATTTCCTATTGGGGTTTCGGCAAATATGCACATAACAAAAGTTGTTTATTTTGTTATTTAGAGAAATTTGCTCAACACTTATTTTCAATATGAACTACCAGGTACCTCACCTGAAAAAATTAATTCAAATGTATGTCAATATTTTCTCCTTAAGAATTCCATTCTATGCATCATGCACAGGAGACGGGAAATATGACAATATGCAGGACAGTGAAGTCTTACATAAAAAAATAATTTTATTATTAACAAATGCCAACAACGGGTGTTAATCCTAAATAGTGGGACGGGTAAAGGTGAAAATATTGTGCAAACAAAAGCCTTGCCAAAAGAATACCATCACCATTCAGCCTCAAATGAATAATAAAATAAATAAAGTAATTTGCGTAAAAATATAGATATGCTCAACAATTCATTCCAATTTGAACTATGAGGACAGGAAACGGGAAATATGACAATTTGGAGGACAGTGAAGACTTACATAAAAAATTAATTTAACAAACGCCAAAAACGGGTATTAACCCAAATCACTGGGACGGGTAAATGTCAAATATTGTTCAAAGTAAAGCCTTGCCAAAAAAATACCATCACCATTCAGCCTCAAATCAATTCCCGGGCGAAGCCGGGTATCTGAGCTAGTATATATATATAATTTTGAACGGACCTCATTTTCGTCATCTCCTGGGTAGGATCGATGGACATTTGAAGAAATTTTTCGAAACTCGCGTCATGGGTACGACCTCAATAGCTGATTTCCCTTAAGGGAAATCTGCTAAAAAACAAAGTTTGGACAGTCAGTTGCTAGTGTACTGTATGAGAAGACGGCTGTTTGTTGTTTTTAGCTTATTATATCTGCGTACTAGATCAGCCGAGCACCACCTCATCATCATCATCAAGCCAGCACAACTGAAAAGAAGCAGGATTGGTCAAAAGAAGTTTAAAAAAGTCCGTCACGCAGGGGCTGCGTAAACTAAGCAGATTTCCCACGTGATGTTTTACAATAGAGAAATCCGCCTAATAACAGCTGTAGTAGGAAGGGATCTCTAAGCCTATTCACGAGGGACGAATAGTTCTGGAAACGGCCACCAGAGCTCTCGGCGGAGAGTCCGGAGCATGGTGGGGTTCCCTCGACCACACACACAATACAAATGCAAATATCTCGGTTAATATTCAAGATACAGAATAAATGTATAGAACAATATTTATAGTAAATGTAATTTACAATATGATTGATTCTATACAATTTTTCGATCCGACGCATAATAACGGAGATATTTTGAATTTTCAAAAATCCCCCCTCTAAACCCCCCCTCCCACTGGTCCGATTTCAGCCATTAACGAACTTGATCTCTCTTTTTACGTAAAACGATTAAATATGAAGTTTGGTAACGATCAAACAAAAATTGCGACCGCTAGAGCGTTAACAGACAAATATATATATATAATTTTGAACGGACCTCATTTTCGTCATCTCCTGGGTAGGATCGATGGACATTTGAGGAAATTTTTCAGAACTCGCGTCATGAGTACGACCTCAATAGCTGATTTCCCTTAAGGGAAATCTGCTAAAAATAATGTACTAAGAATTGGATTAGGAAATGGATTATTTAATGGAAATACATTTTTCTTCCCCAAAATAATAATCCTTCACAAGAGCAGGCAATATGAAGTGTAGTTTCCTAAGGTAAGAAGTTTTTAATAAGGAGAAAATATTCCCCCATTAACTAGAAAAAAAAATATCTTTATTTGATCTTTGGAATGGATAGGACAAAAAAGGAAGTTAACATAGCCCCATAGGAGGTAAGAATATTACTTTTTCTTGACTTTCGTGAAGTAACAATAATTCAATATGAATATAACGTTATCATTGAAAATAGTTCTGCCGTAATAAAATGAAGTGTTTATTTCCATTAAATTTAAAAAAAAAAACAATAGGATAAATCAAATATTTTTCTTTTTCTATGAAAAATTTACTAATGCCATGCCTATAGTTTTTAACTTATTATTAAAGATCATCCTTATATTGATACCTTTAATTAAAATTAACTAAAAAATTAACTCAAATTCAATGAATATATTTCATATACTCTATCAATTCAATAATAATACGTAATAAATGAATTTAAAACAGTCTTAATAACACACTAAATATATATCTTGCATTTTTAATTAAATGGATCCACTTTATTGTATGAGTATACTCACTACTATTTATCTGGTAGTAATCATGAAGGAAGTGTTTCTGTGACCAGTTTTCATAGTTTCTTTATATCATATGAGGGCGCTGGATATGATAAACTACTTTACAAGAGAGAGCATCGAGGAGTCAATATCCTTTACAATCATTATTCACGCTTTCAATGACACCACATTGTCATGTTAACATCTTGTTTTAACATGAGTTCCAGGTGAGACTGGTCGCTCGAACTCAATACTACCAATAAATAATACCAAAGGTGTTGTTGAAAGCGGTGCGGGCTAAATGACGCTTTGTGAAGTGTTTTGAAATTTCGCCATTATCTCCTTTTCACAGTTTCTTTTCTTCTTTGGAACGTAGACTGAGACTTGAGTATTATTATTAGTAGTGGATATCTAACATATTTAATGTTTGGGCCTAAAGGATCATTGTTGGCAATAACTTTTGATTTAGCAGGCCTACTGAGACCTGGTTGAGTAATGTTTTAATCATTAATTCAGTGGAAACGCATGTGTTACTTAGAGAACATGTGAATTGAAGGTCTTATCTGAGTGAGTTGGTACACAAAAAAAATTCAGTTCTTAGAAGACTCGTGGTAAGGTTTAAAGTGGATTACTTGTAACGAAGAAAGCGCCCAAGTACACCAAGTACTACTGTGACATTGAACTGTAGTATTTACAAACACGATGTACCTGTGGTTCCGTCAGATATTTATAGTCTGCCTTATACCGGTTTCTTTAATCTCCACACGGGATAGTTTTTTGTGCTCCAAACAAAACGAGTGCCTGCAGCGATCTAATTTGCACAGGTGGTCCCGCTTAATAGCATGTAAATATAATATTAACAGAATCAACAGAAATTTTGATAAATATGTGAATATAATTAGAAATCTGTATGTTACTTTGCTTTGATGATTGAGAAACATCATCTAATAACATATTTAAGGATTAATTAATTTTAGCAAGGTAGAAGTAGGCGTGAGCTGGTTTTGGTTTGGTTACCTGTGGATAAAGTTGTTATATAGTACATTTATTGACGTATGCTATTCAAATCAGGACAGGTATATATTATACTGGCCTGATATAAAATATTGGAAAAATCAATCTCCCTCTCCGGCCAAAAATAAAATTAACAATTTCTTCATAAGTGAGACGGTTAATAAACGAGGCCTTATTGAAATTTAATAAAATTTATAAGGTTGAAGATCTTTATTAATAAAACTTTTTATATTTTATAAAATACATTTTACTAAAGCCTGTGAAAGGCTATATTTATGACAACGGAATTGAAATGTGGGTCACTAACTCAGTGTTTTAACTGAGCCTTTTGGAAGTAATGAAGGACTAGGGTCGTAAATTTGTGAAGTTTATGCCCTATGCCCTCCAGCATTTATACTCGGCTTGTGTTATGTAATGTACTTTAGATTGATATAACATTTTTTAACCTTCTAAATGAGTTTTAAAGAAATTAGAAATATATAAATTTATAAAGAAAGTTAAGTTCTACTCGAAGCCTCTGAAACATTTTATGTGATATAATATTTAACCTTTGAACAACAAGGCTTTGACCCAGTACAAATTTGACAAGTAGGTTTCATACATGACACCTGCCAGCCATATGATAGTTTTCCATTTTATTCTGCTCAGAATCACTCTTCTTTTCTCAAAATAACATTTAAAAAAGTTAAGAAGAATTGTGTGTTAGTGTGTGCATTGGCTTGATAGTACAAAGGACACTCATTTATAAGAAAAATAATGCAAAAAAAAAACAAAAAACATGAAACTATTCACTTGGCGATTCGTTATTGGCAAAACTTCAGGGAAAGCATAGTATACTGTGTGTTCACCGCAAATACTTCTTTGGCATTTATAGCAAAGACGGGTACCTCTTCTATTCTTTTTATTATGTATATATATATATATATTAATGTATATATTAGGTCTTAAAAGTTCATTTCTAATCTCCTCTTCAGAGATAAATGGCGAATTCAGTGTTATAGAAAATATACAAAAGGAAAGTTAAACAGCAAGGCTGCGTCAAATACGACACCTACCGGCACAAACACTCCCAAAAAGTACGAAAAATGGTGGAGTACAGAGCATGCAATGACCTTGACATGTAGTTGAATATTGAATAGGAGGGTATTAAGCACACCAGTCTTGTCCTGTTTTTTACAAGCTCATGCGTGAACAACTTAAGGCATAGGTGTTACGCATGATACAGCCTTGTCGTTCAAAGGTTAAGTTATAAGTTTTTGGGCGTTTCAAAGATTATTGGAATCTAAGATTTTTTATTCGATTAGCGGCAACCGGAGTATTTATTTTGAGCAGAACTACTTTAAGTTCGGTTGCAAACGTAATGAGAAGGGGCTTGATAATGGGTTATGCAATCAGTACATTTGCTGTTGAAATGTTAATGAATGTTGCTGAGGATAAATTTATTATGTATATATTTTTTGGCCGTTACGTTGATTATGTTTATATTAGTTTCAGTGGGTCTCAGAGAAATTTAATGGGTTGAAAACATAGCTGAATAGTCACCTTGAGGCAGACACAGAGGAATGGTGCTAGCCATGTATTTGGAATCTTCAGGAAGCCTTTAGCCACACATATACTAATCCACACTTATTCGATCCACTATCCCCTGTGTAAAATGCCACGGTATGTTGTACTTGGTGAACATACTTCTTCATGTACCACTAACCCAGGGACAAATATGACGCGGAAATAGGTTACATAAAACATACAGCGGCGGCCGTCGGATACGAATACAAATGATGGAAAGTATAATACATCAGAGGTACAACAAGAAGATGAGCAAAGATTTAGATGATCAGAATGTTGGATAGTAGCCAAAGATCAAAAAGGACTGCCTCAACTCCATTCCTTACTTGGGTAATGTATAATAAATAATTCATTTCTCTAGTGGTTATAAAAACAGCTTTTATGAAAATTTCCACATGAATATGCGCTATCGATTTTCCGTCTTTGGTCACTCTAAATTACTTGAACTGAACCACTGTTTCACGGGTCTAGAGTTGAAACTTGTTAATAGAATAGAAAAAGATTCTAGTTTGTTTTTCCAAGGTCCATGAATTAGGAAGTAAGACGGCATTTTATGTCGCAAGTAAAATTAATTTAAAATTTTTTTGCTAGGTGATTTCCTTTGGGAGAAATGAGTTAATTACGTTTTCTTTATAAAGTGATTTTTCAAAAACTTTCTTTCTACCCCCCCCCCTCATTCTGCCAATTACATTAGGTATGCATGAATGCATACTCACACTCTTATACAGGGAGCCGGTTGGCATACTTCCTCCTACTTGTCCCTTTGAAACTAATGTCTGGGTTATGATATCGTGTTTCCTTCTGGTTTTATCTAATTTATTTTCATTCTTTTTCCCTATTCTCCCTATTTAACTCTATAAACCTTCCTTTCAGCAGATTTCCATTAAGGGAAATCGGCAATTGAGGCTGTACTCATGACGCGGTTTTCGAAGCATTTCTTCAAATATCCACGATCATTAGAAGGACATTCCGTACTTTGGTAGGCTCTTGAGACTCCTTTCTCAATCTTGAGACTCAAGATGAAAAGAACGCGCGGTTACCACTAGTTATTTTTTGTTTGGTTTGAGCAAACTGCTTGTTGTTGAGGGTTACTTCAGCTCCGAGATATTTGAAGTTCACGTTGTTTGAGAAAGGTACGTGTCTTACACTCAAGCTGTTTTTTCGGATATAGGTCACTCCTAACTTACATGTACTTCGACTTTAATTGGTTTCCAAGCAATTATACCTATATCTTTTAAAGCTAATAGGAGCGAAAATAATTGGTAAAGAAAAATTCCGTAAATTAATAAACGTTACTGACAAAAAAAGGTCTGTCACGCAGGGGCTGCGTAAACTAAGCAGATTTACCACGTGAAGTTTTACAATAGAGAAGTTTCACGAGAGCCGAACAGTTGCGGAAACGCCGGAACTAGCTTTTGCCGGAAACCCAAGACTAGAACCGAAGTTAGCCGATCTTATCTCGTCCGTTACGAGCACTCACTTAATAAAAATGCAAATATCTCGGTTAATATTCAAGATACAGAATAAATGTATATAAAAATATTAATAGTACATTTAATTTGCAATACGATTGGTTCTATACAATTTTTCGATCCGACGTACAGTAACGGAGATATTTTGAATTTTCGAAATCCCCCCCTCCCACTAGTCCGATTTCAGTCATTAACAAACTTGATCTTTTTTTTTATACATAAAACGTTTAAATATCGTTTGGTAACGATCATGCAAAAATTAACAGACAAATGAATATACGATATATATATAATTTTGAACGAACCTAATTTTCGTCATCTTCTGGGTAGGATCGATGGACATTTGAAGAAAGTTTTTGAAAATTGCGTCATGAGTACGACCTCAATAGCTGATTTCCCTTAAGGAAAATCTGCTAAAATATTTATAATAGCTTTTTGAGAAGAATGTGTATACAAAACAATTCAGCAATACTAGTTTATAATGTTTTCATTGTGATCTGGTCACACATATATTCAAAATACTTTTGTTCTTTAAATTTGTAGACAAATGGAGAAAAAATTAATTAGCAAAATGGTTTTATTCTGACATATTACTTTATAATTCATGAGGGTGAAAAAAAAAGCAAGTTAATTTTTTTTTCTTAAATTGTTCCTTATCCTTTACAACAAGAACTTATCAAGACCCTGTTTTTGGAAACAGGAAGTAATAAGCTTGTCATTGAAATGACAGGATTTCCTGGGTTTGAGTAATGATGGTGCTCGTTATAATACAAAGGTAACTACTATAGTGACATTGGGGTAATTAAAAAGGGACTGTTGTTCAGTGGAATATGATATACTTCTGCTACTATATACCTACCTGTTACTATAGGTATATATTAACTACAGTATTTTAACGAGAGAAAAAGCAATTCTCTTATTTTATTAAACAAATATCTGGTTGTTTTAAGAAACGTGAGGACTTATTGAAACGCAATTGGGCTAAAAATGCTTGTTCTTTGTAGTAACAGATATTCTTATTTTCGACAGTCAATGGCATCTGTGTAGCTGATATAATATTATAAAAGAGTAAAATGTGAATTTAGTCAAAAGTTTGAAATTATTTGCACATTAGATTAAATTTTTGCCCTTCCTATAAACCCCTCTGCCCGTTAATCGATTTTTATCAAAAGAGGTGGCACACAACTAGACAGTATAGCAGTCATAAATATTAAATTTAAACATTCTAAGAAATTCCAGTCGTTTTTTAATTGTGTGAGATAATTGCATGTATACGTACGTACATATGTACAGACGTTAGAAACTAGTCAAAATGATTACAGGAAAGGTCATACATAGCTTATAATTCGGTTGAAATATGAATAGCCAAATGAATCGCGATTACGATAGTTCCTTCATTTGGGCCAAGAAAATAAAAATGGGGGGGGGTGAATTATTTACTAAATTAAACGCTTACATTTCTATGCACTACATCGTTGTGGAATGTTTGATAATTAAAATAATAATTACTTTAGCGCTCATTGTAAATTCCCTTGGCACACGACATTTACTTTATTAATATTTAGAAGTATTCGAAAGCATGTTTTATTTATATTAAAAATCTAGAGTGTCATTGGTCAGTACTCATCGAAAATAAATTTCTAGGTTGATTGAGATAAATTCTATATAATTAAAGGAATATATTACAATTTACTATTGGATAAAAAATTGATATTGGCAGCGGTGGGATTCGAACCCACGCCCTTTCGGACTGGTGCCTAAAACCAGCGCCTTAGACCGCTCGGCCACGCTACCTGTTGCTATAGTTAGTTGCATAGTAGTTTGTGTGGTAAACTATTTTATGAAGGTTTACATTGATTATGAACAGAGTTTCCTCCATTAAGTGACGACCAAAAGATAGTCTGGCAACTTTATAAAGCGTATCCTATATCTGTGGGCCAAAAATAAAATATCTTGGAAACCATTAGAGATATTGCAAAATTCGAAACGACCTTAGTTGTAGCTATCACCAAGATCTTTCAGATGCGAGATATATTTAAACCAAAATATCTTGTTTTAATACTTAAGCGCTCAGGTCATAGGTGCCGAAATTGTTAATACTTTTTTGGCACCTCCTGAAAAATAAACAAAGCACGTATATTTCAGTTTTCTTTCGTCTAGTCTTTTGCAGCCTTAATCTAACGTATTTTGTGCCACAACTTGAAAATTGGACGTCTACGAACCTAAAATAAAAAGCGACTTTTTGAATAATGCCCGTCCCCCAGATTCAATTATAATTAGTTACCAAGTGATAGGAGCCTTCTAGAAACTACTTTTAAGAAAAGATATTTATCCTATAAATGAAGAATTTTGAATTTAAGTACTCAGATTTTTTAAGTAATTCATCATTATACGTTTCTATCATTTAAAAGTTAAAGAAAAGTCTGCACTGTTTTAATGAGACTTGAACTACACTGTTCTCTAAATATGAACTAAATGACATCGGTTTATTCTGGTTGGAGATGATTATTACTTGGAATTATACAATATTTTGTGATAAGAAAAGTAGACGTACTTTTAACAGTTAAATGCCAGCAGTTCTTTACGGAGTGAAATGCTGGATGTACGTGTGTAATGGAAATTATATGGCAGAAGCCATGTCTTATGCTAAAAAATATCTACTTTGGAATCACCCAAGCAAAAAACTTCTCAAAAGGATTGTGGCGAATTTGCGTGCAGAGAATTGTTCAGATGGAAAGAAGAGCTTAAGCTAATATAACTTATGTCCTCATATTTTAATCCAAACGTTTACTGTTAAACATGTAAGGACACCTAAAATTACATTGTTCATTTTTCGCCGTATTAGCCCTTTTTGTGTTACTAATTATGAATGATTTCAGCTCAAGTAAGCCGTGTGAGTTGGTCTTAGACATGTCAGTAAATCAAAGAGCCACGGGT
The DNA here is from genome assembly GCA_019009955.1 of Riptortus pedestris. NCBI lineage: Eukaryota > Metazoa > Arthropoda > Insecta > Hemiptera > Alydidae > Riptortus > Riptortus pedestris. Next base: position 69,226,085 of record CM032232.1, on the reverse strand, counting down.
TCGATTCCTGTGTGGGCAAGAGGAATTTATTTAGTAAATAACTCACTAAATTAAATACTTAGTTCTATTTGGCCTAGAAAAGGGTGGAAACCTGTAAATAGTTGGTTTCTGACAAAAATATAACCTTGTAGTACATATTTCTAAAATGTATGACCTTAATGATACCCTAAATATAATTATATGCTATCGAAGAATATTGGACTATTTACTTTTACTTATGTTTTAACAAATAGCGCTAATATTTTATAATCCTTGGGATTTATTGTGATTGCTGTAATTAATGAACTTTGACCTTCCTGTGCTTCGAATGATCTGATTGAAGTTATTCAATACACATTGCAAGGTATTGCATTACAAATCTCGTATTCAGTATACCATAGGTTTCTGAAAATGAATCTTCTTATTCAGGTGTCATATTGGTTTCATGCCTGTTTTGATGTTATGAAACATGAAATTTATTACATTTTGTTTTTCCTTGTTTTACGGAAATAATATTTAACCCTTTAATCCTAAATCATTAAACATGAGCTTTGATGCACCGCGTCAAAATAAAATCGCTATGTATATAGTAATTGTATTCGTAAAATTAAATCAACTTTATTTTAATTTAATATTACAAACCGATAAGACCGTTGATTCTGAAAGATCTGAAGATAAAATGTTCGGTTTTATTCGGATAAAACTATTCATTCTGATATGGCCGTTGAGTCTGAACGGATAAGACTGTTGATTCTGTACGGATACAACTGTTGTTTCTGGACGGATAAAGCCGTTCATTCTGAATGGATAAACCCCTTGATTCTGAAAGGATACGACTGTTGATTCTGGACGGATAAAGCCGTTCATTCTGAATGGATAAACCCCTTGATTCTGAAAGGATACGACTGTTGATTCTGGACGGATAAAGCCGTTCATTCTGAATGGATAAACCCCTTGATTCTGAAAGGATACGACTGTTGATTCTGAACAGATACGACTGTTGATTTTGTACGAATAAGACCGTTGAATCGGAACTGATTTAACCTTTGATTATGAATGGATAAAACCGTTGATTCTGTAGTAATATGATCGTTGATTCGTAACGGATAAGACTGTTGACTCTGAACGTATATGAACATGACTCTGAACATTAATCTGAACGTGAAGTGCTACTTCATGGCACTGTGAAGCAGCTCTGAATATAGAATATTGCAAAAGGGTTTGAATGCCCATAACTCTGAATAAATTGTTATGACGGTAAAATGCCTCTTTCTTTTTTTTCTCTATTCTCCTACAACTAATACTACTATGAAGCTCAGATTCAACACATAGTATTAATGGTCCTCAAAATAAAAAATATGTAGAAACATTTTCAAACTGCGCGCTGACAAAATGAAACCTCAGTCTCCAACAATAAATTGCATGTCATAAAAAATTTTTGAATCAACCGAGCCTACGATCAAAAAATTTAGTTCCAACTGGAATCCGTTGCAGTAGCTTGGATAATTTTGTGAGAAATCTCACAAATGACGTTCACTTCTTTATAAATAACTGCGTACCAGGAAAGAAGGATGAATGAGTGAAAATACTCAAGCTGTGAGAAGAATACTACCGAAAGAAAAGAGCATTCCACGAAGCTGTGAATAAGGAAAGGGAAAGTACTTTTTCCAATGACGAAAAGGTAGATCTCCAGGACGATAAAAAGTATATTCCTAGCTAAGAAGTAATGTGAGGGTACTATTAGATAGAGAGGAAGGCCATTTCTTGGATGAACTAGATATATAATTGGTGATATGCTGTGCTAAAAGGAAATATTCTCTTGGCCCTGGTCAAATCGAGACTTAGGGTTGACGGATGTTATTTTCTAAACCTTGGTGGAGGCTATAACGTTTTCAAACCAGGAACCAACAATATACAGCGAATGACATGTACACCAATAAGTCCAGTTCTAAGTCAATTACTTGTATCTTTGATGACAGGAATATTAATGTCTTTGCGATATCACCCTCGCAGTTAGGAGGAATACAAAGAATTACAAACAAAAAGTGGAAAATTACGAAAATTCTGAAACCAAGCACTTTTTATTAATGTCAGTACGAGTAGCACGGTGATAGCCTTAACGAGGAAAGAAAAGGACAAAAAATGGATCCTGTCTTGCATAAGGCTGACTATTTAGGGCGGTTTATCGTACATTTATTCAAGCTTTAGGGCAAGACAACACTTCGCCTCTAAAAATAAGATAAAGAAAAACAACTGAAGTAAACTTATATTTTATAACAGAAAACAACTAAAACACAGCATCTAAAATTAAATTAAATATTCAATAAATATATAAATAGCAAGCTGAACAAAATGAATACAAAACTTTTACATTGTTAAAGAATTGTGAAAAAAACAACTCAAATTACAATTGCAAATGAAAGCTCTGTTGAAATGTATCTGTATAAAATATTTATTTTTAAAGAAATTATTCCAATAAAAAGTATATTTGTGCTACTAACTCTTTTAAAATACAATAATAAATATTACTCAGAATACATATGCGTTTTTATGTGAGTTAAAAAAGTATGATTGTGTGTTCTGACTATGAACGGCCATTTGAGTCACAATCCTTAATGATGGTTTTGATTTAGAAAATTCTGTTCTGTTTTTCAGATCCACAAAGTCTGAATGATCCAGCACAACTATTCCTCTGATCAACAGTAACAACAGTTAATTAGTATGGAAAAACATCTTTTTGGTGAATATTTAATTTATCTATTATTAATGGTTAACCCAAATTCCAAACCACATTGTATGGTGATTATTTTTTGGGTCTCGTTTTATTTATTGGTCTGCCAAATCTTAGTGGTAAAAAATTCTCCTTTGTAGATAAACATGAAAATATTTTACATGCATATGTTTACATCTATGTTTTGCTCAAAATTTTGTAGAATAAGTAGATGACACGAATAAACTCAGGACTCAGTGAATGGCAAAACTATATTTTTTTATGCATTCTGCGACCTAGTAAAAGCTAAAAGTATAGGATAAATGGGAATAAATTCTATTTAAATTGCTGGAAAGAAAATAGATCGATATATGCGAGAATGAGAAATCTTTACTTGTTATAACGACTCCAAAATAAATTATTATTTTTCCGTGCTTCCCTGTACTTATCAAGGTAAATCAAAACTGTAGAAACTCTTCGAGGAAAAATAAATATAGCAGTACCGGGAATGAATCATTCTCTGGAAACTGGTGAACATTTACTTCATTCACATTTACGATGCACATTCTGTGCCATGCTGTCCAGTGCTTTATTTTTCGTTGCCATCGTTTCGCTGGCTCGTCACGGAGCATACATTTGGCCGTTCAATGGAAATTTCTGTGATACCATTGGAGTTTATAGCACTCGCAGCGAGTGGAAAATACGTGACTTTCCCCACAAAATTACAGAGTTATCTCAACACGTGATCTGCAGCCGTAAATATCCATTCATCTTAGTCCTTTCAATCAGGGCTCATTTACAACCCCCAATCCTCATATTCTATGTTGGTTTATGTCCTACCACTCATAGGTGAATAAATATCAAAAGTAATGACGAAGAATACGCTTGGTGGGATATTTTAGCAGGTTACTCTCAATGGAAATCATCTATTGAGGTTGTACTCATGGCGCAATAAGGTACATTTTTTTCAAATGTCCACCTATCATACCCAGTAGATGACGAAAATGAGGTCCTTTCAAATATATATATAAAACAAAAGCAAATTCAGCTGCCCCCTTGTCAAGGTCAGCTTCTTATCCGCCTTATTTTAGGTAATTATTTCCATTTTGAGTCTTATATAAATATCGTTTCTGTTGGGGATGTTGCTAACGGAGCAGCTTAAGTCAAGCTTTATTATGGTGTAAATGGTAATTCACTATACTGATGGACGCTTTTATATATACTAGCTCAGATACCCGGCTTCGCTCGGGAATTCATTTAAGGCTGAATGGTGATGGTACTCGTATTTTTTTGGCAAGGCTTTACTTTGCACAATATTTGGACATTACCCAGGCCCAGTGTTTAGGGTTTATACCCGTCGTTGCTGTGGATTTGTTAATAATAAAATAAATTTTTTATTAAATTAGTTTTTGAAAAATTCAAACCATAACCATGAATAGCATTTATTACAATTAAATATCATCTATAATGAACATATTTCCGTTCAAAAACCAATCTGAGCACATATAGTTTAAGCATAGTTTAGCACGTAAGGTTATATTCATAATAGTAGATCTCAGTGGAAATCACTTCTCGTAATAACAGCATTAAACAGGAAATAAGTAAACTCAATTAACTTCAAGAGCCTCCCGTCTATTTCCGCTCTCGCATTAGAGCTATCAACATTCTTCTTCTTAAATTATTGATTCAAAATATTATTGTAATAATTTATCTACCTGATGGAATTAAATAATAGTGTTACCCTAAAAATAATTTCATTTATATCTAAGAAGCTAGTCGAGGGGAAGAGATCGTAGCCGTCCCTGCAACCTAAGTAATACTTTAAACAATCATATCGAGTTTAAACGCATATTGTCTTTTGTCATAATGGCATTACCATTAACGTTTAATTGTTATGATAGTACATATTTGTTTCAATAACATGAAGATATCGGAAATAAGATAATATATTACTAAAATCAAAGAGTTTGATTCCCTACTACTTCCGCTATCTCTCCTTGAGGAAATTCAGCACGATTTTTTTAAAATAATACATTATACAAATTAAATAATGGAAATGCTCTTATAGCTTAAATTTCTATTGGAACTAAATAACAAAGTTATTTTCTATGGAAAATAACTAAATGAGAAGAAGGGGGGGGGGAGATTTATAACCTCACTAATCCGGATCATACTTAGAACTAAATAATCAAAATAGATAAGACTAAAACATGACATCATTTGTCATAATATGCCTGTATTAAAAACACTTAAATAAGTACTAATAAAATCGTCGACTCCCGCTATAGATTTAGCTTATATCCCGTATTTACTTCATTTTACGACATATGTAAATGAAGCAAAAGTTGCTCTAAATAACAAAGTAAACAACATTTGTTATGTGCAAGTTTGCCGAAAAACAAATAGAAAATGAAATATCGTGAATTTTTACTTCAGGCCTCCCTTATAACTCCCACTCCCGTTCGAACCTAAGAATTTTAATATAGCTTATAATCATGGGAGAATTAATGGTAATTGACATACCGAGTTTTGTTAAGTTCGGTTCAATCGTTAGTTCCCAACGAAATTGTTGGCTTCTGCTTTAGTTTATATTGTATATCTCGTTTATACTTTGTTATAGGACAAAAGTGAATATAACAAAAGTTACTGAAAATAACAAAATAAACAACTTTTGTCATGGTTGTCGAAAAACCAATAGGAAATGAAAAATATCACTACTTTTAATTTCAGGCCTCCCTCACAACCCCCGCTCCTGCTCGTCCCTAGAAATGTTGGTATGGCTTATGATAATTAAGGCGTCAACACTAATAAACATACCGAGTTTTATTTAGTTCGTTTGAGTCTTTTAAAGTTGTGTATAACTAATCTTATTGAAATGTTCTATACATAAATTAGAGGAAGAAGAGACCACCATAACTGCCATCTAACGCATTTTAGCCACCTCTCGAGATCTCTTTTTTGGAATGTGACTAGTTATAAGAACTTATTACTGGAAATACATGATTTTAAAGATTGTTGCATGATTTACTTTAGTGAAACCTGGTTATTGTCTCCACCAACCCTTCCTACAACTGTTGAATTCAAGATAGCATTTTTTTCTCCGGCAACTGAGGAAAATGCGCGGAGGGGAACTAGCGGTAGTTTGATGCTCCTAACTGACCCCTAATTAACAAACATTGTAATTTTAGATAAATCAGCTCATTGGGTATTATTTAGATTTAATTACAATAATGTGGCATTTATTATCATATTCGTTTTCCTATACATAATTTCTGTATCATGAATATTAACCGAGATACATGGATTTTTTTTTGTTTTCGGCTTTCAGTAAACCCCCACCCCTACTCATGACTTATTAAGAATAAACTGTTAAATCTTGACCCACTTCATTCCAAGGTTAAATACCAAATATGGTTTTCATTGAAATATTACTTTGCAAGATACATGCAAATATGTTGTGGTGACGTCATCAATTAAGTGTTTTCGCATTTTACTCGAAAATGTTTATTTTATCTATACCATACTCTATATAAAACCGTTTCACTCAACACTAAAGATTGTATTTGCTATTGAATGGAATCGGGTGCGGAATACAGAGTGTCTCGTGATTGGGGAATTCGAATATTCATAACATTTCCGTTATTATAAGACGGATCTTCAAATGTTATAGAACTAATGTTTTGTGGGGCTCAGATTAGCCATATGAGTTTAAGCGTTGACCTTAATCTGACATGGTAAACGAGAGTGGCGAGTTCGATTTCCGCCTGGACAAAGGAATTTATTTAGTGACGGAATTCATTAAATAAAATACTTACTCCCAATCTGGCTAGAAAAGGGTTATAACCTGTGGATAACCCGTCCCAATTAGCCTTAGTTGAAAGAAGTGGACGTTAATAAATAATTTCATTTAATCTTACTGTGCTATTGATATTCTACAATTGTCGTTCTATGCATGCATTCACAACTCAAGTATTATGCTAGTTATTCGGGTTTCTTATTTTCAGCCTTCCGTAATCCCTCCCCACCCCTGACTTCTACTCATCAGTGATTTTTTAGATAGAATTAGGGAATATGTGGTGAGTGGAGATCACAAGTGTGTTAACCCAGCATGTGGGAAATCTACTTAGCTCACGCAGCCCATGCGTGACGGACTTTTTCCTCTTATTGATACAGATTCGAGTGGCTGGGGTGGCAATGGTATAAAGATGTTTGTGTCACTATTCTTAAAGTGGCGTCGTATAAAATTTCAAATGCTGACTGAATAACATTAACGCCATGAGAATGTTTAGACGTGGCACGACTGAAGAGGCCTGTCAGGCAAAACAAAGCAAACAAATTAGATTTACTACGTGCGGGCCCACTCAGATAATGTCACATTCTATTCTCTATTTCTACATATTATCCACCTCATTTAAAGAAGACATGATATTTTAGCTAAACGTGAGATTTTTAGTGATATTAATGTGAAAAATTAGATGAGTAAAGTGGATGAATATTGACAGCCGAGAAGTAAAAAAATAGAGCTAACTTCCGAAGTTAAAGACAACATGTTTAAAACAATATTTTTAGAATTTTTTTTCCATTCAACTCTTAAAAACAAAGACACATTGATTTTTTATCAATGCCGATATCATTGAAATTTGGCTTCTACAATGAGTGTATTGGGGTTGTACTGGCGTTTTTTGAAAAAAAAGTTCTGAAATGCCCACCGATTCAACCCAGGAGATGAAAATGAGATTCGTTCAAATATATATATATATAGTTCTATTTTTACCCTTTTTTATTTGATCTTTACCATACTTAGTAATTAAAAGTTTAATGAAAATAAAGATCAAGTTCGTTAACGTCTGAAATCAGACCAATGGATGGGGGTTTTAGAGGGGCGATTTCGAAAAATCTTAAATCTCCGTTATTATGTATCGCATTGAAATATTGTATACAACCAGTCTTATTACAAAGGCTAATTGGGACGGGTTATCTACAGGTCACCACCCTTTTATAGCCAGGGTGGGACTAAGGATCTTCTTTAATGAATTCCGTCTCCAAATAAATTCCTTTGCCCAGGCGGGAGTCGAACTCGCCACTGTAGATTTGCCATGGGAGATTAAGGTCAACGCCTTAACTCACATGGCCAATCTGAGCCCCTCATATTACAAATGTATTGTTGCATAAATACTGTCTTGATTATTAATGAAGGATTTCAAAATTTTCAGTTTTCGACTTTCAGTAAACCCCTCAGTCCTACTCATGTTATAATAACAACAAGCTGTTATATTATGAAATACTTTATTTGAAGCTTTAATACTAAATATTGTTCTCATTGAACGTTTCTGAGATAAACGCATATACGTGACGCAAGTGGGATATCTTGCTTAGTTAACGCAGCCCCTGCGTGACGGACTTTTTCAAGCTATATCTCTACCATGTACAAGAACAAGAGAAACATGCATTGGAAAGGAACACTCCTACAAAAAGTAAAGCCAAACTCTTTGTAGCCGTATATTTTTTTTTTGGTGTTGCTAAAAGATCAAGGCTATCTCTGCTCCATGCCTTCAGTGATAAGACCACGAACCAGCTGCTGAGAATTTATATATTATTCCCTGCGCACGAAAGGGCTATCCATCAGTGTCCAGAGTGAGTTAGTACCCAGTTCTGGGGGCAGGATCACTGTTCTACTCTGTCTCAGTGCGATCACTGTATGCTGGGAACCTGTGAGGCTCAAGTGAATTATATATAACAGCTTAAACTAGCGGCTTTCCACTCAACTCTATACACACACTCAATCATAATGTATGAATTCTGACTGACAAGAACTATCAAATATAACAAATAAAATAAATCTAGAACTTATTTTGCGTGAAGTGATGATCTAAGATTGGTACGGATGATATCTAGATTATTTACTTATGTGATTTCCTTTTAGCAGATTTCCTCTTGAAGTTATATTGACGATAATTTTTGAAAACATTCTTCGACATTTGTCAAAGGACCGTCCATCCTGCCAAGGAAAATTACCTGACCATTTTAAAATTTCCTAAAATTTTGTATATTCGTAGTAGGTATCACTCTAGAAGCTATTCTCATTGAGCTGGGAAGCTGAAGTCATTTTAGTCTGTTAGTCACTTCCTTTAATATGATATGGTTTAAATAAAAAGAGTTTTTCAGAACCAAACATAACAATTTTAATTTTTTTGAAAAGCGAGTCTCGAAACATTTTCAAAACATTTGTTGGTGTGGATTTTACTTATATTTATTATATGTCAAAGTTTGAAAATGGACATATAATGGGCTCAGAAGTAAACATTATTTTAAACCTGGTACGTTTTACTAAATCTTTAGTCATTATGTAGTTAGTATTTCACAATATACAATAACCATTCGATCTACATATAAGTAGAAATGTTATTTGTTGCTTGCTTGCCATTGCCTGTGTGATTTTCATGTTCCCTTGAGATGCCAGAGTGTAAATCTTTCCAGGAGGAGTTTTAGGGCCAATTTTGAAGAGGATGACGAAGATTTGATATTTTTCTTATTCTCAGTACCTACTACCAGTATTCAAAATTGTAGAAAATTCTAAAGGGTGCGCTGATCTGGCATGGAGTGACCCCCTAGTAGTAGACGAAATCGAAGGACACACACACACACACACACACACACATATATATATATATATATATATATATATATATATATATATATATATACTAGCTCAGATACCCTGCTTCGCCCGGGAATTCATTTGAGGCAGAATGGTGATGGTATTTTTTTGGCAAGGCTTTACTTTGCACAATATTTTGACATTTACCCGTCCCAGTGTTTAGGGATTAAACCCGTCCCTGCAGTGGATTTTTTAATAATAAAATTAATTTTTTATGTAAGACTTCACTGTCCTCCATATTGTCATATTTCCTGTCTCCTGTGCATTATGCATAAGTTTGAATTATTAAGGTCAAAATATTAACATAGATTTGAATTTATTTTTCCAGGTGAGGTACCTGGTAGTTCATATTGGAAAGAATTGATGAGCATATCAATATTTCTACGCAAATTACTTGCATCATACATTGTTCCCGAAAAAATGTATAAAACTAAAGTTACTCTAAATAACAAAGTAAACAGCTTTTGTTATGTTCACGTTTGTCGAAAACAAATAGACAACGAAATATCACGAATTTTTATTTCAGGCCTCTCTTATGACCCCCACTCCCATTTGACCCTAAAAATTTTAATATAGTTTATAATCATGGACGAATTAATGCTAATTGACATACCGAGTTTTGTTTAGCTCGGTTAAATCGTTAGTGCCCAATAAAATTGTTGGCTCCTGCTAAAGTTTTAGTGTATATCTCGTTTATACTTATAAGACAAAAATGAATATCACAAAAGTTACTTCAAATAAAAAGATAAACTACTTTTGTCATGTGCATATTTGCAGAAAAACGAATATAAAACAAACTACCGCTATTTTTAAATTCAGGCCTCCCTTACAACCCCCACTCCTGCCCCTCCCTAGAAATGTTGGTATGGTATGGATTATTATAACGAAGGCGTTACTACTAATACACATACCGAGTTTTATTTAGTTCGGTTGAGTCTTTTGTGCCAAATAAATTTGTTCACTACCGCTATAGGTTTTAGCGTATATCTCGTTTATAATTCGGCATACGAAAAAAGTATATATATGACAAAAGTTATTCTAAATAACAAAATAAACAACTTTTTTATGTTCATATTTGCCGAAAAACCAATAGGAAACGAAATATCGCCATTTTTAATTTCAGGCTTCCCTTATAACCCCCACTCCTGTTCGTCTCAGAGAATATTACTATAGCCAGAAACGTAACATGTATTAGTAGTAATATAGATACCAAGTTTCTTAAAATTCGGTACAGCCGTTTACGTGTGAAAAGGTAGCAAACAAACAAACATACACGAAAGAAAACAATTGCAGGTATGATGTCTATGACATGTGAAACGAAAAAGTATCGTGAAATTTTGAAAACAAAATCAATGTACAGGCAGAGGTTACAATTTTATATATATATATATATATATATTATTATTATTATTTTGTTATGTGTTTCCTTCCTATAGTAACCCTACAAGAAGGCGGTTTGGTTTTTTCTGCATGTCCCATGCAAGTTAGCATATCACATGCATTTGTAGTGTTACAATTAATTAACATTAATACATAAATAATTTAAAAGTATGACATATATATAAAGAATTAACAATAACAACGTTAAAAGTAAAGTAAAAACATATAAAGAGAGAATTATTAATCTTAAAAAGAAAAGAGAAAAGAAATAATGATTAGCTTATAAATATTTTAATATTGTAGGTGTATCAGCTATAATAAGTATTCAACTGATAAATTGTATTAAAAGCATGTTCTGCAAATATTTTAAAAGCATTATTATATTTTAAAAATAACTTGTCTTCTTCTATTGGAAATTTGCCTTTTTTTTGTTCAATGTCTTGTTTTAGTTTTTGTCGTTCGTCAGTCAGTAGTCTGCAATCGTATATTAAGTGCTGACTTGTTTATGGAGTTGAGTAATCACAGGGACAAGTATTGTTGTCTTTTATGTTAAATCTTGGTAGTAAGAATTTAGTGAATCATGCCCTGTTACTAATTGTGTAATATAAAAGTCAGTTTGTATGTTTTTGCTATTGAAATATGTGTTAATGTTTGGAATGAAAAGTTTTAAATGTTGTCCTTTATTAGTTACAGTCCAGTGTTGTTGCTACTTTTGGAGATTTTATTGTAACATTCCGGTAATTGGGAATCTTTTGAAGCAGACTTAGCAGCTCTATCGGCCAACTCATTTCCAAAATTATCAGAATGTGCTTTAACCCATGAAAAATATATGTTAATATGATTTAATTCTGCTATGAGTTCTCTGATTTGTGTTGTTAACGGGTCGTAGGTTGTACGGTTCTGTAGTTTTTGTATCGTTACTTTACTGTCCGTGTATATACAAAGTGTATTATGTTTTGTATGTTCAGTGTGTATTTTTTGTACAGTTTTCAGTATAGCGTGTATATATATATATATATATATATATATATATATATATATATAGATATATATATATATATATATATACACATATATATTTCTGGTTTCAACGGAATTATGAGTATCTTTGTTCGCATCTCGCATTCTTTACAACCCACTAGGATATTTAACATCTAGTTGGGAGTCTCCCGTTTTGATTGATATCAACAGGGGGGTTTAGAGAAGAAAAAATAAAAGTTTACAAATTTCTCTTTACATATTAGAGATGCAGAAGATTTTTGTAAAGCATTTTTTTCTCTGTAAAAGGCCTTATAAATTATGATGTATGGCATTAGTTACTTTATGATAGTTGAAGGGAGTCACATAAACATATCAGCTTTTCTGGATCAGGGTTGTTATATTCGATACTTAAGCTAAACGTTTTATTTTTCAAGACAACCGAGACTTCATTTTTAACTTTTGCAAAGAGGAGACGGATCTGAACAACCCTATGAAATGGATATATATCTTATCATTTTCATTTTAGTTTCAAGTGTATCCGTCGCTCGTCCTCCCTGACCAGAAGCTCGTTAATACTTTTAATATGGACGATGAACTCGTAAAGTAGGCCTGGCATCTGCTGAGTCTTGCTATGATAGATGACTCCTCATAATGAAATGGAGAGGTTTAACTCCGCAAACCACTCAGATCTAATTAGTTTTAATAAGAACGGATAATTCATTAATAATTTTAGAGTAATCAACAAACTTAAGGGAATTAATTGGTAAGACGATAACTTAGAAAGCTTCTTACAAAGTTTAATTCTTTTATTGATTCATTTTCAGAAGACCAATATCTATTGAATAATAAAATCAATTTTTAAAATGGGACATATCAGAATATGGAAAGAATGTGTTGTTATCATATAACTTAATAAAATTGGTTGATTGATTTTCTTTGTCATAATTATTATTTTTACTGATTCAAACAACTTATTTTGTTTGCGCGTGTAATATCTAGTAAACAACGAATTACTACATAATCTCCACTTTCTCCTTTCCCTGGCATCCCAAAAATAATAAGTAATATTTTATGTTCATTTAGTGATTTTTAAAACGCTCGCTATTTGCACTCAAACAGGGATTGATCATAAATATATGAAAGAAATGATGCTGATAATCTGATTTCTCCAACTTCAATTCACTTGTATTTTTTTCATTCAAAAGATTAACCACACTTATATTGTTATATTTTTGAGGTGCTAATAGATTATAACTATTTGGAGGTTTTCCAGCAATCATATTTTAGTTTGCAACTGTACAAAAGTTGGTAAGCTTTCATCATTATTGTCCCCATTATTATTGTTCCAATATTATTAATAACATTTCCATCAAACTGTTGTAACGGAATTCCATTATTTCCTGTATGCCATTAAGGCGACAATAGTTCTCAAAACTCTCCCATTACTTGCTAGTGCGATAAACTAATTCACTAGTTCTACAGAGGCAGAGACAGCGAGAGAGAGAGAGAGAGAGAGAGAGAGAGAGAGAGAGAGAGAGAGAGAGAGAGAGAGAGGGTGAGAGAGAGAGAGAGAGAGAGAGAGAGAGAGAGAGAGAGAGAGAGAGAGAGAGAGAGAGAGAGAGAGAGAGAGAGAGAGAGAGAGAGAGAGAGAGAGAGAGAGAGAGAGAGAGAGAGAGAGAGAGAGAGAGAGAGAGAGAGAGAGAGAGAGAGAGAGAGAGAGTGCGAGAGAGAGAGAGAGAGAGAGAGAGAGAGAGAGAGAGAGAGAGAGAGAGAGAGAGAGAGAGAGAGAGAGAGAGAGAGAGAGAGAGAGAGAGAGAGAGAGAGAGAGAGAGAGTTCATTTTTGTTGCTCAGCGTGGTGGAATTTTTGACATATCCAATTTAGGACCGATGAACATTCTAAGGATTGAGTTTTTCTTAAATCGAAGTTCACGAGTTCATCAAAGTTGTTTATTTTATTTTAAACTCTACTTTAGGGGTAGGACTCTTAACAGTGCGGGATGTCTATAAGATACTAGCTTTTTCTGGACATGGTTGGAAATAAACATTTTATTCAATGAGCCCAGGAAATTTTTTCACCGAATAAACTCTCTTTGTAAGGCTGGAATTGGTCTCACTACTAAAATTAATCAAAGTGTATTAAGATGTACTTTCAATCGCCTCAGTTTAATGTCGGGTAACTATTTACTGTGCACGTCATTTATCAACTATTGCATCACTTAATAATTCTGCTTGAATCGACATTCTTCATTTTAGAGATCTACTGTGAATTTTTATATAATATAAAATTGTCGAGGTCAACATTATTACTATTAGTTTAACATTATTGGTAGGAACAAGGTTCGGTCTTTGTCAGAGTTTGCCTTTGGCATTGGATAAGCTTGTTGAATATCAAATTAATTATATGTAGCGAAACCACTGGCCATGTTCTTTAATATATAGAGATTGTACAACCTGGTAGAATCTATATAGAGCGAGTGCATTCTAGTACACTTCACACAAAGGATATAGGATATGTCATAAGCAGTTTACTATTATGCCAGTTCAATTTTAAAGTGGGGAGTCTTAGGTTTTGGTGTAGGTCTTAATAAAACTAGTGGTTCGATAGTTGGGAATTTCATTAGTGACAAACTATATAAAATAGGCTGTTAATTTAACAGAAAATAAAACTTTTCAGCTTTGGGCTGAGGTTGGGCAAGTGGGTTAATGTTAACCTAGAGACGCGTGTTTGATTCACACATGCACCAAAAGAATTTATTGGTACTGAACTTAGTAAATAAATCCCTTAGTCTCACTCTGTCTTGAAATGAATGGAAACCCTTAGGTATCCCGCCTAAATTTAACATATAATAAAATTGTTGTTAAAGTACATTTCCCTGCGTCTTTCGCATGCTTTTTCTTCAAACTTATTTAATTGAAGTGAATACACCTTTAGAATTTGTTGTCAACTTCATTTTATATTAATTGTCTAGCCATTTATGTGGAGGTAGTGATTATGAAATTCCTAAATGACGATTGAAATAAATTATAAACATATTCATGATTAATGTCGACTTTCGTTTGCTTAACATACGTCATCATTACTGAAAAACAAATGTATACATGATATGTTTCTATAAAATGTTTTCCAGGACTTATTATATCTTCTTAAGGAGATCAAAAATAAATATTTTATGGTGAATTTGGTCACTTAATTTTCCATATATGAATAATGGGTTAATTGGAATAATCCATATAATTATCATATTCAATAGTTCGGAGATAAATTGCATGAATTCTGTCCGTTGTAAAGTAATTTCCGGTTGGATGGAATTAATTAGTAAGGTTCAATCACTTCTGACTGTTGAGTGTTTTCTCCAGATAGAGGGCGCTCATTAATCATGTTCTCTGGAAAATCGTTTAGAAAGTTTCGGCCCGGCATTTTCTTTTCTACAAGACATTTATCAGAGGAGAATTCAGGTCTATCATCCCACTGACAAGGTATGACGCTCAGTCAATCGTAGTGGTTAGGTTTTCATTTTTGTTATTCTTCCAAGTATTTTACATTGAATTTGATCATTTTTCCCATTAGTCTTCTCAAGAGAACGGGAATATGCTATTTAAATATTGTTACGTTTTATTACAAAACCAGTAATAAACGTTGTATATTAGAGTTCTTTGGGAATGCAAAATTAAACACACACAAGCTTCACAGTTTTTATCACTGCACAATTAATTTAACAGTACACTACACACTTGGTTAATGATTCTTAATTACTACTCATAGTACGCACTGATAGCTTCACTGTTCTTCAGAATACACAGTCCAATTATTTACTCAAGATCACTGAAGTTCACAAAAACACTGCACTGCACTGTCCTTTCCTTCGCGAAGTTAACGGCACTGCACTGTCTGAAACACGGCACTATACTGTTACTTACAGAGTCACGGCACAACACTGTTCTTTACATAAAAACACTTTACCGCACTGCACTAAGTCGCACAGAAGCACTGATGTTCACTTGAAGACAGCTGAGAACAAACTAAACTGTGGGGCGAGTTGCACATGCTTATATAAAGGTCGGCAACATCAAAGGATGATGTCTCGAAGGTACTGCACTCTTTAGTCTGGAACAATCCAGACACCACTGGCGCCAACAGTCCCTCCTCGGTCGCTCCTTTCATCTCCTTCGTACCTCCCAAATACGCAGTTATCTCTGTTTAATTTTCGTAACAATATTATTTATTTATTTCTTTACAACATACCAAATACGTATGAACTTTATTTCCACATACGCAAAACGTATTTATCAATCATCTAATGATTTTTATAAGTAACCATCACTATTTTTTTTTGAAACTCTTATGCTTCATAAAAGTGTATTCATGCTGGAAAATGGATGAAAATAATGTCAATATAGCATTTATGAGTAATAATGGATATATAAATTTAAATATAAAAACTGGACCAAGCAAGGATCTGTTTGAAGTAGAAACTTTTAATTTTTTAGTGATTAATATTATTATGAGTTAAGACTGGTGTCTTCTATGATAACGAGTTGACAACACGCTGGTAATATAGTGGATTTGGTGGAAGGAGGATAAATGAATAAATTAATTTGAGTGAAGTAACTCATACTTCATAGTATAAGGTTATGCAGAGTATCATGTGTCTCACTCATAAAACTGACAGACATTTAAGGAATTGTCCAAACACCACCAGGCATGGGGCACTAAGCATTTTAACACACGTTCGTGTTACTAATACTTCAAACGGAATACAAATAAACTATATTACAATTAATTATACATGCTCACATAAACCTGTTATCATTAACTAAGAAGAAATGTAATCAATCTATAGTGTAAACAGATGGCCTTTAGAACTTAAGACGAAAGATAACAGGAGGCAATGAAGACGAAAATTTAATGAAACGAACACTAGGTAAGTGGCACAGAAACACTTAAAAGGATAACTTCGCCCGAGGCACCGTGTAAGACCTTTGTGTATTCCGGAATGGTGGGAGGAACTCTTTGGTGTAGAAGGAATAGTGCGGTAGCTTGAAGCAAGTTAAACAAAATGTTGCCTTTGAATAGGTTTATTAGTTGTAATAACCTCCTTTACAGGAAACCTGTCTCTCAGCCCTTTCCTTCTTCATATATTTTAGTTAAATATTTTTTAGACTTTCAGAAATAAAATACTGCATCTCATCTCTGGGATTTAATTGAATATTAAAATATAGTCTGCTTGCCGATAATATGGTACAGTCCAAGGGACTAAGGGAGGTGAAAATAATATATATTGAAATTATATGTTTTTCTATTTCCTGGTTCTGAAATTGTTATAAACTTAATTTTCAACTATTGAGGTCGTACTCATGACGCGATTTTCAAAAAATGTCTTCAAATATCCATCGATCCTACGCAGGAGATGACGAAATGGTCCATTCAAAATTATATATATATATATATATATATATTATTGTGTAAACCTTGGCTGTCTGCTCCAGCGGTTAGAATTTTCGTTGTTCTGCACGAAAATTCCAACCGCTGAGCACTCAGCCCAGGTACACACAATAATAATACTCCCCAGCGATGCAGCCTCAAAAATAGAATATATATATATATATATATATATATATATATATATATATATATATATGTCTGTTAACCCTCTTGCGGTCGTAATTTTTGGTTGATCGTTAATAAACTCGATATTTATACGTTTTTATGCAAAAAGAGAGATCAAGTTCGTTAATGGCTGAAATCGAACCAGTGGGAGAGGGTTTAGAGGGGGGATTTTTGAAAATTCGAAATATCTCCGTTATCGCACGTCGGATCAAAATATAGTACAGAACCAATCTTATTGCAAATTAAATTTACTATAAATATTGATCTATACATTTATTCTCTATCTTGAATATTAACAGAAATATTTGCATTTTTATTAAATGTAGGCGAATAACGGACGAGTGAGTTTCCCGCCAAAACCTAGTTCGGCCGTTTCCGTAACTGTTCTGCTCTCGTATGGAGATTTCTCTATTATATAACTTCACGTGGGAATTCTGCTTAGTTCACGCAGCCCCTGCGTGGCGGACTTTTAGGTAATTCAGCTATATAAAAAGAATCTTATACATAGATCCGTTTCTAATAAGAGCAGAGAAATTTCACCGCTCTTTCCCCTGCAAACATGTTTTTTGTTAACTCTACTTTGCTCATTAACGATCAAAGGTTTGGATGAGGATGTTATATTCATAGTTTCACGAATAGAAAACATTCTGTTCATAGTTAAAGTACATTGTTAAGGTCAAGGACCTTATGACTTAGGGAAATAGTTCAGTCCCACAGAGAATAATCACTAATATTAATCTAATGTTTCAAAGCTATTATTTTTATTCAGGTTTGGCTAGATTGTTCATGTTATTGATTATATATTTTCAATATAGGTTAATAATAAAATATTTACAACAATGATGAGAAATTCTCACAATAAGTAATTATTTTAAAGCCTGTTTTTATTTTGATAGCCGTCTAAACTTGGATAATTCATTTGAATTAAATAGGGCTTTAGCACTGTTAGCTGAGCGTATTTACGGTAACGTCCCAGAGAGACCTATTAGAGAGCTGAGGCCTATAGGGGAATTGCCAAGCTTTAATTAGCACTCCTTAATTAGTCGCAACAAACGATCCGCGTCAATCCTATCTACTTCCTACGACTCATATCTCGTTAGTACTTCCGAATGATAAACTGACACATGCGCAATAGAACAATAACAACCTGTGAATTAATGGACCTGTTGAACAGCTCTGTTCCCTATTAAGCACAGGCATTTGGAAATTAATCTATAATTTATAATATAATCTTTATAATTAATCTATAGTTTATAATATAAGAGTCTTTTGGATTGCAAAATTAAACACACACAAGATTCACAGTTTTTATCTCTGCACAATTTATTTAACAATGCACAATACACTTGGTTAATTATTTTTAATTACTACTCACAGTATTCACTGATAGCGTCACTGTTCTTGTTATTACACAGTCCAATAATCCACCCACGGTCACTGAACTTCATAGAAAGACGGCACTGCACTGTCCTTTACTTCGCGCCACTGCACTGTCTTATACACGGCACTAAACTGTTACTTACAGTCACGGAACGACACTGTTATTCACATAAAAACACTTTACCGCACTGCACTTAGTCGCACTGTAGCGCTGAACATCTCTCGAAGGGACCGCTGAGCGTAAACTGCCCTACGGGCACTGTCAGAATCCCTTATATATGCCTGTCCGCCAACATCACACAAAATGGCCAGAAGGGGCTAGACAGGAAGGACCAGAAGTTCCTGAAACACACGCGGCCCTAATTAGATTCTGCAGGTGCCACTAGTCTTCGGTCGGCTCCTTTCATGTCCCTCGCACCTCCCAACACGCGGCTCTCTCTCTGCCAATCCTTCACGTATTTAATTTTCGCAACAATATTTATATATATATATATATATATATATATATATATATATATATATATATAAATGAATGTTCGTATATATGTCCTTTATAGACTTGCAAACGACTGAACCGAATTTTATGAAACTTAGTATCTATATTACTACTAAAACATGTTAGGTTTCTGGCTATATTAATATTCTCTCAGACGAACAGGAGTGGGAGTTATAAGGGAGGCCTGAAATTAAAAATAGCGATATTTCGTCTTCTATTGGTTTTTTGGCAAATATGCACATAACAAGAGTTGTATATTTTGTTATTTAGAGTAACTTTTGTCGTTACACTTTTGTCGTATAACGAAGTATAAATGACTTATACGCTAAAACAATAGTGGGAGTCAACAATTTTATGTGGCACAAAAGACTCAACCGAACTAAACGAAACTCCGTATGTGATTTGGTATTAACACCTCCCTGATTATAAGTTGTATTAAAATTTCGAGATATGAACAGGAGTGGGGGTTGTAAGGGAGGTCTGAAATTAAAAATACCGATATTTAGTTTCCTATTGGTTTTTCGTCAAACGTGCATATAACAAAAATTGTTTGTTTTGTTATATAAAGTAATTTTTGTTATATGCATGTTTGCCGTATAACTAAGGATAAATGAGGTATACAAGAAAAACTATAGAAGGGGTCAACAATGTTATAGGACATGAAAGTCTAAATCGAAGTCAGCGATCTCCAGCGATCAAGAATGATCACTTGAGAGGTACATCCAGTTATTTCTGGTCTTATTAACTCTGCTACGTTAATATATGTTATACTTACTGAACATGCTATGTACCATTAAGAATATACAGTTAACTTTCCAATCAGACAAGAGTAGTTTTAATAGTGGACCTATAGAAATCAGCTGTCATCCAAATATTGCTTTGGGCCACTTTTGAGGACATGAATGTTTATTCATAGATGGTTCGGAATGCAGAATTCTTTTTATGATTATGAATAATATGGTTAATACGATAATCTATGATTATGTTATATATTAAAAAAGATATATACACAGGAAACGGGTAATATAAAAATATTGTGTATTTTGTAGAATTAAGTACATAACAAATACTTTTATTATTAAAATTTCCCCAGCAAACCGGACTCGGGTGTAAATCCTAAGCATTGAGACGGAAAAATGTAAAAATATTGTACAAAGTAAAGCCACCCCCCCCCCAAAAAAAATACCATCATTATCAGCCTCAAATGATTTCCCGTCGAAGCCGGGTACCTTAGCTAGTTACAATTAAAAATAATTACATTTATAAATTAATTACAAATTAATTGGTGTAGGTTTCTATAAACATGGTGTACCTAGAGTCATTGCTTCGATTTCCATGTGGGTAATAGTAGTCCATTTAGTGATGAAACTCACCTGAAACGAAATCCTTTGTCATATCCTTGCTAGAAAGGATTCAACGAAATCCTTTGTCCTATCGTGGCTAGAGAGGATGGTGATCTGTAGTTACCGTCCGTCCCAATTAGCCTTATACAAAGTGGACGTTAACAAATAACAACAACAAATAAATTGTACTTCCTAGAAAACGGAGGCTTACTTCCTTATTAGTTACCCGATGTTGGTGCCCTTCGAAACTAGTTCCAGTAATGCGCTGTGCCGACAATTTTAGTCAAATAGTATTGATTTAACAACAAAAGTACATTTAAATGTAGCTTAATTTTAATTTAAAACGGTGAAATCAAATGAAACATCATTTATAATGGCTGCACATTCTTTTACCACTTTAAACCAATTTAAAAATGAATTTGTTGCGGAGATCGGAGAGTTGGCCAAATAAAGATTTTTCATAAGATGAGTTTATTCATTCAAATTCAATAATTACTTCTATTATAACATGCAGCAAAGTACATATTTCTTCGTTTCATAAGAAACTTAAAGCTAAGCCTGTAAATGGCTGAAATCGTAGAATTAGGAGGGAAATGTGAAATCGTAAATATCCCATATCACGACAGATGGAAGACTTTTATATAGCCACTTTGTTATTAAATTAATGTCCTTCAACCGTTGTCCTGCACATTTTTAGCAGATTTCCCCTAAGGGAAATCAGCTATTCAGGTCGTACTCATGACGCGAGTTTTGAAAAATTTCCTCAAATGCCCATCGATCCTACCCAGGAAATGACAAAAATGAGGTCCGTTCAAAATTATATATATATATATATATATATATATATATATATATATATATATATATATATATATATTTGTCTGTTAACGCTCTAGCGGTCGCAATTTTGGTTTGATCGTTACCAAACTTCATATCTAAGCGTTATATGTAAAAAGAAAGATCAAGTTCGTTATTGGCTGATATCGGACCAGTGGGAGGGGGTGTTTAGAGGGGGAATTTTTGAAAATTTGAAATATCTCCGTTATTATGCGTCGGATCGAAAAATTTTATAGAATCAATTGTAAATTAAATTTACTATAAATATTGTTCTATACATTTATTCTGTATCTTGAAAATTAACCGAGATATTTGCATTTGTACTGTGTGTGCAGGAGTCGGCTATGTTCGGGACTATCCGCCGAGAGCTAGTGCGGCCGTTTCCCTAACTATTCGTCCCTAGTGAATAGGTCTAGATATACCTTCCTACTACTGTTATTATTAGGCAGACTTCTCTATTGTAAAACTTCACGTGGGAAATCTGCTTAGTTTACGCAGCCCCTGTGTGACGGACTTTTCTCTAATTGATATGGGGTTTTCATGGATAAATAAAAATTAACTTCAATTAATATATAGAATTATTTTATTGTTCAAGTAGAGTTTCCCTTACCAGAAAAACAACACAATAAGACATAAAAATATAAACTACATTTTGTGGTATGACCTTGCACTAAAGTCTGTCAACAGTTAAAACAAACTTGGAGTTAAAAAACGCTCCTTAGATTTATGAACCTGGAAGTACTTGGAAATTGCTAATACACGTAGGCCTCTATAGGCAGAGTTTCTCTATTGACAGAAATGCGATATTGTCTACGTTAATGCATTCCGAATCGATTTCAGAAGGTATTGTTTAGTTGGATATCCTGTTTCTGAGCTAGAACGTTTGTATAGCGTAGTTCCAGTGCCGCCTTGTATTGATGAGATAGGGTACAACAGAAGAATATGGTGAGATAATCAGCATACATGAATCCCGGCATTAGGGGAGCGTTAGTATTAAATGTAGACAAACACACACGGTTGCCCTGTTGATGTTTTTAATATCATGTATCCCTTGGGATAAAAACTTAACATTAATACGTCACCAATTTAAAAACTCTTGCCAAATACTGTTTCTCTCCTGAAAATAATCTTAGTTTAGACGTGATCTTTTGAAAACCTTTTGTCACACCTGGTCTCTACGATCATTCCCTCGTTAGCCCTGATTCTATGTTACTGTCCAACCATTAAGTCCGTAACTGTTTCTCCCAGGTCGCTCGACCGTGGTACATCTAAGAATAACCTATACAGGATGTACTCCTTCTAAACCACCAGTCTACCTATCACTGCCAGGACACTCTTATACTTGGGCTTTCTTATTCCTATTTTGAGGTGTAGATCTTGAACAGGTCGTGATAACTCATCTGGAGTCCTTCCACATTCTAGATATATACATGTCTTCGAAATATCTGTGTTGTATATAAGTAATATACCATTTCTACGTATCGATTTTTACTACAAGAATTTTAGTCTTGTGAAAATCTTAAGTTCAAATAATATTTTATTTTTAGTCTTCTTACTGAGGGAGTAGTAGAGTATTTGTTGGAATGAGGACATCTCCTTATCATATTCTTAGACTTGGGATACTACTTAGTCTGTCCGGCAGGCAGGGACTTTTATATAATATTACCAGAATTTGTGCTTGATTTTGGGATTGACAATTCCTGGTTGATCAATATAGTGAAGTTTCTTTATACTTTAAAACTATAGTTAAGTAATCACCTCTTAATTGTCTTTCATATCTACTACATATAGTGAACAGACCGTACTAGGAATTACGGAACACAAACGGTGTAGTATACGAACAGGGTATTATACTATACCAGACTAACAATGCCTTCTGAAATTGATTCTGTGTACATTAACCTAGACAATATCCTTCACATGGAGCACATCCGTCTATAGAACACTACCTACTCCTACAAATGTCAAGCGTAAGATTACATTAGAAATATGCATTGTGTTATGTACTAAACTTAAAAAGAATTACTTAGCGTGATTAAATACCAAAAAGAATCTTTAAGGGAAATCTGCTAAAAGATGGAGCTGCCTGCTTTGATAGTTTGGTGTACCGATGAGATAGACACCTCCAAGGTAGTGGGTGTTCAATAATTAGTGGAATGTAAGTTAATTTTTATAAACGAAAGATTTCATAGGCTGGTCACATAAATAAAATGTAGAACATATGCCTGCTCGGGGTATGAAATAGGTACTTACAATCAATCCAAGCTGCAATACTACCATTGAGTCCTAGTTCAAAGGGGATTCGAGGTCTGCCCTGCACCGTTAGCTGCACCCACAGCCTCTAACGTACCGAGTATTCAACGAAACGTAAAGTCCGCTTCTAGCTCGTTCGACTCAGCGAACTTGTGCCCGTGGATAAACGGTATACGGCTGATCGCCGGTAGGAGCGGCACAATCGCTCTAAAGAACTACCTAACCACTCTCCAAGAAGCATATATGAGGAACCTGCTTTTTTTCCCTTAAGAAATTACAAGTGATTTTACTGCAAAAAAAATCGACGTGCTAGGTTTGTTCAGAGAGAAAAATAGGGCAATTAATAATATTTATAGTTAATGTTTATAGTTTTCTTTATAAATCCTAATATATAATAATTCACTCAATAAACTAAAAATTACTATGATACTGTTATTTCTCTTTTTCTTCTATAAGTTGTATTCCTAAAAATTTTTATCAATCAAACCTTAATAATAACAACTAGGAATTATATTGCTGATTGAAAATAAATTAACATATATTATTCCGGATCAATTTAGATAAGAACTAAACATTATTTTTAGGAAAACAAAAAAAAAAATTGTTTCGACCGACACTTTCAAGTTTGATTGGGTTCCTCAGTATCTCCCTTATTTCCCCACCTGGCAGGTGAATTCGAAGTCTTCTCTTATTTCTTGCATATACTGTCGACATCCCATCATATCCTGAAACTTCCCTTCTTAAGAATGCAGATGATACTGCAATCTTAACGTCCAACTCAGATCCAAATATGGCATCCGCTTCTCTACGAGAACACCTCGCTCTGCTAGAATCCTGGCTGACTCAATGGAGGATCAAGGTCAACAGCAGCAAATCAAGCCTCGTAGCATATACTCTCCGACGTTCCATTTGCCCTCCAGTTTCACTCAATTGCGAACTAATTCCACAAAACTCACAAATAAGATATCTAGGACTCACATTAGGCAAGCGACTAACTTGGAAACCTCACATAATATTAAAAAAGACAAGAATTGAATCGAAGGTACAGACTCCTACTAAGACTACTTGACAACAGATCTAAACTATCACTGCATAACAAACGATTGATTTATACAACGGTATGCAGACGAAAATGGACATACGGACTTGAACTTCCACTAAACCATCAAATTCCTACAAAATTCAAACTCTCCAATCCAGAATACTCCGGAAAATTATAGACTCCCCTTTTTACGTATCCAATTTAACTCTCCATAACGACCTCAATAACCCTTTTGTCCATACCCTCGTAAAAAGCTGATATCAGAAATTCCACTTTCTCCTTCCCGCACATTTTAGTCCTAGAGTCAATCACATCTACCCGTATTCCAGAGAACTCAAGACGGCCTCTGAAGCGTAAGTGGCCAAAAGATTTCGTGTGTAGTGCAAAGTATAACTCCATATGGTACTATCCAATGTTTATTCCAACGTGAGTACTGCCAATGTACAACTTCCCAACTCAAGTCAATAATCATGCCAATTGTTATTATTATCATACAAATCATTTGCTTGTATTATTTATATTTTGTTGTAAATAAACGAATAAACAAAAAAAAATGTTCAGCCTTTTTGGAGCATAGCTTTCAGTTGTAGCAGTAATTGGCGCATTGAAAAAAAGGATTATTGCCACTTCATTAGGCGCCATCAATCATTTCTACTTAAGTAATGCATTATTTGTCAATGTCGAAGACTACATGATTTCAATTAATGATGAATAATAGCCGTAAATTTCCGGGAAAGTATCTTTACGAGTAATCTTGGCCAGATGACTAGCCGAGAAGACAAATTGTTATATAGTTAAGGATCGAAAATGGAAATTAATGGTGTGTCGGGACATTATTTCATTAACCGCTGTTAGGGATGTCAACGAAATAAACTAATTACCACATTTTTAATTTTCGACATAATGTCGGGCGCGATTTTTCAGTTTCTTATAATCTGATAATTCAATTTTCAGTTCAGTCTCCATTTAGCTCTTCAGGATTATCAAATAACTTAATTAAAGGCTGATTTTAAAGTGATTCTGGTGTTTATTGTAGAAATATGTCAGACTATAAAAGCACTGTTTGAACTATTTACATGAATAATATATATAAGGGGCTCAGATTAGCCATGTGAGTTAAAGCGTTGGCCTTAATCGCGCATGGTAAACCTAGAGTGGCGAGTTCGATTCTTGCCTGGGCAAAGGAAATTATTTAGTGACGAAATTCATTAAATAACATCCGAAGTCCCACCCTGGCTAGACAAGGGTGGTAACCTGTAGATAACCCGTCCCAATTAGCCTGAGTTGCAAAAAGTGAACGTTAATAAATAATAATAATATATATAAATATAAAAAAAGAAATAAATTTATCTGCTCATTATGAAAATCTTTCATTTTTCATTTATATTTAAAAGTTTTAACTTGTATTAAGGGAGCTTATGTTTTACTTTTGTGGTAGAAAACAATTATTTGTACAAATACTTAATTATTAGTACAATACATAATTATTATATACAAAGTGTTATTATACAAGATTTGTTCCAAAATTATTATATTTTGGTACAACCTAGGATGCAGTTTTTTTTTATTTTTTATTCCAACCTCTGCCCCTGGTGTACCTTTGTTTTAGAAGGTTTTTGGTCGCTTTCGACATCTTTTGAGCCCAGGATGGAGCAGCGTAGGACACTATAGGGACAAACAAAGCTTTATATAAAATGTTTCTGTTCTTATCAGTGATGCCCCAAGTATTACGTGCTATTGTCCTTAGGTGCTGAAATCGTCTGCTAACCGAATCCCTGAGATGAGAAGCGTGAGGGTTCAGAATTAACCTCTCCCCGATGTGGACTCCTAGGTATACTATTTTGGGCTGCAGTTGTAGCCTGGTCTGACCTATTACCTACCTTGGGGGCCACCTATGACAAAGCTTTCCTTTTAACAAGATGCTCTGTGTTTTCTGGTCATTGAGCTGAAGTTTATTTTAAAAACACCATCTCTGTATAGCGTTAATGATCCGCTGACCCTCCACTTCTAGCTCTTCCCTGCTATTTCAGCAGCACAGATCATCTACATAAGCCGTAACCTCAATGCCAAGGGACCGCAACTCAGGAGCAGCTCGTCAAACACCAGTGCCCAGATGTAAGGCCCCAGCACAGAGCCTTGTGCACATCCCCGAGCTACTTCCCTCCTGATCATCGTCTTCCCGCATGGGATCATAGCTACTCTATTGCTTAAATAGCTCTTTAGTAATGGTGTACATTTTCTGGGCACTGCCTTCTCCTGAGTGCTCTTAGGATGGATGGCCACCACAGGTTATCAAAGACCCCTGTGATATCAAACAGTATTCCTAAAACGTAATTTGTATCGGACATTTGCACTTTTTGGATCATATCTCGAATCGCTTCCGTATTAGACCCTCTTTTTTTGCACCCAAATTGATCTAGCAACGAGTTGTTTTCCAAGATGCCCTTTAAACTGGCCACTATCAATCTTTCTAATACTTTGCCCAAATGCGGAAGAAGACTTATCGCACGATACTTTGACTCCATCTGTTCGCTTGTTTTAGCAGATTTCCCTTGAGGGAAATCAGCTATTGAGGTTGTACTCATGACGGAATTTTCGAAATTTTTCTACAAATGTCCATCGAACCTACCTAGTAGATGACGAAAATGAGATCCGATCAAAACTGTATATATATATATATATATATATATATATATATATATATATATATATATATATATATATATATGTGTGTGTATGTATATGTCTGTTACCACTCTAGCGGTAGCAATTTTTGTTTGATCGTTACCAAACTCAATATTTAGTCGTTTTATGTAAAAAGAATGATCAAGATCGTTAACGGTTGAAATCGGAGCAGTAAAAAGGGGGGTTTAGAGGGGAGGATTTTTGAAAGTTCGAAATATCTCCGTTACTGTACGTTGGATCGAAAACGTGTACAGAATCAATCTTATTGCAAATTGAATTTACTATAAATATTGTTATATACATTTATTCTCTATCTTGAATATTAACTGAGATATTTGCATTTTTCAGTTTTCAGCTATCAGCAAACTGCCACTTCTACTCAAGTTTCATACACAATATTCCACTTCATAATAAATCACATTATTAGAAGTTTAAATACCAAAAATTGTATTCAAGAGACCTTTATTAAACGAGATACATACAAATATGTTCTGGTGACTCCCCCCCCCCATCTTAAGGTTTTGGACTACAAAAATTTGATTGATTGAGATAAGAATTATTCTGACTCATTATTAATTACAGTACTAGATATAGTGAATAGTTCTCAATAAAATTAATATGTTACATTCTAAAATATTTCAGTAATTGTTTTTCTTTCCGGTGTGAGGCGGGCAGAACCGTTTCTATACATTTCTAACCTAACGCTTCCTGTCGGCAGGTCATTGAAATTGGATGAAACATTTCTTATTTCCGTTTGTATTTATTCACGGTGTTGTTGTGTTACCAGTATGTATATTTATCTATTACTAAACTTCATGAGGGAAATCTGCTTAGTTGACGCAGCCCCTTCGTGACGGACTTTTTAGAATTGCGACCACCTCGGCTTCTTTCCGTTTCCGGGTGAAATATCCTACCTTCAGCCAGGCATTAAAGAGTTCTTGAAGCCGGGTTCTCAAAGCGATCCCTCCGTGCTTTATAACTGCAGCCTCAATCATATCCAGTCCGGGTGACTTTGAATTTCGATAGTTTATTGATGGCTATGTCGGTATCTATGCTGTCCCATTCCGCAAAATTTCCGGTCAGGAGAGGCTTTTCCTGCTCCCCCCTGGCTATTTGCTGTTCCTCTGTTTCACCCAATGTGGTGTCTTCTGGGAACGCCTTTCTTAGGATTTCTGTTATGGTGTCTTTACAGGTTTGGGTGTAGCCGGTATTCGTGAGAACGGTCTTATAGAGATACTTGACGGGGATTTTGTGTGCTACCGTCTTATAATGTAGGCCCCATACGTTCTTTGCCGACTCACTTTCGACAAAGTTTCCCTAAGCTTTTTCCTTCGAGTTCTTGACCATTTTATGGAATATTTCATTTAACTCGTAGTAATGGGCTTTTAACGTCTCACGTTCATTTCGGGAGCGAGATCTTTGAAAGATCCTGCGTGCTCTATTCCGATCCTTCTTAGTTCTAGTGAGATCTTCATTCCACCACGATGCAATGCAGTCGTTCTTCAGTCGTTGAACCTAAATAATAAGGGGTGCCTCCTCTTGACTTGGGAAGGCAGGTATGATATTTCCTTTTAATTTGTTGAAAGTGAACTGAAATAGGAGCTACCCCCAATTCCCTGTGGATTTGGATGGTGATAACGAACCAGGGAGCATTTGCCGCTATCCGAAATAATTTGCTCTGAATGGACTATAGTTTATTTTTGTGTGTGTTGCTGATGGCCAGCCAGACTGGACATGTGTATGTTAATAGAGGGAGTATGAGTGTTTTGTAAAGTATTGTTGCGCAAGTCATTTTCAGTTGATTTTTTTTAATATTCGTCGTGTGTGTGCTTGTTGCAATTTAATGTGGGTATGATGGCGCCATGTAAGTCGTGTTTCAAAATGTACTCCGAGATAGCGGTTGATTTGGTCCTTCAGAGTCTAAGGAATTGAGTGATTGCCAACTATCAGATCTTCTTTCTTGAAACGATGAACAGAAAAAAATTAGGCCTACGTTTTTTCGGTGTTTAATGAGAGCTTCCACTTCCTGAACCATCTTGAGACATGATCGGCTGCTGCTTGGAGCTGAAGTATGGAAGAGTTCGGAGTTTTGTCTTGAGTGAGAAGTGTGTCGTCTGCGAACGTAACCGTATTTGCCACCTGCGTGATGTGTAAAGAATGTAAAGCAAAGGACTAAGTATGGATCTTTGCTGTACTCCAGCTCTGATATCCCGGTTCGTGCTGCGTGTTATTTATTTTCACTTGGAATGTTCTTCCTTGTAAGAAGGATTCAATAACACCATAGACATATACAGGAGTGTTTGTAATCCTAAGCTTATGCAGAAGTCCTTCGTGCCACACCGAGTCAAAGGCATTTAAGACATCTAGGAAGAGCCCCGTTGTATATTGCTTATGCTCAAATTCTTGTTTGATGACTTCCGATTTTCTTTGAAGTTGTTGGAATGATGCGGCTTGAATGCACATTGATTGGGGGGGGGGGTAGAAGTCCATAAGATGCTTTCTAAGTCTATCATTAACCAGGATTTCTAGGAGCTTCCCCGTAGTTTTAAGAAGGCTTATGGGGCGGTAGCTTGCAGGGTTTCCTCGTGGTTTACCTGGTTTGTTCTCTAAACGATAATACATACAGTATACAAAGATTATAATAACCCATACTTGTTTAGATTAAAGGTAACTTTAGTATGTCGACTATTAAATAAGATCAACACGAATAAAAGATTTTTCTGTAATGTCTTCGTTATTGAAAAAGTAGCTATTATGACTTACCCCACCATTTTTTTCTGCCACCCACATAATTTCATCCCACAACCCTTTTGATAATCAAATTAAACAAAATAACAATATCATCCAAAGTGGAGAGGGAGCGGATGAGCTTAATCACTTCTTGAAATATATCATAAACTTATATGTATCATCTCTAGATGTCAAAAAAGAGGGTTATTTACATTTTTGGGCGTCTAAAATGAAATGTCAGGCTTTACGCTTTTAATTGACATGTTTATCAATGTTGTCCTGCCAGATGATGATTTCTGGCATGAATAAGGTTACTTTAAGTATTTGTCGTTTACAAATGGATAAAATGACAATTAGTGGCCTCAAAGAAAAGCGACCTCAGGAGAAAACGGAGAAGAACTATCAAAAAATTCACATAGTAAAAAGGGTCATGTGCCAATTTGCCATACTCCTTTTATCAAGCATCTTTCAGAGATAATTGGAAACAAATTAGAACAAGCTGGTACCGGCTTATCCAGAAATGATTTCTTCCCTCAAAAATGTTCCTTCAAAAGATAGTATTCTACCACAGAAAAGTTTCTGAATTTGCCCAACATCTGTCCTTCGTGAAGACCAATACATTGAGACAGTAAGTACACCGATTGAACGTGAAATCAAATTTGGAGTAAAAACAAGAAAAGTCCGTCACGCAGGGGCTGCATAAACTAAGCAGATTTCGTACTTTCTGGTGTGACATGCTATATTGATCTTTTCTCACCATGTAATTTCTATTTCTCTGTAAAAATCCGATGAGTAGAAGTGATAGTTTACTGAAGGCTGAATAGGAAAATACGAATAACTCGCTTAATAGTTTAGTAACAAAAAATGTATAGAACAACAATTGTAGACCATCAATATTTTACCGACTTATAATAGCGGAGATATTTAGAATTTTCCACATTCCTCCCTCCTCTTATCCACATCCGATTTTAGCTAAAAACATATATGATGTTTACATATGACTGAAAGGGTTAAATATCGAGTATGATATAGATAAAATAAACATTTTTGAGACAAGAATGTAAAATCTTAATTGAATATATATATTTAAAGTTGAATATAATAAATCGTTAATGAGGTCGTTTTTACCCTTTTCTTCAATCATACCGGAAGTAGAATCACTTCCACCTGAAAGAAATCAACTTTGAGTTTTTCAAATTTGTATTACTTCAGTGATAACTCACTTGAATTGGTTTTAGTTATTCGTTTTCTCACTTTGATAGGGGAATAATCCAGTGGAGTTCCATAAAGTTGGATTAACTTTCTTCAAAGGGTTCTATATTTAAGTGGTTTCTTTTATGAAACATGATATTACCCTTCCTGTAAAAGGAACTTAATATTACCTCATTTTTAGCGCAGTTTTTTATTTGGCTTTAAGCTTCAGTGGCAATAATTACATATCAGAAATAGTAGAACTTGAGGCATGCATTAATTACTTAATGCATGCAAATATGAGTTATGCTTAATGCATGCAAATTAGTAAATTCGATTATGATGTAGCCACCAAAATTAGCTGTTTTTTTTTTTTTTTAGTACAAATTCAAAATATTATTCAGTACTATCGGTAACGTTTTATTTAAAATGTACTATATGGTTACAGCTCAAATAAAATACTTTACACGAGAGGTTGGTAGGTTAATATCGTTGGAGCTGTGGCTTTTAAATGCATGGCTACAGGGGTTGTATCTCTGGTAATGCACTGACCTCAGGCCTTTGTCTTCATTTAATGCCGCGTTGAACAACAGCTGTTATAAAGCCAACCATTAGAGATTTATCAACAATGGGCTCTCCAACTTTGATTTTGCATCTATTTTCAGAAGAAGAAATTAACCTCGCATTAAACCATATCTAATTTGTCTAATTCACTAAAGCGCCCCACATAGAATGGATGTGCCGTGTAAAAAAATACACTAAAACAGAAAAGATACTCAGTAAGTAATTTGTTTTGGGGGACCACTTCTATGTCCCAATATTATGTATATACATATAGGTAGATTGATATAAATTATTATTATTATTTATTAACGTCCACTTTTTGCAACTTAGGCTAATTTGGACGGGTTATCTACAGGTTACCACCCTTTTCTAGCCAGGGTGGGACTTAGGATGTTATTTAATGCATACCGTCACTAAATAATTTCCTTTGCCCAGGCAAGACTCGAACTCGCCACTCTAAGTTTACCATGTGAGATTAAGACTAACGCTTTAACTCACATGGCTAACCTGAGCGCCCTAGATAGAAATTAAAAATATTTCTAAAGGAAAAACCCATTTTTGAGATGGAGGGTTTAACCCTTCCAATGAAATAAAAAAAAATACGTTCCGATAGTGATCATAAGGGTTCATTGAAGATATAGAATATACACCTATATATATATCCTCACGAGTAAAAAATCAAAGATATAACCACAAATGTGTTGGGGGTGTATAATTTGTTCCCCCGATATTTCAAATCTTCTAATGAGATTTCATTGCTCAAAGTTGATTGGTTATTAGCAGATTTACCTTAGGGGAAATCAGCTATTGAGGTCGTACTCGTAATAATTTACATTTCATTAAATGCGAAATTATTAATTTATATGAGGAATATATACAATTTGGAGTGTAACCATACTGATTTCAAGAACTGTCAACAGACGTAAAAGGCGTACTGTTTCTTAAATTAGACTAAAAACCTTTTTTTTAAACGAAGCTAATTTATCATTCAACATCGTAAGGCTAAAATATAGTGTAGCAGGTATTATAAGGAGGGGGCTTTTCCAGTGAGTGGCAATGTTTATCTACAGTATCTGAAGATATTCTTATAAATTCAGTGTAAGGATTTCTTAAGTAGGGAGGCCAAATAGATATTTGATAAAATGTATATATGCATTTATTAAGCAACATTCTTGTGGTGTTTCTCTTTTTCATTTTCATTTAATAAGTTGTCTAGGAAAATACATGTTGTATATACTAAAACTCAATTTAAAATATATTTCCTGGCAGAAAGGGAAAAAAGTATTAGACATTTCTTAGTAATGGATGGATATCAAAGATAAATATTATGCCCAAAAGGCTTGCTCTTCAGCCAAAGAAAATTGGCAGCCCTGCGATGAGGAAAGGGCTACCCTTAGAATAGAAAATAAATGCTCTATTTAAACAAGATCAATCTTGCTTCTCGTCTTGATTACTGGGGCTGTTAAAACTCGTCTACCCACAATTACCACTTCCTACCATTCGAATTAATTTATTTTGAATTCAAGTTTATTTTTTGTTCATTTATAATTTTTATTTCCGTGCTTTTATCAGGTTTCATTAATATTTTAATGTCGCCTTTTAGATAGTTATAATGAAGAGTATTTGTGTTATTTCTCTTATTGTTAGTAGACAGTTAGTGCTAATGCTTTATTTTATGGATAACCTAATAAATGAAGTCACCTAATTATAAGAAACAAGAGGAAAAATAATCATTCTGGAATAACTGTCGACTTGGCTATCGTAGCAACTCTACACAGAAAG
Organism: Riptortus pedestris; assembly: GCA_019009955.1. Taxonomy (NCBI): domain Eukaryota; kingdom Metazoa; phylum Arthropoda; class Insecta; order Hemiptera; family Alydidae; genus Riptortus; species Riptortus pedestris. The sequence continues at coordinate 69,192,465 of CM032232.1, read as the reverse complement.
TAATAATGAATGGTGAGTAATTATGTCTCAGATTATAGGCCATTGTAGCAGATATCCCTTAAGGGAAATGAGCTATTGAGGTCGTACACATGACGGGATTCTTGAAAAAAGTTCTTCAAATGTCCAACGATCCTATACAGAAGATCACGAAAATGAGGTCCGTTCAAAACTATATACATTTTTCTGTCAACACTCTACCGGTCGCAATTTTTATTTAATTGTCAGCAAACTAGGTATTTAATCGTTTTATGTAAAAAGAAAGATCAAGTTCGTTAAAGGCTGAAATTGGACGAGTGGGGGGGGGGTTTAGAGGGGGGAATTTCGAAAATCCGAAACATCTCCGTTACTATACATACGTTGGAATGAAAAATTGTATAGAACCAATCTTATTGCACATTAAATTTACTATAAATATTGCTATATGCATTTATTCTCTATCTTAAATATTAACCGAAATATTTGCATTTTTATTAAGTATAACGGACGAGCTATGGTCGCTTCTATTCGTTTCCGCCGAAAGTTAGTTCGGCCGTTTCCGTAGCTGTTCGGCACTCGAATGGAGATTTCTCTATTGTATAACTTTACGCTGGAAATATGCTTAGTTTACGCAGCCCCTTTAGTAGATAAAAATTAAGAAATCTCCTTATGAGTCACATCGAAAAATTATACAGAACCATTCTTATTGCAAATTTAATTTTCTATCAATGTTGTTACATACATTTTTAATGTATCTTTAATATTAACATTTAACTATTTATTTGGGTTTTCGTGCAAATACAAAAATCAATACATAATACACATAATAAATAATTCCTCTATACAATTAATAATTTGAGGTGCAGACAACTCCATACATGAACTGGGGCTCCGTTTCCGTAACTGTTCGGCACTCGCATGGAGATTTCTCTATTGTATAACTTCACGCTGGAAATCTGCTTAGTTTACGCAGTCCCTGCGTGACGGACTTTTGAATAATTAAACTTAAAACAGAAAAGATCCCCTTAAAACTTGTTGGTATTGAGAATGGGTACATGATATTGTTAGTCATTAGACACAACTAAAATATCATAATTTTCCTTTTTCCATGTTTGAGCATTTGCTGGTTAATGCTGATGTAACAATAATAAAAAAAGTTATACTTTATTTCCAATCACCCACTGGTTGGAAATAAATTGTAACTTTAATGACAAATAAAAAGGAACGGATTTGTTTTAGATTTAACTTCCCATGTCAGCAAGACTAACAGTTATCAGGGATAAGTCACATCTGAAGAGCCGCTTTTTTCATCGGCCACTAGTTTTCCTGAAGTTTTCCTTCTTTATTATAACTCCATTCCAATTATTTTGTTGTATGCAGTATGCATATGTAAAGTGCACGGTAACCATAAATGATATGGTATAAACCGTAGACATTAAATGTACAATGACAAGGTTTAGAGAAAATTAAAAAGTTTATGCGAAGTGGAATTCCGTGTTACTTGCGTCAGCTTTGTTAGCTCCAATTTCAGATCTCAAACATTTCTTAGTCATTAAAAAGTTTATGGGCTGACGCAAATATGGACGCTTTGTTGAAATATAAAAAGAGATTAATAAAGACTGAAAAATTTCAAGTACTCTTTAGGTAGGGTCATGGCCATTAGTAATCCCAGAATACGATTATTATTGGTAAAATACAACAAATATAATAGTTCTTATTCTGGACCCAATATTCTTATATGTTCTTCATAGTTTAATGGCAAATATCAGTACAAATATAAAATTTTATATAGATTATTTTAGATAGAATTATGTTGTTGATAAACTAATGCACTACTGTGTCTCTCCTGTAGAGTTTTCCCTTGTGTGTGTGTGTGTGTGTGAGAGAGAGAGAGAGAGAGAGAGAGAGAGAGAGAGAGAGAGAGAGAGAGAGAGAGAGAGAGAGAGAGAGAGAGAGAGAGAGAGAGAGAGAGACAATGAGGACGCAGTGTATAGCTTGATGTTGTAGATAGGGTAGATGAAAATTGCTTTCCCCCGCTAGGCCCTAGGGGGCTGTAGTTCTGGAAGAGTGACCCATCCCCTGTTCCCTGTCTGCCATCAATCTCCGGCCCTTCAACCAATAAACAGCTCTCTCCCCTTATAATCGCTCAATCCCTTAAACAAACCTCGAATGAATCACAAAAAAAAAATATTGCTGTTAACGTAATGGTAATTAAAATTTCATTTTTAGAGTTAAAAAGCATATAGGAAATTAGAGGTCTGCATAGATTATCATTTTTAGAATCAAGTGCAAAATTTGGCCATGATGCTTCGGTGGTATATAATCAAAATAGTTCTGAGTGGGGGTGCATGGATCCACCTCATTAATAGAAATGAGGGTTGGTGCAAATAGGATACCTAGTTTTCAGATTCCCAATGGAAAACTAAATCTTCTTTAGCTAGAATATTAATGGGCTTACAGCTTTCATTCGTAACTATTCCCCGGCGTCTACCCGTAATCGTGAGCAAAATAAGATGCTACTGGAATAATGAAATAGGGTTCAATAATTTAATTCAGTTTGTTTGAGAGGAATTGTTTTCAAGCCCTCCGTATCTCCTGGGTATCAAGCCTCGTTCTTTACAGACCAAGTTACAGACACGGCTACACTATAGTACGAAAATCCCATTTCAAGAATCCAAACACCCCTAACACGAAGCCCTCGTATACCATTGGGACATTTTAAATTAAGGCATAATGCAGGGCACATCTACCAAGTACGAAGTATATGTCTTCTTGTTATTATGGGCTAATAACCAAAGCACCTCCGTTCAGGTGGCGGCAAGTGCGACTCCCAAAAAACTAAATTATTAAATTTTTCCTAGGTGCATTCCGTCCATAAGGCAATAACAGAAGTTCTTGTGCATTCCAGCGAAGAAAGTAGTGTGTGTATTTTTCTATATATTTCTTGTGATTGTACTGTATACGAAGTTGTATTTTCTTTTCATTTCTTTCCTTCAGTAACCCCAGAGTTAATATCAATTTTGTTTATAATAGACTATTTATATATATTTATATAGCTTTCATGTCAAATATGATTTCTGAAGTGTTCTAGCTAACAGGTTGTTAGGGAACGGCATGTGAGAGGATATCAGTCTGACATTACAGAACAGAGAAAATATAGTTTTACTTTTATGATTATGTCTCGTTACTTTTTAATAAAAATATTTATAAATTATTCAGGGTATCTCTAAAGAAACCTGTCAATTTATCGTGCACTTAACAATCTAATGGATGCCAATCATAAAAGTCCGTCACGTAGGGGCTGTGTAAACTAAGCAGATTTCCCTCGTGTAGTTTAGTAATAGATAAATCTACATGCTGGTAACACAACACCACCGAGAATAAAAACAAACGGTAATAAGAAATGTTTCATCCAATTTCAATTACCTGCCGACAGGAAGCGTTAGGTTAGAAATGTAAACAAACGGGTCAGCCCACCTAACACCGGAAAGAAAAACAATTACTGAAATATATCAGAATATAAAATATTAATTTTATTGAGAACTATTTACGATATCTAGTACTGTAATTAATAATAAGTCAGAATAATTGTTATCTTCATCAATCAATTTTTAGCAGACGAAAACCTTAAGACGGGGGGGGGGGGTCACCAGGAAATATTTGCATGTATCACGTATAATAAAGGTCTCTTGAATGCTTCGAATAATGTGATTTATTATGTAGCAGAGTATTGTTAATGTAACATGTGCAGAAGTGGGGGTTTGGTGGTGGCTGAAAACTGAATAATGCAAATATCTCGGTTAATATTCAAGATAGTGAAGAAATGTATATAACAATATTTATAGTACATTTAATTTGCAATAGAATTAGTTTTATACAATTTTTCGATTCAACCTATGGTAACGGAGATATTTCGAATTTTCGAAAATCCTCCCCTTTAAACCCCACCTCCCCCTGGCCCGATTTCAGCCGTTAACGAACTTGATCTTTCTTATTACATGAAACGACTAAATATCGATTTTGGTAACGATTAAACAATAATTGTGACTGATAGAGTGGTAACAGACAAATATATATATATATATATATATATATATATATATATATATATATATGTCTCTATATATCTATATATATATACAGTTTTGTACTGACCTCATTTTCGTCATCTCCTGGGTAGGATCGATGGACATTTGAAGAAAAATGTATAAAACCGCGTCATGAGTACAACCTCAATAGCTGATTTCCCTTAAGCGAAATCTGCTAAACTGCTTTAAGATATAGAATAATTGCGAAATAAAAATTAAGAAATCTCCTTATGAGTCCGATCGAAAAATTATAGAGAACCATTCTTATTGCAAATTTAATTTTCTATCAATGGTGTTACATACATTTTTTTTTTTTGTATCTTGAATATTAACCGATATATTAGCATTTTAGCAGATTTCCCTTAAGGGAAATCAGCTATTGAGGTTGCACTCATGACGGAGTTTTCGACATTTTTCTTCAAATGTCCAATGATCGTACGTAGTAGATGACGAAACTGAGGTCCGTTCAAAATGTATCTATCTATCTATCTATCTATCTATCTATCTATATATATATATATATATATATATATATATATATATATATATATTGAGTTTGGTAACGATTAAACAATAATTGCGACCGCTAGAGGGGTAACAGATAAATATATATATATATATATATATATATATATATATATATATATATATATATATATATTTCTCTGCTACTGCTCTAGCGGTCTCAATTTTTGTTTGATCGTTACCAAACTCAATATTTAGTCATTTTATGTAAAAAGAAAGATCACGTGCATTAGTGGCTGAAATCGGACCAGTGGGAGGGAGAGTTTAGAGGGGAGGATTTTCTAAAATTCGAAATATTTCCGTTACTATACGTCAAATCGAAAAATTGTATAGAATCAATCTTATTGCAAATTAAATGTACTATAAATATGGTTATATACTTTTATTCTCTATCTTTAATATTAATCGAGATATTTGCATTTTTATGAAATCGGGGCGGATAACGGATGAGAGTGAAACTTCACGTGGGAAATCTGCTTAGTTTACGCAGCCCCTGCGTGAGGGACTTTTCTTAGTTTCAGCTTTCAGTAAAGTACCAATACATACTCATGTCATATTAAAAATAAGCTGTTATTTCATGAGCCACATTATTTGAAGCTTTAATACCAAACATATTTTATCAGATTTCCCTTCAGGGAAATCAGCTATTGAGGTTGTACTCATGACGGAATTTTCGAAATGTTTCTTCAAATGTCCATCGATCCTACCTAGTAGATGACGAAAATGAGGTCCGTTGAAAACTGTATATATATATATATATATTTGTCTGTTAACCCTCTAGCGGTCGCAATTTTTGTTTGATCGTTACCAAACTCGGAATTTAATCGTTTTATGTAAAAAGGAAGATCAAATTCGTTAATGGCTGAAATCGGACCAGCGGGAGGGGGGGGGGTTTAAAGGGAGGGATTTTTGAAAATTCAAAATATCTCCGTTATTTTGCGTCGGATCGAAAAATTGTATAGTAGGACTCTTATTGAAAATTAAATTGACTATAAATTTTGTTCTATACATTTATTCTGTATCTTGAATAATAACTGAGATATTTGGTTTTTTTAGTTTTCAGCCCTCAGTGAACTTCCACTTTTAGCCATTGCACCTAAGCATTAAGCGAATATATTATGAAACGTCGTATTCCAAGCTTAAATACCCAATATTGTTTTTATATAACTTTTACTGTGTAGAATACCGCCCCATTAAATTTCCGATGCCCCCCCCATCTTTCTCTTTTGTGACAATCATTAGCACGATTGACATAAAAATTGTTAGTGTTAATATAAATTGGAATATTTATTTATTTTATAAAGAACATTTATTATTTAATTGTTTTTTTTTTATTTTAGTCATGTTTTTTCTAATATTCATTGGGCTTGAAGATATTGGCTAAACTGTTTGTTTCCATTTGACAATTCCTTTGTAGAGGTTCTCTTCACTTCATTGCCAGAAAAGATTTATTATTGTCTTTTTTATTTGTTGTTTTATCTTCATTCTGGTGTGAAGTGATTCAAATAATAAATAACCAGTGATATTATTGAGTGTAGTTAGTTGAAAAATATCTTCTGAGCGCTGCTATCGTTGAAGGTAAGTCATTCCTTTGTTGTTTTTTAAACTATTCATGCCCTACAATTTCTCAAACTCAAGTATTAGGTGAGCTAGTAGTACTTCCTTGTTTTCCGCCTTTAGTAAATCCCCACATCTACACATTGTATTTTTACTTAGAAATAAAGAATATATGGTGAGATGAGGTCACCAGTCCTGAAATCTCGTTAGTTTACGCAGCACCTGCGTGATGAAGTTTTATATTTAATGCCAAATTGGAAAGGAAAATATAAACAAAGTGACTTTCTTATAAGGGTATAATCGAATAACTCTTTTTATACCAATTATTTGACTAGTCTATAGAAGGCAGCCTAATTGAGCATAAACCTCTTTTGAAAGCTCCTCTACATTTATATTATTAAAGGAGTAGACCGTCAAGGAACTCCATTTTCTCTGAGACAGGGAGTGCGCGCAAAGCCAAGGATTAGTTGATTAAACCTGGAATATCTCGGGGTATATAATTACTTTATTCCTTTAACACCCTTTAATCTTTGAAGGCAGGGATTAGTTACAGCCCCCCCCCTCCTAGAATATTGGATAGATGTTTGGTTTACCTTCGATAATGACATTCCTCTAACAAGCTGCACGCATAGCTGGCAACTCCTAAAGACTCAGATCTCAAGAAACCAAAGGTTTACCAGAAAAGGGACACCTATTTGGTATTTGGACAACAAGATGTACTAAAATCAATAATTGATACGGATTACTTTGAAGAATGATTATAAAATGACATACAAAGCTTATCATAAAAAAATAAAAATAAATGTTTTCAGTTTATTAATTAAGAGTTAGTACAGAAACGCTCGGAATTTTTAAATAATACCACAATGGTAATACAAATTGTAGATATATTTGGAGATAATGCTATAACACTATCATAATGTACATTTTGGAACTGCACAGCTTTTGAGAAGGTACCAGAGTGGGAAATGTATGAGGAAGTCGGTTGTACTTCATCATATGGGTCCACTAGAAGAGCCGATATTGTTGCCATTTAAGAAAAGGAGTCAAGGACATAATTATTGTTCAGACAGTTTGATTCGAAATAAGTAAAAAACAAGCAGAAGAAGTAAAAAATAGACATCTAAACCCAATGCGGTATAATATAGAAAATTGGGAAGTTAAAGGATTACTGTTTGGATCAAGAAGAGTTATACGCAAGTCGACTGTACAATATTTGTAAGATCTTGTTATAAAAGGAATTAGTAAGAAAAATGTCTACTAAGATACTAAAAGCATCTATTAGGATAGTGAACTTCCATTTATATTAAAATAATGTTTTACTTAAGTTGTTCCCTTAGTAACATCTCTAACAGAAATGATGTTGAGATTATTTAAAGATGGTGTTTTTAAGTATTCAAGAAATAATGTATTATTTGATGAAATATAAAAGCTATTATTTACCATTATGAAAGTTATATGTAGCAAGCACTGTACGTAGAATATAAGTTTTGCCTCTTTCCAGTTTTTATTACAAACTATTTATAGTTTTTCTTTTAGTTTTTTTTTGTTTTATTTTTTCCCTCATGCTGTAAATTTACTAACAATCTATATTTAGTTTTGTCCATTTTGTACACTTATAAAACTTAGCTTTGTAAAAATTTTAATAATTATTTAATTTTGTAAAATGTAAAAGTTACTTTATCAAAAAAATAAATCTATCTAAAATAATCTATATAAAATCTTATATTTGTACTGATATATTTGGGAATGTGCAGTTCACTCTTTTTTCACGCCTCCTAGTCCGATTTCATCCACTAAGAAAGATCTCGAGTTTTAAACGAAAAATTTTTTTCGTAAAATAATTGCTGGCTGTCAACAGGACATAATCGGTCATATTGTTTTCCTACAAACCTATGGAAACAAAATTTGAATTTACGCTGAATGTGAGTTGTTTAGTAACTTAATTCCTTTTAACGAACTTTATCTCTAGTTTTGTGGGTGTTTTTTTTTTTTTATAATATCGTGCTTAGTAACGATCACACACACACACATATTTCGCTACTCCTTTGTAGGTATAATTAATTCACTGCGCATTAAGTTTTCTGTTATTCGTTTAGTGAGAAACGTTCTCCCAATGGAGCTGAACTGTACTATTAAAGGATCTTTCATTAAAAGTTCATTGCTCAAGTAATTAAGTAATTATTAGAAACCGGACCAAAGGGGTTGGAGTAATGGTGGAAACATCCAGTGAGAGGTCGCGGCCTGTGTACGGTCGCTACAACCTGTTGCATTCAACTCATCAAGATCTACAACGCCAGGGCTAATACAATTAATGATGTATGTAATAAAGCAATTTAACATCCATTTGTATGCTGCCCCGCTCTCCATACAAACTATAGCATTAGAGCCATTAACATATTCAATAAGCAATAAAGAAGGGCTTTATTGTCTCTCCTAACCAGACCATAAACCTAAAGGGAGGAGTCAAGTCAAACTGCATTTGCTTCATAGAGCAAATTATTTATTGGGAGATTTCGACAATAATTGATGAACTCATAATGTCTGCGAAATAATTTTATCTGACGCTTTAGCCTGCGATTTCTCTTTAGCCTTTAGTGTTGCGAATTTCACTTCCGCTGTTTCGACCATCTATTTCAATAGTTACTATTAGCACATTTCCCTTGAGGGAAATCAGCTATAGAAACCATACTCATGACGAAGAATTTCCTGAAATGTCTATAGATCCTACCTAGAAGACGACGAAAATGAAGTCCGTTTAAAATAAAAATAAATAAATATACATACATACATGCTGTTAAAGCTATAGCGGTCGCATTTTTTGTTAAGTCGTTACCAAACTCGATATTTAAACGAATTTAAAAATAACAATCATGTTTGTTAATGGCTGAAATAGGACCAAAATATTGATATAAATTAAACATAATTAGTTTTAATAATATTAACTAAGGTAAAATTAAGGCATTTTTATAAAGTAAGTGTGGCTTGTCAATATAATGACCCAAAAAACAAAATCTTGAAAATGGTGTGACCTTCGATGATTAAATACGCCTTCAAAATGACTACCAAACTCCTTCCTTGCCTTTGTCAGTCTTTTCACGTGCTGTATCGGATGTTTACTTCAGGCAGACGTTTAAACGTCATACGACAGCGTCATTAAAGCTTTCGGGCCCGGAAGTAGTACAAACCCGCGTGACACCTAGGTGTAGCTGGCTGTAGAACGCATAAAGGGAGACCGAATTAGGGGGAACTTTGCCGCCAATGGTATGTGCACTCCGTTGATTTTGGTGATATGAAGCCTTTGATCGCTATGGGTTTCCGAAGAAGAAACTAGGAAGAAGTTTCTTGTTATAAAAATATACCTAACACACAAATATAAATAACACTTACATCTAATGTACTATAATGGTTGTTAATATTCCGTGTTAAGCCACTAATGGTTAAAATACGACAATCCCTAAAATTCAGCAATTTATATCAATTCATAAATGTATTTGGTAGTGTTCAGGGATTATTGCAGTATCAACTCACATATATTTTAAGCGCTACTAGGTGTTGCCTTTTAAATAGTTGGTTTATTTTTTTCTACATGCGAATATCTCAGGAAGCCGTAAAGATTTTTTCCAAGTTTTGCATTAGGCAAAAATCGACATAAACCACAGGATATGATGTAATTTATAAATCATAATGAATCAATGAGTGAATTAATTTCATCACAATGAAAAGGAAAGATGAAACATTTCAAAATCTAAATCCTTGAAGATTTACTGAATAAAACGCCGCTGAACCGTTGAATATTCTTGTAAAAAATATGAATTCCGGTTCGTATTCATTAAGAGACATTCAAATATTCTTTTCAGAACGAACCTTGAAGAGTACCTTTGGTCAAAGTGTTTCTCATTATTATTATTATTTTTATTTGTAACATAACATATTTATTATGGAGAAGAATATTGACAATAAATATTCAGTTGAATTTATTTCGACCTTTCGATATAAAGAAAATTAAATTTCATAAAATCTTGAAGGAAGGAAATAAGAAATAAATGGAAAGGATTTAGTTTCAACCACGTGATTGAAAGTGGGCTTAACGTTTTCAATTATTCGACAGAACACTTTCCTTTTCTTGATGGTGTTTGGTATGTTAATGATCGACTGGTTTTAGAATCAGTTAGTTTTGACACTTCTAACAATAGAGACAGTCTTTCTCCTACAGAGATAATGATTATAACTCAAAATCTTTTATACTTAGATGTTTCCCATCATTACTTCATCGAGGCCAGTGACTACACTTTTAGGAATTATGATAGTCTCTGTAATGTTCGTAGCTCTGTTCAAAGCATGCGCTAAAGTTTATTGCGTGGCTGTGAAATTTCTGTTAAACTGGTGTAGGTGGAATTTTAAAATTGAATCTTCTTCAGCGAGCCCTCAGGCTGAAAATGAGTCATTTTTGGTGAATGAGCGTAGACAAATCTTTTATTAGGAAAGGGGCTAAGAAGCTTGTTGATTCAACATCTTAGTTGCAGTTCATAATCTATTCGTGTCCTGTAAGTTTTGTGGTAGCATTTTAGGGTAACGGTGGTATTGAAACATCATAGAATGAGTACTCAGTTCTTGAGATGAGCCTGGCTAAAGTTAAAATATTTGAAACGATTTCATACGACGAAAACATAATAAGTGTTTTCTATTAGTGTGAAAGTATTTCTAGTTATGGTGTTACAAAAGAATGGCCGTTTTAAGAGTCTTGTGAATGGATTTTCAGTAATTGATTTTATTAACTCTGAAAATCTAACATTGAATGAGTTCCACATTAAAACAATGTTTTTCTGAATACCTATAATATATTTAGTTTTCTTTTTTTTTCGAAGTGAGCAGTTCTAAACTTCTAATAAAAGATTTGAAAGTTTCCATGAAGTGTTAAAGAAGTCCTTTGAAGATGAAAAAGGAAGAAAACTTGGAAGATCGTGACATTCCGTCGAAAGCTTCTTGCCTAAGCCCTTATATGTCACAACGGTAACTTTTGAAATTTGTCATGATGAAAGAAAGGCGATTTCAACTGTATTCTACCCACTCAGAAGAACTTTACTAACTCATTTCCTTCTTGAAAGCAATTTCGAACAAGACGAGAAGTTGGAATACCAGGTGGAAACTTGCCAAAAGAATTATTGATAACCTAAAATTTTAATTTTTTGCATGAAGAAATGAACACTTAAAAAGTATAATATTTAATAATGAACATAATTAAATAAAATCTGGAATGTTCATAAATATCATTAAATTAAAATTTGAAACTAAAAATCATTAAATTTTATATTTAAAATAATTAAATAAAATTTTGAATTTTCAAAATATACTTTAATCTCCCCGCCCATTTCCTAGACCGATAATAGCCATTAATGATTATGATCTTTAGTGTTGAATATCGAGTATGGTATAAATCAAATTAACATTATCGAGTCAAGAAATAAAACCTTATTTGATGACGTCATCGCACAACGGTTTCTGATGAATCTCACCTAGTAAACATCTATTGATGTATATGGTATTTAACCTAGAAATAAATGGTTTGATTATATTGTTACGTTTTTTACAAAATCAGTAATAAACGTCGTTTATTAGAGTCCTTTTGGATTGGAAAATTAAACAAACATAAGGTTTATCAGTTTTTTTATCATTTTATTTAACAAAGCACTGCACACTTGGCTAATTGTTCTTAGCTACTACTCGCAGTATACACTGACAGCTTCAGATCTTGCAGTTGCACAGCCCAATAGCTCACTCACAAATAGATCGCTGAAGTTCACAAAAACACGGCACTGCACTGATTTTTGCAAAGATAGCGGCACTGCAATGTCCTTTACTTAAACACGGCACTATACTTTTCTTCACATGAAACACTTTTCCGCACTGGAACTGAGACGCACTGTTCACTAAAGCTGCACTGAACGCACTGTTGATCTCTTGAAGACAACTGAGAGCAAACTAATTGTCGGGGCGAGCTGTACGCTTTTATAGAGGAGCGGCGACATCAAAGCAAACTGTCTCGAAGGGACTAGACGCGTAGTCTATAACAGTCCCGGCCCCAGTAGACACTTCAGGCGCCAATAGTCCTTCCATCGGTCTGATCCTTTCATCTCCTTCGTACTTCTCAAATACGTGACTACCTCTGTTCAATCTTTCATGTACGGAGTTTTCGTAACAATATATTTGCTTATTATTAATATGACACGAGTAGGAATGGGAGTTTACTAATGGCTTAAAACACCTCTGACTGGTCTAATTTTAGCCGTTAATGAATGAGAACATTTGTTTTACATAAAAAAAATTAAATATCGTGCTTGGTAACGATCAAAAATAAATTACGACCTATTGAGCGTTAACAGACTTATATATATTAGATACATATTTGTATATATATGTAAAACGAACCACACAAGTTCTACATTTTTAGTTTTGTACTTTGTTTCAAAATATTTAGTAAACCAAATTAGAAAACAAATAAAATATGGAATTCTTCGTAGAAACTCTAAAACGTTGCAGTGAACAGAATTATAACATGTATGGAAAAACTATATATACAATTCTAAAATATAAAATAGGAGGCTCCTTGTCAATCTGACAGAAGTATGGGTTGTATCGTGATGAATGATCTGGTGGGGACGATGTAAAGGAATGTTTCTACATAATTATAAGGTGAATTAGAAGTTAATATCTTAACACACTTAATTCGGTCTCTCAGTACTTAGAGGATTAATTTTTTATAAGGACTCAATTTCTTCTGTTCATTAATTTCCGTTATTTTTTTCTCTTTCTTTCCTTTCCAGGTGCCTTCCTTCATCAGTACATCATTTAAGAAGTAAAGTAAAACTTCAATAATAGTCATTTCATAGTCATTATAAAATCATTAGAGGGCCATCATCTTCAGGATCTTTCGAAACTTTCTTCTCTCCTAGATCGATACCTTTTAACAGAGCACGGCCCTCTTAAAATACCCTTTATTTATAAAACAAAAGTGCTATAGATTAGTTAATAATCACACGTAGATCAGTATATTTAGTGAAACTGAGTTTACTTTAATTGTGTTTTTTTCTAGACATTTTCTCTAGACCAACAAAAAGATTAATATTGTTACGTTTATTACAAAAACAGTAATAAATGTTGTTTCTTAGAGTTCTTTTGGTCACACAAGCTTCAAAGTTTTAGCAATGCACAATTTATTTGAAAATGCACTACACATTTGATAAATTATTCTTAACTCTTATTCACAGTGCACTGATAACTTCATTTCTTATTACATAGTACAATAACTCACGATCACTGAAGTTCACAGAAACACGGCACTGCACTGATTTTCACAAACAACTCGGTACTGCACTGTTCTTTACATAAACACGGGACTGCACTGTACTTTACATAAACATGCCACTACACTGTTCTTCTTATTTGCACACTTTACCGCACTGCAACTTAAATGCACTGTTCACTAAAGCTGCACTGATCGCACTGTAATTCACTTCAAGAACAAACAAATTCTCGAGCGAGCTGGACCGTTTTTATAGACGAGCGAAGACATCAAAGAAAACTGTTCAGACAAGTCTAGATCCAAACGGGCATCGCCGAGAACATTCTTTGGCTCCAAACGTCCTTCCTCCGGGCGGTTCCTTTCATGCACTTCGTACTTCTTAAACATGTGAATTACTTTAATTTTTCATGTCCGTATTTTTTCAACAATATGATGGTATTTCAAGAAATGGTTTGGCTCCTCAGTATTCATAATAACATTGTCAACATTATCGGCGGAGTTGTTCAAATATAATTGCAGACTGCACTTAAACAGTACTTTTGATGAGTGGGCATCATCTTCAAGTCTGTCCTTTATTGTTGTTGTGATAGGCAACAATAAATGGGATTGAAAAATTTACTACAAGATATTTTTTTTTTTTATAAATATTAGCTTAGCTATCAGGAACTTTTTAATATCACAATCATTAACTATACTTTTTATAGCCACCAAAATATGTATACCTCTTTACGCATTGTTGATCTGATGATGGAGCCCCTAGGCACTTCTGACTACTCAATACAAAATGACGGATCATATTTTGTTCACTGATTGACTGTTTAACGTGCATTTGGAAACTAAGGAATATGAGGCAGAAGTTGAGTGCAATTCGTCAATTACGGAAAATGTAGTGAACCCGGACTCTGGCTGGACATTTTTAAAGAATAAGAAGCCAACGGCGTTGGAAAAGAGATGAAGGAAAAGAAACAGACATTTCCACTGTCCATTCCTACTATGACCCTGTCTTGGAGAGGATTGGAGCTCGTTGAAGAGCTTAGACGAACTGAAAAAGCCTTTTCTCGCGCTTCAAGGAGCCTTTGAAGGCGGTAGATGGGTCCGGTGTTTATAGGATCTCTTGCCCAGATTGAAAGGTGGTATACATAGGTCCAAGTGGCAGAAAAAACAGGACATGACTAGAGGAGCACATAACTGGAGGGACCCTTTTCTCTCACATGAAGGCAACACAACAAGTCGGCTAGCATAAAGTCCATCACGCTGCGTAAACTAAGTAGATTTCCCTCCTACTAGTTTAACACATACGCGATCTTATCTCACTATATATTCACTATTCATATGTAAAAACCAATGAGTAGTAGAGGTGAGGGAGGGTTACTGAACGCGGAAAACAATAAAGTACGAATAACTCGCGTAAAACTTCCAAAAATAACAATTGTAGAACAACAATAGTTTAACAAGACTGGTTATATGACATTATTGCATGGCTTACATTAACGGAAATATTTTGAATTTCCTAAACTCCTCCCCTCTAAAACCCACTTTTCCAGGTCCGATTTTTGCCAATAAAAATACCAAGTTTAGTGTTGACTGATACGGTTAAAAGGTACACTAATGATAATAAGTATACTATAGATCAAATTAAAATTTTCAAATCAAGATCGTCGTGAGGGGGGGGGTGTTAAAGGGGGATTTCGAAAATTCCTAATATCTCCATTATTATGCGTCGGATCGAAAAATTGTATAAAACCAATCTATCTGCTAATTTAATGTGTCTAGAAATGATGTTATTTTCGTTCACTACTTTGATTATTAACCGATATATTTGCATTTGTTTAGTTATCGCACGGCAGTAAACTCCCATTCCTACTCATGTCATATTAAAAATAACCTGTTATATTATGAAGAACTTTATTTGAAGTCTAAAGACTAAATATTGTTCTAATGGAAGTTTTAGATTGTGAGATACGTGACGCACGTAGGAAATCTGCTTAGTTGACGCATCCCATGTGCGACGAACTTTTTTGTTATGTTTTAAGCTCATATAGATTCCTTCAACATTGGTTTAGTATGTTTGACTATTGTTTATCAATATAATTGTTCACTTCTGCTTATATTTTAAATAAACCACGGGGATTTTGACCATTGTCCACGAGAGAGGCCTTGACAGTGACATATTTAAAAACTAGAAAAAAAAAGATGACAGAAAAAAAATTTAAATCCATCAATTTGTTTTATAATGCGGAAAAAGAGATTATGTTTGTCAATTATATTGTTATTTATGGAATTCCTCAAGAAATATTCTAAATTGGTGGTTTTTCTTTGACAATAGAAATCTGCTGATAATTCGGGGATTTAATGAAGTTCTTAAATGGGCAGATGAAGGCACTTATTCCATTTGGTGGATGTTTAAATGGCGACTCAAAGAAGGAAAAGAAGTTTGTTCCGGGCAATGATGGGAGTTGAGAAAAAAAAAAGAAAAAGCTCTATAACCCTAAGGAAGCCGTTGATTTATAGCAAACCCCTCCCAGCTTAAAGTTTTCAGCGTCTTTCGAAACAGCTGATTTAATGTTTATCAATGAGGCCATCAATCAGAAGTCTCACTCACTCTCTCCTCTTCTTGTCCTTTCGCCAACATGTCAGGTCCATAAAAGTTTCTTTCCATTTCCATTTCACCTTTTTCTAACACTTAAATGTTATCACATAATATTCTGATAGAATTGAGTACTTATTTTGAATAAGAAGTTAGACCCACAATTAGAACCTAAGTAATGGGTAAAGGTAAGTAGTTGGTTAAAGTCTACCATAAAATAGTAGTAATCAAACTGGAAGGAAAGTATCGTCTAATATTTCGCAATGTTCTCTATTTATTGATAGTGAAATTGTGGGATTATTTAACACTCCTATAGTCGCGTGTCATCTGAGAGATGACATGAAGAGACTTTTTAAACTGATGTGTAGAGGATAGAACCTGCACCATGTTGTTTCAACCCTTTTCTGATTATCCAGTGTAGCGTATGACCTTGAAGCATCTGTGAGATCCCGCGCGACTACCTTTGTAAGTAGTGCAGTGGCATATTCCCAGGGAGCTTAAAAGTATAAAAAATAGGGAAATAGATTCAAGCATCTTAGTTTATAGGAAGGAGGGCACCCTGGTTTCTTATGTCCAAAAAAATAAGTCCAAAATTAGAAATGTATTGGCTATATCAAGTATAAAATTTGATAGAGAAATAAATGAGAGAACAGGAGAAAGGAAATTCTATTATAATCAAACCAAAGTAGGTGTGGAGATATTGGATAAAATGTGTTCACTTTATAATGTATTGAGACTGGTATTTCTCAAGGTGGCCTATGGTAGTATTTTTTCTCTTCTGAATATTGCGGGGACCAATTCCCAAGTAATTTATTTAGGAAATGACCATATTTCATTTTATAAAACCTACCTAAATATTTTATTTTATTTTAAAAACCTGACTATATAATGTGTATGTATAACATATGTATATATCAATTTTATATTGTGTAAGCCAAGATAATGCGTGAAATATATTTTTTTTCATATTATATAATCATAAATCATGTCATCATATTCTTCATATAATGTGTCAAATATAACTTTTATACAAATATTAGTACTGGCTTAATTAAAACTAACCTTCTTACTTTAATACTTAAGGAAAGACGGTAAGTCATCTTGGAGATGATATTCACCCACTCTTGTACTGACGAGGTGCGCGCCTACTGGATAGTTAAAATCACTCCTCAATGTAGAAATCTTTTCATGTAGAGCAGTTTGGAACGAATAGCATTGCTTTTAAAGGAAAATACCGAAAGTTGAATGATTTTTGAGAAGCTGACCTCCCAATTAAGCAGTGCGTCTTGTTATTTGCGGTTATACTAGTCACTCAGAGCAGGAATAATGATCCAATCCAGAAGCAGAACCTTTGTTACAGTTATTAAGATAAGGAGAAGTAGGTGGTGAGATAAGCAAATCTTATAGCTTCCTGTAACTACAATACATCCATCACGCAGGGGATGCGTAAACTAAACAGATGACCGATTTCCCAAGAACAGGTTTATGATGCCTTGAAGATTTTAGCTCTCAATCAATGCTTCATTTCTCTTACAATAAGAACCTTTTGTAAACTCATCTCCATGTCCATGTTAATAGGTCTAAAAATTTGCAGCTCCCTGTAAGCATATTTGTTTGTATTAATACTATTTCTACTATTCCGTAAACAAATTAATTCTGTCCCCAAGCAATAACATGTGCTCTGTGCTCAATTATCCATGACATCGGTTCATAATTGAACAAAATTCTGTTGTTTGCCAAAGTGTGGTATTTATTAAAGTCAAACAGAAACTCAAACATTTCCGTATTATACTCGCGTCCCATAACACAATGCCACCACGGGGTTTAAATTAGAGCAAATCACGCGCCTAAAACTTTGGCTCAAAAGGAGGTCTTTGATTTTTAATGATCGCTCCACAGAAAGTCCACCCTTTAGGACACTTGAATGAAAACGGACAAAGGCTCGAAAGAAGGACAACGAAAGGCAGTAGACTTCACTGACTAGGTTATAATGACTTCGCCTTCGCTAGCAATTAAGAAAAGTTTGTCCCTCCTTTCCTTCCAATAAATTTAAAAGTTAAAGAGACTTACAGTGGATTAAACTTTAAGGTAAAAACTTCTTGTTTAAGTAGTGGCTGACACCATCTACAATATAATTTATTACATTGAATGATCAAATAAAACTTGAGTGTCATCCCATCAGTCTTGTAAAAAAAATAACTGAAATATTGGCTTTGGGGAAAGTTTATAACTTATTATTTCTCCTATTCGTCCTTGACGAAATATTATTCCTTCTCCTCAAAATTCTTCACCAACACCATATCAATAAGGCCAAATTGAGGGAACACTAACATTGTAGTTTGGATTCTCATTTAGAATAATGCCTTATATTTGGACAGATTAAGAAGCCAGGATATCTTGGTTTTCAACCACATCTGAAAATAGAGAAAAAGTATGAAAAATACCAATTAAAAAATGAATTAATTAAGTGCTTTTTTAACAGCTATCTTTCAATCCGATATAAAATAAAAGCAGCAAATACATTGGCGATACCGTCTCTTGTCTATAGTTTTGGCATAATAAAATGGTCTGAGACTCATAAGAACTGAGATGACTATAGCCAGAATGCAACATCCGATTTCATCTTTGGCGAGGGTGTATTTACTGAGGAAAGAATGTGGCCGAGGCCTTCAACATTCAAAATCTATGTCGGTCTCAGGAAGATAACATTACATAAGATAGAATGACAGCCATATCTTTAAAGAAATTGTTAAACGTGATGATGGGATTACAGCCTTGAACTTGAAATGTAGTAACAATACTGAAGCTGAATCCCATTTTCATTAGGAATGGCAAAATAAGGAACTTCATGGTCGTTACTACAGTCGCTTTTATCACTCGGAGGTAGTCTTGGCATATTCTGTTGCGTGCCTTGCGTCTGGAAAGCTGTTTTCAGAAACAGAAGGTTCCATTACAACTAGCCAAGACCAAGTGATTCCCACCACATCATATTCTCTAGAAAAATAGTGATTCAGACAAATTTAGACAATTTAGTGTTGCAACAAAGCTTATGAGTTCATTGAACACATTACGGCTGGTTATGAAATACTTGATCTATCCGAATACCTACAAAAGCACAATAACGTGCTGGTAGACAGGTCGCTTACTATTGCTACAATCGCTAAAAATTATTAGAAAAAGATAATGTAAAGATGTATTGGGATGAAGCGATGATAACTGACCATCCTTTGCATCATAACAAACCGGATATTCACTTTATTGATAAGACCAATAAGACTGCTGATATTATTGACATTGCACTACCCAATGATGTGAATATTCAAAAAGTCTGTGTCGAAAAATTAAGAAAATATCAAGAATTGTCTATTGAGCTTAAATATGTATACAACTTTAAATCTGCCACGGTTGAGACTATTATCTTAAGTACAATTGGACTCGTGCCTAAAACAACACTAATAGGTACCAAAATTTTAAATTTGCCACTAGATATAATATAAGAAACTCAGCCAGGGGTTCTCCTTGATTCTGGAAGAATTGTGCTCAAGTTTTTAAATTCCCGGTGACATATATGTCACGATTACAAAGTCCACAGGTTGCATTTTCCCCCCCGAAGTGGTTTTCAGACCAGAGTTTAGAGAATAAACCTCCTAATAACAATTTTACATTAAACATTTAGTTCCATTATTCATTTTGAATCCAAAATAATATTATGGATTATTCTGATGAGGAAAATATATGTTTGTCCGTCACTTTCCTTTCTTAGTTCATAGCACATCCATTAACAAGGTTCTCCGGGGGTCAATTGGCAGTCAAGTCAGATGACAATTAGGGAAAAATAAAGATGCAATATTACTTAAGTTTACGGTTTGTATTTATTTGTCAGTCTATACCAGCGCAAAGCAGAATCCTAGCTTCACTGTAAGTGATCCTTCGTACTGAATCATGTAGATGCCATACAAATCGTATTTTTATTACTCTGCATAATTTAAGATTACTATGATTTCTCCATATTTAGATTGGCTATATTAGGCTTGGAATGAATGCTCAGGTTAATGAAAGGTCAATCATCAACTTGTTGAAAGTTATAATTGGTAAAGTACACTCCGACCTTTATCAGTGCTCCACCAACAAATTAAAACAGTAAGACCATTAACTTGAACGTAAATCAAGATATTAAATAAAAAAAAATGTAATTAGCTATTTGAAGCTCCGTTTCCAAATGAACCTTAAATATATGAAGGTGTAAAAAAAACTCATACAAAATCCTCACCTCAGTAATTCTTCAATTGCGACTCATTTCATCTATATCATGTTTGACTAGGTAGAAGAGTAGAAATTGTACTATTTATACACTAATTGTTTAATGATGAGGTATGGTGTAACGGGCTTATCAATTGCTGCTTATAGTACATATGATGACATATGTTTCCTGCCATCGACATTATCCAGCCAACCTGATATTAATCACGGCCAAGCCTATATTAGGCAAGGCCAACCCGATATTAGTTTCGACCATTTAGCTGCCAGTGTTTAGCAAACTCGGTCCAAGTAAGTTGCATGTCCCCAAACCCCACAGCTGCCTCGTGATCAAGATTTTCGTACAGATCTTCTGCCTGCTATCCAGCACATCGCTTCTGGATACTCCTGCGAAATTCTGCGGTATTCAAGATAGGAGGACTTCTCATTTGTTTGCACAGGATAGACTAACTGGAACCTCTCTACCGGCATACCGGTGTCGCCAAGGAGATCAAAAGTCTGTAGAACTTCAGCGATAATCGATTGGTGCCATCGCATCTTGTGAAGTCACTTTTCTTCAGGGGAAGAGATTATTACAATTTTTTTTTTAATATACAGCAGACGTTTTGTTTCTTTAATTCGATTACTTTTCATTATTGTTAGAAATAGAGACATTTATATTTAAACAATTTTTTATTTTTTGATGGAAGCCTTCCTTAATCCAATAATTGCATTGGCCCTTATTCGCCTTGTTCTTTTTGAGCCAATATTGCTCAGCAATATAAAACCAGAATAGAACCTATTTCATATACACGAGTGCCTCAAGTGAACTGAATGTACTGTCTGAAGAATTATGATGAACATTTGAAGAGTCAAGAGGAGTCAAATGCTAGATAGCCGGAGATTCATGGTATTCAAGGTTCAAGTAGAAAAGTTTTTCGGGTTGTCTGAGAATCTCAAAAATTAGAGGTCAAGGCCTTAGAAATTTCTTTAAAACATTAATTTTTGGAGATTAAAACAATTTAAAACTGGTACTACTCGCCATTAACGCATAAAGGTCTTTATTCGGATATCATAATTTAATATTTTTACATGATGTTTTTCGTAAAACTTATTTCAATTAAGCTTCGTCTGGACACTTTGGTTGTGTTCATTAGCAATAATATATTTCCATGACATAATGACACATTGTTTCCCGTATATTTAAAGTACAATAATTAAAGGCGAAGTTGTTATTTCTACTGACTCCATCCAAGCTAACTACTAGAGTAAAAAAAAACCAGTAAAAAACAAACAAACAAATACTACTGAGAAACCACAGGGTATATAATTATAACAGGATGAGAATATTATATTCCTGGTCACAGAAGTAGGATGTGATACCATTAAAGAGAAAGGCCAGCTGGAAAGAACTGAAAGCCACCCTCCCACGTTTTAAAAGTAATTTGGCCACAGGTTTCTTTTTTTTTACGTGGAGAGAGATACACTGCTCGAATATGATTCAGACAGGTTTTTCCCATTCCTCTAAGGGTCGTTTCTCTCAGAGTTCTTTCATTGCATGTTCTCTAATGAAAGGATCTTCATTTAATGATGTTCATTTTACGAAAATTATTTTCAAAGGAAATTGTATTTAATAAATAGAACTTTATGTTAAGGGTAATTATTTTTCCCATGTAAGCACTTCCTAAGATCATGATTACAGCCATCTGATCGCAAAGCCTAAAAGGTATTCAATATTGACGAACCACATTTCTTTCCAAAATTGTAATTACTATTATTTATTTTTTTTTGCTAAACAGAATATTCTGTTAAGAGCTGTTATTTCCCGTTGTATTACTGCAAGAAATTGAGATGATTTTTATAAAAGCTGTCTGATGACCAGGAATAAAAAACGCAGTTATTGCCAAAACATATTTCTATGGAAAATAATAATTACTGTTTTTGTTCGTTGGACACAAATTATTTCACCGAGTGAAAAATAAAATTCTTTTTTAACACAGGAAGTTCATTATGCGGCCATGTTGTTATTTTATTCACTGAATTCTAATATGTATACATCACGTTCAATTTTTCAGTGACGATAGTTTATTTTTTAAATATAAGAGCCTGATATTTTCGATGTGATCTATGCTATTGAACTTAATTAAACGCGAATATATACTCACTAATGACTAGATTGAGAGTTCAGCAAGCTTTTATCCATTCCCGTTTTTCCGGGTATTTTTTATACATAGAAATTCGCTTTGAGATTCACAATGCAAACGAAGTTATAGTTGGGACAGTTCTTATTAAATTTTCTAAGAGCTGTTTGTTTACTTCAATTTTAGTATTTGTGTGTGCTATCAAAAAGGGCAGAAGTAAGTGGTTGAGTACATGTTGAAATGGAAGATAACATCAAAGTGTCCATTAAGATGATATGTAGTTTACGAGAAAGAAGTAGGAAGAGAGGTGATGAGGGTAAAGGGGACTTGCGGAGGTTAGGCATCCGTAATTTTTTAATATGTTAAATGTTATTAACGTTTACTTTTGGCTACCCTGGCTAATCGGGTAGGGTTATCTATTGGTTATCACCATTTTCTAACCAGGATGGAGGAAGGATATTATAAAGTGAGTTCGTCACTAAATAGCTTCCTTTTTCCAACACGAGAACTGAACTTAAGACTCTAGACCAGGGGTCTCCAAACTAAGGCCCGCGGGCCACATCCGGCCCGCGGAGAACTAGCATACTTGAAAACTCCTTTTAGAGAACATATTTTTTATAGCAAATTAAATTTAGTTTACTGAAGTATTCTAATTTTATGTTGAATAATTATTAATATGACATCTACATTGATATGGTCATGGGCTAACTACTCATAACATTGTTGTAGGCTTATTGTTATTGTTTTTGTGATAAGTTGGATAAAGAAACACAGAATTGTAATGAGTAAAGACATGTATAATATGCAGAAAATTTAACTTCAGTAAATAATAACTAACAAATTATTGAAATGAATCCAACTAACATTTTATACATTTTAAATAAAAACATAACTTATAACAAGCATAATGACATATGGAATACTAATGAGATTTATGTAATTGAGATTTTCCACTGACAATAGTTTGTAGTTGTGGACTAATTTTACTTGTACCAATTATTAAAAGAGATTTAAGATGCTCATCAGTTAATTTAGATCTGTAAACATTTTTTGTGTACTTCATTTTGGAGAAGGTCTTCTCACACAAATAAGTAGTACCAAAAACAGAAAACAGTCCACGAGCAAACTGGCTGGTTTTGGCCCTCGGAACTTACTGGAGTAATCAGTATGGCCCTAAGGCTGGAAAGTTTGGAGACCCCTGCTCTAGACCAACGCGGCTATCCAGAGCCCCTTGATAAAAATGTTTTACTATATTACTATTCATTCAATTTTCTTATTTTTAGAAAACATATGAGGTCTTCAACATAGCCATGCCATGACTTTATAAATGATAACTCATAAACAAACAGTAAGTAACAAAAAAGTAGTGTAAAAAAATGCCTTCCTCCTCATTCATCTATACGCTTGAGACAAAGTATAGAAGATAACAGAGGTCGTCTCAGTTTAATAGTTGAATGAGAGGGAACCAACTGAATGAAATTCATCAGCTGTTAATAAAGGGAAGCTGATATCTAAATTCAGTAAAATTTAAAATAGTCAGTTTTGGAGAATAAAAATAACGTCATAAACAGAAAAAAACAACTATTTAGCATTTTAATGAGACCAATCGCTTTAAAAATTTTGTTTGATGAATTAAAAGTTATACTCAACTTGCTTGATGATGATACGTACTGAAGGGAATGGTGAACGGTTTGATGAACATTATTTTTAATTAAATAAAGTTAAGTTTTGTTCATAGCTCTAAGGGTTTTAGAGGCGGCTTCTCTACAGATAACTTCCCTCCCGAACAGAAAACCTTGCTTTCAAATAATTAATACTCATTTACGTTTATTCAGAAGTATAAATTAAGTGATATCGCATCCGTGCTGCTGGAATATTTGGTTACAGCATTTTTACGAAATATCTATCGCTTCGGGAAGCTGCTACTGATGAATTTCGTGTTTTAATGAAACATAATAATAAGTATTTATAATATCTGAAATAAATTCATTTCTGTTCCACCCTAGCTAGGAAAGGGTGGTAACCCGTAGATAACCTGTTGGAACTAGAAAATAGTAGATAACAAAAAAAATAACAATTACTTTAATGCTAAATTTGATGTCTGATGTACACAGTAGGTCTGTTTTCCTCTACAATGCGTCGTTTCCATGACGCATTGTAGAGGAAAACAAGCCTATGGTGTACATCCAGAATAATTCGAACCTCTGCCAACCAGCTTTCGTGGAAGAACTAAATTTAATGTTTCAATATTCCGAAAGAAGATTGCGAAAATAATATTTCTATATTTATTAACGTTCACTTTATGCTACTGTGGCTAATTGGAACAGGTTGCCACCCTTTTCTAGCCAGGGTGGGACGAAGGATTTTATTTATTGAGTTCGTCACCTAATAAATTCCCATTGCACAGGATGAATCAAACTTTTCACTCTAGGTTTACCATATGAAAATAAGACCAACGCCCTAATTCGCATGTCTAGTCTGAGCCTCTGATTGGTAAAAGCAATAAGATGAACAATTGTCATTTTATCACGTTAATCGCCATGTCAGTCATATGTGTCTGACGCTAAGAAGTTCTACATGACCAAAGTCAGACATATATGTGTGACGTACGCGATTTGGTAGAAGGCCACGTCAATCACAGATATCCGACGCAAACTATACATTTGCATTATGTTTCGGGAGCTTGGCCTATCAGGGACAACACTTGAAAATTTCTTGGCTTACTACAAACAATAAAATGAAATAAACATAGTTATATAATGGTATATTGTTTGAGTTGAAAAAAATGTTTGAAAAAAAATTGTTGTGAAACTTTTTCTGATATTATTGTGGCGATTAACGTGTTAAGCGATTCAGCTTTAATTAAACTATTTGATTGAATGGAATTTTAAAGCAGTTAGCTGATCATAAATTAGAGAGAAAATGTTAAATATCTGTTATGAGATATTCTCGATGACATGATGACATCGGTTCGAAAGATCAAATAGGACATAAATTTTATATCTTTCTACGAACGAAACAGAGGAGGATTCACACGTTTTGTTTCTAATTTCTGGGACGAAGGGAATTGCTATATTATATTACGCCCCCCCCCCAGTCCTTCGTCGATTTCACTAGTTCTGGAACATAGGTCTAAAAACGTCGATACAAGTTTATATACCAATCTTTAAGCATGATGTGTTTTAGGTTCAAATTTTAACGTTACACGTACACGTACAAAAACAAGCACAAAAAACTTGTTTTGTGCATTTGTATGCACTTGAGTTATTTTGAAGACGGCTCGGTTTTATTTTGTTTTGTTTTGTATCACAACCAATAAGTAGTATTGATAACACTTCAAGAAATACTTGAAACATTGGGATTTAGATTCACATCTTGCTGGAGGTACTTAAGAATTCGATGCATGTTTTTAGAATGGAAAGAAGTCCTAAATTATTGTTCAAACTGAATAAAGTTACATAGTCAATATTACCATTATTTGTGTAAATTAAAAAACATTACAGCCCTATTGCCCACCTTCAGCGTTGGGCAGGCATTGTGCTCCAATCAGCTGTTGCGACAAATATCAATTCAGTACAGAGATTTTGATCAGAAATGAGTCCCAGGCAGGAGGTTTAATAACCAACTGTACGTGCTTATCAAGGGGCAATGCGTGTTTAATAAATATGACACTTCTGCAAACACTCCCTTGTCAAATATGATTTTAAACTTTCACAAATGCTCAAAATACAAACACGTCAGCTATAAATTTCCTAAATTGTTTCTCCGTTAATTGTCCCCGTATGAGGGAAATATATTCAAATCGCACACGTAGTCTACATGAACCGTCTTGTTTCACATAAATTCAACTATTTTCGAGAAATTTCTCACGATTCAATTCAGTTTAACTTAGGAACCTTTTCTCAAATAAAATCTTGAAAGACAATAAGAAGGCATTGGGGCGTTCTTTTTCTCAGATGTAGGAGAAGAAGGTTGATAGGAAAAATAAATAAAAGCCACTGAACGAGAGACTTGAGCTAGAAACACATTACTTGCCTTCAGTTCAGTGAAAGAGAAATAAAAACTAAAACGAATCTTCGTCAAAACTTTCTTGCTTCTTCTCAAGAACTTGTGACATATTTGCTCATAGCCAATAATAATAAATCGTTCAAAAACGATTAAAGTTCATTAGTCTTTTTTCAACAAATAATTTATTAGCCTCTTCCAAAACAACTTTTCGTTGTGTGCTCCTAGAAGGTAAAAAACAATTCAGTTTAATTTTAATAAACGTATATTTCAACACATATATTGTTATATATAATTATTGAAACTTGTACTAACTCATTGTAAAATTTTTTTTGGGGGTGGCATGTGTGTGTGTTTGTTTACGTAGGTGTATTAACACTCCTGAGAATAAAACTCATGACTGTTTCACCAATTTTTTTTTTTCTCTAAGAGCATTACACCTGTTGTATCTGAATAGCATGCCTCGTCTCAGGCTTTTCTTTTCTTGAACTTGCACAGATGTTCCCGCTCCTTAAGAGAGAAACGTGGTGAACAAATAGTCAGTTTCCTGCTATTATTTATTTAATCGATTTCCTGTTTTCTGAGGAATTTTTGGTCGACATTGATTTCGTGAATTTTTCCTACTTCGATTTTGAATCTCTATTAGAGTTGCAAAATTTCAATCGGACCTCGTTACCCAGGTAAATTGATAAATCGACACGTTAACACTTAATTACAGGTGACAGCAAATATATTCTGCCCCAATCGTGCAAGAGTTAACAGCTAGAGTAGCACTAACAGCTAGTGTAGGTGCTTTGCCTTTGAATTTCATTTCAAATGGAAATATGCCTTCGTGCGCTAAGGTTTTAAATGTAAATGACGTAGAGCTCAACTATTGATGAGGATCAATATAATCAGGGTTCATAATCTCTGAGCGAGTAGGGTTTTTGTATTTTAACCAAATGACCTGTTTACGCCAGTTCTTAGCTATAACCAGCGTCCTTATGCAATATATATATTATTTAAAATGAAAAGTATTTACTTTCTTGTTTGTTCAGCCCTTAAATGGCCTTTACCGCCCCAGGCATTTATTTGTACTTCTTATGAGCCTTCGTCCCAGCCACTGCTCTGAGTTCTGCTACAAGTTCTTCTAGTTAATATGTTCTTTTATATCCGACGAACTATTTAACATCTTTTTTGTTAGCCTCCAGCTATCTAATGTCCCAATTTCATTTCCTGTGGTCTCTCGTTTTTAATAAGTCATATTTACAACAAATGATGCAAAGATAATAAAATAAATCCCTTTAAAAACCTTTCATTTGGAAGTAATTCACTAAGACTAGTGACTTCTTCTTGATGCTTTGTAGTTTAATTCACTAATGATTTGTTTCTTTTGTAAGGGATAGGTATGTTCTCCTATGGTGGATTATTTTTCTGTTTTGATTTCTTAGTTTTGGCATGTTACTAATTCAACATAACGGTTTCAGAATACGGAAGTTTTGCATACTGGACGAATTATTCTAATGATGTATGAACATATTCCGGTATTGGCAAAAGATCAATCCAAGAACAATTCCGACCGATACTTCCCTTGAGACAAAGAGAAATACTATAATTTATCACGAACCTACTTTATCTCTCGTTCAAGGGCCCTTTCATATTTCTTTGTCTATATAGAGGAATAAACTATATGCGATGTTATATATAAAAATGGAGACATGGAATATGTGTCTGACAAGAGGTATTTATGAATCTAATGCTTTAGCAGACTACCTTAAAGAGAATTCAGTTATTGAGCTTATGCCGATGGTGCGAATGATGATGAAAAGATGTCCGTTCATATTAAAATGAGTAATTATGTATACACACATGCATTTTTTACACGAGCCATATAGAATATAATGTGGAATGACGTCACCTCCTTGGCATTAGAGCAGATGGAAAAAACGCCTACTTTAAGCTTCACTTGACTTTTTCAAAGTATCCAGGTTTCATTATTATTACGTATTGTTCCTACCATGGCTAATTGGGATTGGTTATCTTCAGGTTACCACCCTTTCTAACCAGTGTGAGCCAAGGCTAAAGGGCACGGAAGAAGTGGCTGAAAATACATAATAAATCCATTTTTGGCTTAACTTCTAAGCCAATTTCAGGGGAATGGAAAGACAAATGCTTAAGTCTCTCTCTCTCTCTCTCTCTCTCTCTCTCTCTCTCTCTCTCACTCTCTCTCTCTTTTAAGTAAGTGAATTACAATGTTATTAGAGAATTTCCATCAAAATGGAAAAAATATAGAAATTACTAAATACAGTAGAAAGTTTCACTACTGTGCATGTTAGTTGTGATGTGTCTTTTTGTTGATGAGTTAAACTTCTAATATATTGGACTATTGATATCTAGTAGTTAAGTATGCGAAAATTTAAACTGGATAGCACAAATATTTATCACTTATATCATACTACTTATTGTTAAATATATAGTGATATGAGTTCGTTAGGAAGATATCCATGGTTATTAAAATAAACAATTGGATGAAGTCGAAATAATAGACACTTGATATCTAATTTATTTTTAAGAAACATTAAATATAATTCAAACTTGAATGTAATAATAATAAGATTCTGATTCAGAAGCATTATTGTTTTGTAAGATAATAACCAAATATCTCTGTTTCATTCGCCTACTATTTCGCCAGGTTTCTTTTCAAAAGGTTTCTTTTCCTTATATTTCTCAATGAGAAAAGCAGAAATTCAATTAGAACTGTTCCATTAATTCTTCTGATTTTTTAAGAATTTTTTTTGTATTTGAGAGGAAATATCTTACTTTTGATCCAAAGTAAATATTCCATTGTTTTTTATTTATCCAAGGATTCTTTTTTATATTTTCATTTAAACATGTTCTGAATAGTTTTAAATTTAATACTTTTGAGCTTATTTTTATCAGTTAGATTAAGACATATGGGGATGATCTTGGTATCCAATCTAAAGAACATATCCTAGCTATCACTGGTTGTTTAAAAACACGTTAGGGACTTAGGATAGCCTTGCGAGTTAAAGCGTTCGCTTAAAATTCATATAGTAAACTTGGCGAGTTCGATTCCCGCCTCGGCAACTGAAATTTATTTAATGACGAACACACCTTAGTCCCTCCCTGGCTAGAAAAGGATGGTAACCTGTAGATAACCTGCCCCAATAAGCCACAGGAGTAAAAAGTTGGCGTTAATAAATAACAAGCATAAACGTGCTTTTATCATGAAATTATAATATCCTACTTCCGGTGGTATAATGTGGTTCGGGGCGTTTCCCAGAATTTTGTGTGTAAACTTGAAACTGCTCCTGAAACCCGATATGTTCTTTAGTTATCATTTCACCTCTGCAAAGACATATTATTGAATTCATTAGTGAAATTTGATTCAGTGAGTCATATGCCGGATGCCTCTGTAATGACGTATTTTAGTAAATGATAATTTCATAACAAATAATTTCACGTCAAAAATAAAATTAAAATTGAACACCATTTTAATAAATGAATGTTTTCAGAGTGCTCATATGGATTACGTTTATGCATTTTTGTACATCGCTTTATTCCCTAAAACGCTAACGTATATATCATTTTGAAGCATTAAATTAAATTATTTACTAATGTCCATTTTTTTCAACTTAGGCTAATTGGGGCGGGTTATCTACAGGTTACCGCCCTTTTCTAGTCAGGGTGAGACTAAGGATTTTATTTAATGAATTCCGTCACTAAATAAATTCCTTTGCCCAAGCGGGTTTTGAACTCGCCACTCTAGGTTTACCATGCGAGATTAAGGCTATCGCTTTAACT
Source organism: Riptortus pedestris (assembly GCA_019009955.1). Taxonomy (NCBI): domain Eukaryota; kingdom Metazoa; phylum Arthropoda; class Insecta; order Hemiptera; family Alydidae; genus Riptortus; species Riptortus pedestris. The sequence goes on along the minus strand of CM032232.1, from coordinate 69,162,243 downwards.
CATGTTTGATGCATTAATGTTATTCTAAACTAAACATGTGAATAGACGGCTTAATGTATTTATCGTCTTTGGATTCCATCACAACCTTTCAATCCAACGTTCGAAAATCTCTCATGTCAAATTTCTGCCGAGACATCAGCTGTGTCGACATTCAAATGTAATTATCAGAATTGATTCTTAACGTAAAACCTAGAATGTGGTTTTATTTTAACCATTATTTAGTATACTACAATATTTAAAAAAAAAAAACACTTTTCCAAAACTGTGGAAAGGAGAAAATCGACCTACGACTTCTCTTAGAAAGCGTCATTTGTTGCCTCTTTATGCACTTTGTATCTTTATATGCAAATTAAACTTTTCATCAGAGTAAAGTAGTTTTACAATTTAAATGACAGTCAGGTGCTCTGGAGAGGTTTGCGGAGAAAGTATAAAAAGATAAATCATAATAGTCAATGGCTTTGATACATGTTCAATGGGACAACCTGTAGATAATCTTTATATATATAATTCTACTGTACGTGTGTATGTCACTGAACTCCTTGGGTGACGCCCTGGATGGTTTAGCGTCACAAATCAGCCCGGCAGATGGAGCAAGAGTGGGGGTCGTAAGGGAGGCCTACAATTAAAAATAGCGATATTTCGTTTCCTATTGGTTTTCGGCGAATATGCACAGGTTAAAAGTTGTTTATGTTGTTATTTAAAGTAACTTTTGTTATATTCACTTTTGTCGTATAACAAAGTATAAACAAGATATACACTAAAAAAGTAAAGTGGGAGCCAACAATTTTATTGAGCACTAAGGATTTAACCGAACTTAACAAAACTCTATACGTCAATTTGTATTAATTCTTCCATGACTATAAGCTATATTAAATTTTTTAGGTTCACCAGAATAAAATATTCGCGATATTTCATTTTCTATTTTTTGTTAGGCAAACGTGCACATAACAAAAGTTGTTTTTTGTGTTATTAAAAGCAGTTTTTGTTTTAAACATAATATTATTAAATTTAATATCCTAATCGCTTGAAATCATGTAGGACAGTCTGCCGCGTCCGCTAGTATATATATGTATATATATATATATATATATATATATATATATATATATACCGTACTTTTCTGAGCTCGTAACTTTCAAGTTAAGAGCTACGCTTTAACGGTTGCTACCGAGGGTTCTAAAGTGAACACCATTTGTCATCTTTACTTCAGTACACTCTATTGTGGATTTACCTTTCAGTGTGAAGTGATTGATGGAAGCACCAATTAATTTAATGTTACGGCTGAATGATCATTGAAGGAAGAACACTTTTCATGTAGACCAACTTTTGGGGAAAGTTTTACGTCAGAGCCCTTCTACTTTCTCAACTTTGTCCCAGTAAAATCCGAAAAAGATTCAAGTGTCACTTCAATATTAATTTATTACAAGGTATGCTTATGGAAGCAAGTGAACTTGGTACTTCTTATAACTCAAACTTAAATTAATAAATTTTAAGATTGTTCTTGAGCTAAAACAAAAGCACCTTGAATTTTTTTTTTAAATATAGTATTCTAATTGATAATAATAAAGGTTTTTTAAATTTAGAAAATTTCTGGTTGGATTAATTATGTTTTATTTTATATTTTTCTTCTTATTCTGCCCCCAATATTATTTATATATTATTCATATTTTATGGCAAAGGTCTCCAATAAAAAAACATTTTTTTCTGCCCTACATGTTTCGTGGCTTATTTGCCACCTCTTCAGGGGCCTTCCCTTTTTATAAAAATGTAAAAAAATATTATTAACATTAATTTATCACATCCCTTAATAATTATTTTTCTAAATATTGTATTAGTAGGTGGCTATTTACATTTCTGAAGTGCTCGTTTACCTTTTACATTCGTTGCGACTGTCCTTACAGGTGAGGTAGTTGAAACTGAGAGGCTCCCGAGGTAGGTAAAGGAAAAAATATTAAGGGATGTGTATTGCAAGTAAAAAAGGTGAAAGTGTGCGCAAGGTGTTTCTATAAAAAAAATCATTTAAATTAATTTATGATTAAAAATACTTTTATTATCGGAGTGGCAGTATAGACATTTTCGGTGTATAGCTCCCCGCAGATGGACTCAAGGGATTCGCGATCGGAGTTTTTACCTAGTGTGCTATAAACTCGACGTATAACCCCCAATAACCAGGAGGTGCTGGAATAAGTTCTCTCCAGTAGGCTGTCGGGCCCCATTGTCCCCTGGGGAATGAACAGGGTTCATATAATCAAATAATAAAAACTACCTCAAAGTGCTTATGTAAATATAACATTATGTACAGTACATGATTATAAAAATAACCCGGTTCTAACCTTGGTAGTTGCATTAGGCCTCAACTTTACAATTAGTTGGCCAAATATACCATTTTGATCATATAATAGCTGCTCCGGTGGTACTTTAAACACATTTTAATCAAATATTGTCCAGCAATAAAAAGAGAATTATGAGACCGACGGAGCAGATTACGTTAACACTAGGTGTTAATGCTCACAGCTGTAGAGGTGATAGCGAAGGGATTAAGAGCACAGCTTGTGAAGGGCATCCCTTTCAGAGAGGGAGCTGGAAGCACTGGAGTCTCATCTGCCTCCCACGCCCCTCCTTCCAGGCCTGGATTCCAGCCATCCTCCAGCAGATTCCTGCCCCCTCCCACTTCCTCTTTAATCCTAATCCTATCCGCTTCCCACTCAGACCTACCCCCAGTCCACTCACCATTTCCTACCCCCTCTGTATCCTCGATAGAGAGTCATTAGCAACACAAAAAGTCCGTCACGTACGGCCTGTGTAAACTAAGCAGACTTCCCTCCTGAAGTTTAACTATAGATAAATCTACATACTGGTAACACAACGACACCGTCAATATTAACTGGATAAATACAAACGATAATAAGAAACCTCCCGACGGGAAGCGTCTGAAATGTAAACAAACAAGTCTGCCTACCTCTTACCAGAAAAAAAACGATTAATGAAATATATCAAAATATAACGTAATAATTTTATTGAAAACTACATACTATATCTATTAGTGTAATTTATAGTTTATCAGAATAATATTTATCTCAATCAATCAAATTTTAATAATCCAAGAACTTAAAACAGGGGGGGGGGGAGGGAGGGTCACCAGAACATATTTGCATTTATCTCGTATAATGAAGGTTTCTTGAAAACAATTATCTGGTATTTAAGCTTCGAGTAATGTAGTTCATTACATAACTGAGTATTGCTTATGTAATATGAGTAGAAGTGGCGGAGGGGGTGCTGAAGGCTGAAAACTTAAAAATGCAAATATTTCGATTAATATTCAGATAGAGAATAAATGGTATATAATAATATTTATAGTACATTTAATTTGCAATAAGATTAGTTCCGTGCAATTTTTCGATCCAACATATAGTAACGAAGATATTTAGAATTTTCTGAATTCCGCCTCTAAACCCTCCTCCTATTGGTCCGATTTCAGCCTTTAAAGAACTAGATCTTTCGTTTTACATTAAATCTTTAAATACGGAGTTTGGTAACCAACAACAAATTGCGACCGCTAGAGCGTTACCAGACGAATATATAAATATAAATATATAAAGAAAGAGAATTTTGAACGGACCTCATTCTCGTCATCTCCCGGGTAGGATTGATGGATATTGGAAGAAATGTTTTCAAAAATTTCGCGTCATGGGTACGACCTCAGTAGCTGCTTTCCTTTAAGGGAAATTTGTTAAAAGTCCATCATGCAGGGGTTGCGTAAAATAAGCATATTTCCTACGTGCTGGTATAACATACTACTGATTTCATTTCATCGTACATTCCCCATTTCTAATTAAGAATCCCATCAGTAGAAGTGGGTGTTTATTGAAAACTTAAAAAAAAAAAAATGAATGGAACAACAATTGGGAGACCGTGAATTTATAACATTTTTCATGTTCTCAGCCCCTCCCTCTAAACCAATTTCACCCATTAACGAAGATGGTCTTTAGTGTTGATTCTAACGGTTAAATATCGAGCAAGGTTTTGACGAAATAATAATTATTTTCGTAGCGAGAAAAAATGTGTTCTTCCTCAAACCGGCTTCCTCTCGTCACGCTGTATTATGCTAATTTTCGATAGCTCTGCGGCCACCTTCTAAGGGCTAGGCCACTGTTGATGATCCGCATGGGTTGCAGTCTACAGAGGTCTAAAAAACTCAAAAAAAAAGTTATTTATGGCATCATCACCGAACATAGAAATATGTATCTCATCAAGTCAAAGTCATTTGAAAATATGAATTTGAATATTTGGTATTTTATATTTGAATAAAACTATTCATGATGAAGTCACTAATGATGAATGAAAATGGTGATTTACTGAAGGCAAAACTCGATTAGCTAAAAATTCTAGATTGAGAAAACATATACAGAACTATATTTATAGAACTTTACATTTGCAACAGGATTGGTTATATTGTTTCTCAATCGGACTCATAGAAAGACGGATATTCTGCATTTTAAATTTTGACCGGTCCTCATTTTCGTGTTTTTTTTCGAAATTTTCGAAAATTGCGTCATGTGTACAACCTCAATAGCTTATTTCCTTTATGGTAAATCTGGTAAAAAACATTTCTCGAACCAATAATCATTGACTAAGGCATATGAATTCTTCCGGAATAGCTCAATATCCAAAGAAATCTGTATATGTTTTGAGGAAACCTATTGTTTTAATGTCCAAGGGGAAGCAATACGAGGGAAAGAAGGGAAGCATATAAATATAGCAAGAGACGAAGCAATGTCTCTACTACTCTGTAATTCAGGAGTGTTCAAACAGACTGTACTAGTATCGATGGAAGATACATTGGAGAGGAATCTGTCCAACAGCACTCCCTTTATTTGGTAGAATAAAAGCCCCGGTTAAGGGCACTTTTCTCTTCCTCTTACTCCCCTGTGTCCTTTCACCCATATCCCTTACCAGGAATATTGTGCCCTGCTTACTTTCCAAGAAACCACCTCAAGGACACAAGTTGGAGAAAGATATTTGGAAGCTATTGCTTTAACTTATTAATAAAAACCATTGTGATAAAATGTCTTTATATAACTGACAGGGAGTGAATATTATAATGAAAGATTTATATATCTCTTATATTTATATCTCTTTGGAATTGCAAGATATAGGTTAGGTGTAGAAACATATGTTTTGTAGATACACAAGATAGTTTTTTGAGTCATGAGATGAAGAATAAAGAGAGAAATTCTGATTAAACATTCTAAACCTTTTTGTGTGCTTAAGAACATTAACAAGCTCAATTAGTGAAAAAAGCTATTGTTTAATAACGTGACGAACTATTTATCTAAACCGACGCTAATCTATTGTCACTTCCTTGAAGATGGTGCTATAGGGAAAATGTCCATTTGTACTAGATCTCCCACTAGTGACGAGTGTTCCCACCGACTGTTGAGGCAACAGTATCATATATGCTACCAGAAAGTACACTGTACTTAACATATAAGGGGATCTATATACATAGCCACATGAATTAAGGTGTTGGTCTTAATGCATTTGGTAAAGCTAGAATCATGGCTTCTATTCCTGTGTGGGCAATGCGACTTTCTTTATTTGGAAACTTCGTGCTTATAATTTTTGGTCTAACCAAAGCCAGAACAGAATGACAATCTGTATATAACCCCATATGGCAAAGTCGGATCAGGTAGGAAAAGTGTGGTGACCTGTAGATCCCCGTCCTAATTAGCCATATCTATTGAAATCTACTTGCTGGACTTTATGGATAACATTAACATAACAAATAGGCATTTAGTATATATTCTTTAGACAGATTATTTCCAAGATATCTCTTCTTAATGCTTTAATGCTCAAGTAGAAAATTCTTCTTTGTCAGAGGACTAGCGCATAAGGAACATAGTGGGCATGGATTCGTTTCAGTAGATCATAAATCATTTCGGTTTTTTATCCAAATTTCATTTTTTATTCCTGAAAAATTATAATTTTAGTAACACTATAGTATGAATGACTGTTTTCATGTTACATGTTTTGCAGTAATTAGGAGATAAATTCTAAAGGAATATTTATTGCAAGTGTAGGTAGAGAACATCGGCCTTTCATAAATAGCTGCTGTAGCATTTTAAACTTTGATCGACGCTTCTAAAATAAAAAATTATCTTTAAATAAAAAAAATCCAAAACTCAAAATTATTAAAATTGGTAAACTCTCATCTAAAATGGGCAATATAGTGAACTTGAAAAATTAAAATAATGAAAAGAGTGATTAATGAAAATAAGAAGTACTATGGATCGGTCGAAGATGAATTTTAATTATAATTTAAAATTGGGCGCAAACTAGCAGTGTGAGTTAAGGTGTTGATATTAATCTCACTTCCTAAACCTAGAGTTGTTGGTTCATCACAATCATTAAATAAAATCCTCAGCGTCACCCAGGCTAGAAAAGGGTGGTGACCTGTAGATAAACTGTCCCAATTAGCCTTAGTAGCATAAAGTGGACATTAATAAATAAATAATTTTAATTTTATTGAAATATGCTAGCCAGCCGAAAATTTCATGACAGTATAATATGGGTAATACATTTTTGTGAACTTTGTTTGATGATGGAAGCAGAATATTTTTCCCTCAGTGTAACTAACTGAATATTACTTTTTCTTTGAAATCAACTAAAGGATATTACGTCAACCTTATGCAATTTTAAAAATTACCCAGATTTCATTGGAAAAAAAACTGGAGATAGAAAAACTTCAGTGAAAAGGATAGTGAAGGGAACAGAGGGAGGATGTGAAAAAAGTTGGGAGCGGAGTGAGCCCTTAATCGGACCTTTTATGCAGTCAAAAAAGGACAGAGACCTTTGACAAACTCAGCTTCTATGTCTTTTATCAATAGCTTTAGTCATGAAAAGTTTTGGTTTAAAAATATTTGTTGTAAATGAAGCTTTTCAAAGTGAATTCCAAGCTTCTTTTTTTTTTATAAATATAGTTCGTGACACAACGCTTTACAATATTTTAAAAATTAGTGTTTATACATTTATGTTTGATAGCGCCAAATAAATTGGTTTTTATTCCCAGCCTATCTCTTTGGTGACAATCTTTTTCAAATGTGTTTATGTTAAGGTCACATCTGTTGATGCATTAACGAAGTCATGAGTAAAAAGATGGCTGGAGTAGTGAGAAAATCACTACACACGAAAGTGCTATGTAGATGATTACATGTTACTAATCTGTATTTATTGTATCTATTTCTCTCATACAGATTTTAGAGGTTTCTTAATAATGCCACTATACTCTACTTACTGTGTTATATGGTTTTGCTGTTTTTTGCTGTAGGTGTAAAGATAAAAAAACTGTGCCGGTCACAAATACCTATATTTCTTTTCAAGGTATCAAATATTCAGGTACCTGATGATGGTGGCGTCATCATGAGCTCAGCCCCTTATAGCGGTAGCATTTCTTCGAGAGACCTGATGATACTTTATACATGTTTGTATGAAAATGGAGTATAGGTATTTGCGCAAGAATGTTTTTGTTTCACACTTAGCATACTTCAAAGGATTGTACTTAGTTAGACAATTACATGAAATATTCAATCACAGTGGGACCAAATGATTTTTTTTTTTTTTTTTTAAAAGTATCTATTTTTAATATGAAGAACTCACATAGTAGCGGTTTAACATTTAAAAAAGTAATATGTGTTTAGTAAGGAAACAATATATTTGTGGGACCTATTACCGGAGTGAAAAATCGTTATAATTTGAAGGCGGTTATTAGTATACAATTAATTAAATATATTTAAAATTTAAAAAAAAAATAAATAAAACAAATATTATCCTTGGTGACCTTCATCCATAATCGACAAAACACTTGATATGAGCAGGGAAAACAATAACTTTTAGAGCGTACCTGTGTATACCCTAATTTCGCAAACCATTTGAACGACAATTTCTATGACTCTTACCATGAAACTTTTACCCAGGAATACATTAGAACGGAGAAGGATATATTAGAAAGTATGGAAATATTTAAAAACCATTCAATGGGGATATTATCAATGAAAAACTTAATACTAGTTCAGAAACAACATTACTGAAAACGTTACTAAAGAAAAGAAAGACTCCACCAGCCCAAAATCCGGATTACAATAATAGGCAGATGAAACAACGATGAGTATGATATAGGTTCATTGCATTTATATCGCATATAAAAATGTATATTTAAAAAACAGAACATAAAAACAAAGATAATAAATAAAAGAAAATAAATTTCGCAATAGATCCTGCAAAATGGAAATCCCTAAACGACTTAAAACGAAGACCTTATTCCTGAGTGGACCCTAGACGACATTGACAGGGGCAGCTAATCCATAGAGACATGTTAACAACTATTATTATTTTTTATTAACATCCATTTTTTCCTACTATGTCTAATTGGGGCTGGTTATCTGCCGGATACCACCCTTTTCTTGCCTGTGTGGGACTAAGGATTTTATTTAATGAGTGCGTCACTAAATAAATTACTATTGTCCATGCGGGAATCAAGCTTGCCACTCTATGTTTACCATGTGAGATTTAGACCAACGCCTTAACTCAATCGGCTAACCTGTAAACAACTACACTACGAGATAAACAGACTTCCTCAAAAAGAAGACAGCAAGTAAGAGATGACTGAAGGAATTTCCAAGAAACTACTCAGTACAACTAGGGACAAGATTGAGGATTGCACCGAAATTGCTTGCCACTTGTGCTCAACGATCAGCTGGTAATGGCGACGCCAATCGACAGTTATGACAATAGCTTAAAATATATTGCTACAACCTTTGTCTTTTCTATGGATAACCTTGTATATAATCTTTTCAACGGTAATTGAACATCATCTAAATGCAAATTATAGACCTTCGTGGTAAGCAGAGTAAACTGAATGGATTTATCACTCCTTGGAATGACACATAGATGTTATCTCACATTATAATCTGTATCGTTATCTTAGTAAGAATTCTATTTGTTCTTAAGAGGCTTGAAACTGAAGTCTATGTAAAATGAAAAGTTGATTTATTAAGGCAGAAATAAATAATAATGACTAATCTATTGCATAAGGATCTCTGATATTTAAAGATTATTTATTTAATATTTAAATTGCTTCATAGTCACAAGGTTTAATAAATACTATTTCTGGAGGAAAATCTGACGATAAAACGCAATTTATTAATTGAAAGGAAGGATCATCAATCGAATATTCATTTTACTTTTGAATTATATTTTCTCGCAACAGTTTCCCTTTTTTATATAGACTACTTAAAACTTTTATTATGTATTCATGTTAGCAACGTGTGTGTAGTTGTATTAATACACTAGGTAAACCTTGAGTCGAGGGTTCAGTTCTCGGGAGGGCTTCGAGTGGGAGGTTCGGCCAATCAGTTACTCAGTAATTAGAATACTTAGCCTCAGTTTAGAAAAGGGTGGTAACCTACAAGTAACCCATCCTAGTTAGCCGGAGCGGATGCTAAAATTCTTAAATTTTCATCTGAATAAATATAGTTGAATAGGATTTATTTATGAGAGGAAACGGAGGAGGTAGAATTTACTGGGCAGATAAGCCCTTCTGGCTGGAGTTTACAGAATAAACAAGATTGGTTTCCTTTCTCCATATATGAGAGAAGCCACTCCAAATCCATTCCTAGTCGCCATCAATACCAAGCAAGCTATAGCAACAACTGAGCTCTAAGTGCCCATAAAATGCAATCAACTTGCCATAGAGGGCACGTAACTAGCACAGCAAAATAATATAAATATTTAAAATGCATTAATAAAGTGCAAATACCATAAGTATCATGTACTGGAATTTTCTCATCAAAATACGCAGGGCTTTTTTTTTAAGCTATTCTATATTCTACTATATTTTAATACTTTTTCTATTCTCACAGTTTTTATTCATCCTCCATGAATATTATTGTTTCCCAGGGCAGTAGGAAGAAATTATTCTTCATGACTTTATTTAGACGGTAATATGAATCTTTAGATCTGGCGATCTTTATATATATATATAAATTTTTACCTTTATCATGGAGGAAGTTGGACAAATACAATACTGTTGTTCTGGTGATTTTTATATATAAAGATGTACTAATTAGGTCGGGTTACCTACACTTTACCACTCTTTTCCTGACATGGTGGGCCAAAGGATTTTAATGAGTTCTTCACTAAATAAATTCCTATTGCCCACATGATCTCTAAAACAATAACTCTTTGTTTACGAAGTGTATTAAGATAAATGCCTCACCTAGCGTGAGCTACGTGAACGTATATTAATTTAAATAAATAGTTAAATATAATGTTACTTTCGATTTTGTACAAAATGTGTTATACCTTGCCTTTAAAGGCATTTAAACATATAAACTTAATTACATGGAAACTTAATTAAATGACATTAAAAACCACTATATTTTCTTCTGAAAGATTATATCCTTCAACAAACTTTAGATGAGAAATAATATCGAGAATCTGATGATGATTCCATAGTTTGAGAAACTATGAAAACCTTCATAGACTATAACCAATGAGAATAGAAATTAGAGGTTGAAATAATATTTAGTGTTAATTTTAATAGGCCAATTTTTACAAGTTTTAATGGGCATGTTTATTCCAACAACTCTTTAGTAGATGCAGCCAATATGGTGATCATCTCCTTTGCCTCTTCGTATTCGAATGCGATTTTTGAAAGCATAATTGCGAACTGATGCAAATCCTCAAGCAGTCTTCTACTCAGTTTCCCCTTGCTCGCTCGCAGCCTTTCGCTGAGTTCGGCAAACTTCAGCAGGATATGAGTATTATGCTGAAGAGGCTTTTCTTTCAGTAGACACTCGTTGATCTTCTGGAGATGTTTCAAAAGCTGCATGTATTTTTCTTCTTGGGTGTTTTTCTGCATTCTGATTGAGTGGTGGCGATGGAAAATGTCTTCTATTTCCTTCATGACTTGAGTAGCGACCTGCATATTGCTCTTGGTCATGGTTGCCACCCTCTGCTTGAGTTCTTCGAGCCCCCATTCTCCCTCTTCAAGGAGGCCATCTGCTTTTTCCTTTATCTTAAATGCACTGTCGTCGCACTGAAAACCTTCTTTACTGAGCATTTGGAACAGCTCCTCACTAAACTCCATTTCAAAATGAAACTGTTTATCAGGAATACATGTGTGTGTGTGTTGTTTGTTTCTTATGGAGGTATTTCAGTTCCAAAATAATTAGATGAGGTTATGTATTATGATTGTCATAAATTACACATGTTCTCTATGCCTACAGGTATTTTGCCAGGATCCTGTCTAGTAATATTGTGACTATGGTGTCACAGGTTAGCTACATGAGTTAAGGAGTTGGTATTAATCTCACCTGGTAAATCTAGAGTCACGAGTTTATTCTCACATGGGCACAGGAATTTATTTAGTTAGGAAAAGATTAAATAAAATCGTTAGTCCCTCCCAGACTAGTAAAGGGTGGTAGCATGTTGATAGCCCGTCCCAATTAGACTTAGTGGAACGAAGTGTAGGTTAATAAACCACAGTATGGTTAACTGTAGATATCCAGTCCCTATACCCATATTAGTACGTCTTGGCGTTTTTCTTAATGAATTTTATTTACATTTTAATATACCCATTCAAATTTATTTTAGAATTTCTATAAAAGAATTACCGTCCCTGTGTGACTGGGGTTATAATTTATGAAATAAACTCAGTTTTGTGGTATTTACTTTGGCAACTTTATTTCAGTATGAATAATCTTCAAGGGTTTCCTTAAAGGAAATCAGCTATAGAGGTTGTACTCTTGACACCATCAAAGATTTAATATATATTCGTCATTAGGTGAACCAAACAATATAACCTCGATCTTGTTACAAATATAAATTTCCATATTTATGTGAATACAATTTTTTTTTGTGTTCCCTAAAAAGCTTTATTTTGGAGTCGACTTAATCCCAGCGTAATGCCAAAACATGCACATCTATTAGTTAAGACATCATAAAATATGTTTTACTATAATTTCACTTTGATCAATATACTTAAGCGTTTCGCGCAAAATTCATATTCGCTTATAGTTTAAATTTAACTTCAAGAGGAGAGGGTTTCAGAGGGGTGGGAGAAGTCGAAAATTCTAATTTTTCGGATTTCTGAGTCGGATCGAAAAATATGATACAAATTGTGTATGTGTAAATTTTCTACAATCATTGGTCTTTGTTATCTGTAACTCAAATATTGACGGAATTATTTATATTTTTTCCCGTTTCAGCCGTCATTAAATCCTCACTTCTATTTCTTTCATTTTCACTTCCCTGACTCTCTAACTATCCCATGCCCAGCTTAAATTTCTGATCCTTTTACTAAGAGAGAATAGATGAGATCACCAACATGTCAGTCTAAACTAAAATCTACTTTACGCGCGGACTTTTTTATACTTGTGAATTCCGACGAAGAGCTCCCGACTAAATGTGAAAGATTGTAGACTTTTCTGCAAACAAAAAGGTTATAGAAAAATGAAAGTGACCCAACCAAGATGATGAATCCATCCACGGAGCCTTTTCAATTTGGTACTTTAGTTATTGGATATAAGCACTTCAGCACGTTCCTTTGAAATTAAGAAATGAAACGAAATCTATTTCCTGGAAAACAAAAAGCACTTACTGGAAATTAGTTACGAATTCAAAGCAATTTACGTGTGAATTCCTTTGGTTTTAATTTCGTGTGGACAGTAAGAGCGATAAAGGCTACATTTGTTAGTTTAAGGAGCCCAAATCCAATTACGATCCCTAAATATCCTGGTCCAGTCGAATGGTTTATAAAGAGCCTACGTGACTGACATCCTAAAATGAACTGTTCGCGTGGAAAAACGGTATTGATACAGCCCTTTGCCATTCGGCAGACCAACTAAATCAGCTTTTAATTCAACCACGATTAGGGATTATTACATCGATTAATAAAGCTTACTTTGAGCATCTAAGAAAATTTAATATTGAAGCACTGTGTGAATGGGGAAATAGGACGATTTTAGACGGTATATCTGTTGGGTAACAATGGTTTCTCAAGCCACAGGGTTTAAAATGCTGAAACACTACCTAGACTGTTTTAAATTTAAATGTCCTGTCTATTTTATTCTTCTCTTCAAACATTTCGTTCATTCAGAGCTTAAAATTATTTTTGAAATGTAATGATTGAAAATGTTTGAACAGCTGTCTATCATCATTCATGATCAACTTCCAAAATAATGCGCCGACTTCAAGATATGTTTTACATGATATTATCTTTTAGTGATCCATATACCCTCGCTTCTATTCTGATTTCTCGGTTATTAATGAACGTTTTATTTTTTAAACGGTTGAATATCGAGTATGGTAGTGATCAAATCAACATTGTGGTCTCTACAGCAATTTTATGGTCAGTGATGATGGCAGATAGCATCTATATACATACATCTCACACATAAAAGCCCCAATGAAAACAATATGTGGCGTTCAATATTGGAATCGGACGTTTTATGATAAACTGGATCACTGATAATGCGAAATGAGTAAAAGTTTTTGTATATATATCTATATATATATATATATATATATATATATACATATATATACAAAGTATGCAAAAATAATTGCAGAACTTAAAAAGTTGAATCGGTAGCATACAATCGTTAGATGTGACTCATAATAAGTGAGTGCTTAAGTAATACACATACTGAAGGGCAGTTTTTAGAGGGGGGATTTTGAAAATTCCAAATTTCTCAGTTATTACGACAAGGATCAAAAAAGTGTATGCAGCCAATTTTGTTGCAAATGGAATTTCCTATAAATGTTGTGTTAAACATTTTTTCTGTATCTCGAATATTAACAAAAATCATTGAATTTTTTACTGTTCAGTCATTAGCAAACCCCACTCCTACTCACCACATATTAAAAATAAGCTGATGCCATAACACTTTCTTAATCCTAGCTTATCCGTATAGATATATCCGTTGGGACACCCACATACACATGCCATTGACTAGTGTGCCACTCCACCAAGTAGGAAATCTGCCTGGTTTAGTTTTTTGTGAGGATATGTTTTTCTAATGTATAGTAATTAACTGGTTTGTTAAGTTGTTTTTTGTTGTATCAGGACTTTATTGGTTTGTTTGTCAGGCCTTGATAAAGTAAATAAGGAAAATTGGCTGTTTGAAGTCATTGGCGCCAGAAATTGAACGAGCGCTGCTTGGCATGAACTAGGCTTTATTTACATGGAAATCTCTATTACTCTAGATAAAATAATGTTTGTTTTTCTAGTCTAGATAAGGTAATGAATTAGTTTACACCACATGCGATCAACATGATAATATTTTACATTCTAGAAAACATTTTTTCTTCATGAAAGCTTGCTATCAATGAAGGGGTGGAAGGATATTAATTGCAATGAAGTTGGTTGATGAACCCCGTAGATCCGTGTGTGAACATTTTCTCTTTAGCCAAACTTGTGAATTTAATGGCTACACTTATCAGGCAAGATGTGACATTGAGGCTCAATTTATCTCGGTTGAATGCGTCTCTCAAAATAAAGAAAAAAGTGAATAAACTTGAAGTAAACAATTCAATTTGCATAATTTAACAAAAGGAAACATACGCGATTAAATTTTTTTATGACCACGAATTACATACGTTTGGAATTATAACCTGTCATAGATTAGATTAGATTTTATTTACGATTGCTTACAATATTATTCACATGTAATTGGGGTTCAGTTTATATACTTGTGTTAATCTATATAAGTTTTTTTATGATACAATTATTGATTATTTGTAATTAATTACAAGTTTTTGAATTAATAAAAATACTTTCTTGGCTAAACTAAATTATTTAAAGCAAGCATAAAAAAACAGAAAAAAGTATTGAAAATAATTAATGCAGTAAAGAAACATTCCCTGAACTTTTTTTTAAAAAAAATAAATAAATGAAATTAAAAAAAGAATGTCAGACATTCTGAAAATGAATAAAGAAAACTTAATTTACAGAAAAAATATTGATCACAAAAATCATCTTTATATTACAAAATTAATAATGATGACCTTAATTTAACCACACTTGCAATATATTTATAAAGTAGCATTAGATCATCTCGGGATGAAGTATGAGATCTTGGAAGCTAAAATATTCGAAAATATACAATATGTATACAATTACCACATTATTGCAATTAATCTAAATATTATCCAATTAGCTGATATATCTAAAATTGCAATATTTGTTAATTAGGGGTTAATTAGTAGCATCAAACATCAGATTACTCGCCCTCGCGCCTTTTTCTTAGTTGCCGGTGAAAAGCTGAAATCTTGAAGTCATGTGTTGTAGGGAGGGCTGGTGGAGCTAATAACCAGGTTTCACTGCAGCAAATTATGCAACAATCTTTAAACTCATTTATTTCTAGTTATAAATTGTTATAACCTGTCACATTCCAAAAAGACATCCCAAGAGGCGTCGAAAGATGGCGGTCATAGAAAACTCTTATTTCTCCTTCGTACTTGATTATATCTGCATTCAGTCTTTGGTGGTGGATTTTCTTGATTAGAATTCGGTTCCCTAATATTGAATTCTTCTGAATCGGTCATATGACCTGTCATAATAAGCATTATTAATAAATCTAATTTATGAACGTTCACTTTATACTCCTGTCTAATTGGGACGGGAATCCCACGAATTACCAGCCTCGTTTATTGAGGATGAGACTAAGAATTTCATTTCAAAATTGGTTTCTAGAACCTCATGAAAACTATATAATAAGCAGGCGGGAATCTGTTGATAATGAGTTATGACGAACGGAAGGAGGCTTTGTAATTCCTAGCCTAAATTATTCGTAAAATTCCAGACTCCATTGTTGTTGGGTTGAGAGCTGTTGAAGGCAGTGTGTGGGTTAGAGCTAGAGTGGGGAGGCATCTCTCTATCAACAATAGAGCCGTCAACAGCCGGAAAGCTTGCTAGAATCACAAGGAATTTCTCTATAAACCATCAACGTATCTTGACCTTGTCCATATAAAAGCTACAGGGCTGCCAAAGGTTGAATCATGCTCGTGTTGTCAAAATTAAATTTTGTTGCTGTTCCTTCGTTTCATTTTAGCTTATTTCCCTGTATGAGAAACATTTCTGAAATTGCTTATCAATTCTACCTAGCAGATGACGAAAATGAGTACCTATCAAAATTATATATATATATATATATATATATATATATATATATATATATATATATACACACACACACGCACACATATACTTGTCTGTTACCGGTAGAATCGTTTCTTTCATAGTTACCAAACTCGATATTTATGAGTTTCATGTCAAACTTTGGGGCGGCAAATCAAAATATCTCTTTTACTATGAGTTGGATAAAAAAAATGTATATAATCAAGTTTGTTGAAACTTAATTTTTTATAAATGTTAAGATATACGTGTTTCCTTTATCTAAAATATTAACAGAGGTATTTGCATTTATAATTTTAGCCTGTAGTAAACCCCCACTTCTGTCCGTCTTACATTAAGAACAAGCTAATATGACAGTTTTTAACTGATCTTTATTACATGACGTACATGCGTGTGACATTATCAAATAATGTTTCATTCTCGAAAAAGTTTAATTGATCAATACCATCCTCGATATATATATATATATATATATATATATATATATATATATATATATATATATCTCATGCGATTCATTAAGTGGTTGAAATAGGAACGGTAAGAAGTGGGGAGGGGGTAGATAGGGTTCCCTAGCACGCAGGAAATCTGCTTAGAATTTGTTAATTGAAAACTGTTACTAAAACGCAAGACTGAAGTTGTTTATTGTATTTAAAGTAAAGGGTGAACTTAAAATAATGTAATATATAACTTATCATCGCCCACTTTACGATACTATTGCTAATTGAGGCCGGTTATCAACAGGTAGCCGCTGTTTTCTAGCCAGGGTGTGTCTAAGGATTTTATTTTGTGAGTTTGTCATTAAATTTCTATTCCCAAGTCGCCAGGTTTACTACGTTTACTAACTCAAATGGTATAGCCTGAGCTCCCCTTAAAATGTATCAAAACAAATTTTCGAATAATGGAATCCTCAATTAAATTAAATATTTATATTTTTTGAGGTCTCTTGAAAATTTCAAAACAATCCATTATGTAATTTTATACTACTTACTAAACAAGATAGGTACTAATGTGTGTGCTTAGATAACATGCAACTCACAAGGCAATGAGGCGCTGAGCCTATACACTGAATATAAAAATATTCACAGGATCATAAATGTACAGAGTGCTAAAAACAACACCGACACATAAACGCACCCAGATTTTTCTTATTTCGAATGTCAACTGCTGCATTTTTTATTTTCATCCCATTTTTTATTTCAGTTCACTTTCAACTCAAGGACATTAAAACATTGATATTTCTTTTCAGTGATTTTGAATTTTCAATATTCAGTTCATGCCTTTTACCAAATAATTGTCTGGACGTAAATATTTGAGCTGTTGAGTGAATCCTAATTTCAAACGAATGATAGTTGAAAAAACTAAATCATTTGAACGAATTTAGAAAAGGTTGCGATCAGTACTGAATTCGTGTTAATAATGAAACAATACTGATGTAATAGAAAAGTTGAACCAGTTCTGCTAAGCTTTAGAAAAAAGAGGATTTAGCTGAAACTTGTTGAATGAAAACGCCATACATTATTCCAGAGTTGGAATACATTTTATTTGTACGAATTAAATGGCATCAATTGTAGTACAACTCATTTACATAATGGATTTTATGGATGAACTGAATTATTAGAAATCCCAGTAGCAGTGTAGAAATTAGTAATTATTAACAAAATTAAAATTAAATTGGTTTCTCTTTTTCTTTATTTTTTTGGGTGTTAATTAGTTTTCATTTCGTTAAAATAATAATTCACATTGAGCTTGTTAACTATTTTACCTGGAAAATTTGAAAATTCAAAATAGAGCTGAAGGAAAAATAATTAGAAAAGTTAATCTTGAGTAATTATTTACAGTAGTTATGTTTTTGTTTTAGCACAAAAACATTTTGAACGGCCTATCGTTGAACATTGATACTGTTCTCTGTATGGTATCTTGGTAAATTCAGTAACATCACCGAGGTAGAAAACGTTAAACGTAAAATATACCTAAATGATACTTTTCTATTTAAAACCATTAATATCGTAAAGAATAGGAATGATTATAATTTTAACGAAATTACGTAATTTGACAGCTATGTAAAATCCTAATGAGTACTAATTAATTGTTGACGGTTTTGTGTAAACTCTTCATACAATAGTACATGAAAAGGTCCAATAAAAAAGACAGGAATAAATACATTTTCACAGACGTGCGCACATACGAACATACAAAGCCTAGCGCGGATTTACACTCCTTTGATTAGCTTCCGTTGATTAGACTACAGGGGAAGTGGGGGGAGGCGTCCTATGTAGTCTAATCTGCTTCCTTCCTAGAAATCAGCTATTATTAATAAAATTTTACTTAAATGCCTAACTATCCTATTTATTAGATGATTTTCCTTAAGGGAAATCATTTATTGAGGTCGTACTCATGAAGCGATTCTTTAAATGCCCATCGAACGTTCATTATTATATATTATTATGTCTGTTAACGCTCTAGCGGTCGCAATTTTTGTCTGATCGTTACCAAACTCGATATTTAATCGTTTTATGTAAAAAGGTCGATCAAGTACGTTAATGGCTGACTCGGACCAGTGGGAGGGGTAGGGGGTGGTTAGAGGGGGAAATTCGAAATATCTCCGTTATTATGCGCCAGATCGGAAAATTGTCTAGAACCAATCTTACTGCGTTCTATGAATTTTCTTATGTACGTTTTTTTCACTATCTTGATTAATAATCAAGATATTTGCATTTTTTAGTTTTCGGCCTTCAGTAAACCCCCACTCCTACTCATGTCATGTTAATAATAAGCTCTTGCATGACGGACTTTATCTATATTTTATATTTATTAGAGTTTCATAATATCCCTTTCTTTTTAACTAGTTTAAATAACGATTAAGGCGAAATTTAATATAAGTTACAAGAAAATGTTAAACTATATTTTACAGTATCGTGACTCAGATTTCAGATGTCCTAAAAAATAATGTAGTACTGCGGAATTAGAGAAGTGAAATTAGATTGAAATAAGTATTGCTACTAAAATTCAATTTAGCTTAAAACGAACACATGCCCATATTGATTATTTATCGGATTTCATGCATTCTTCTTTAGCTTTTAATTTCAAATTATTTATAACCACCTCGACTATGTTTAACTACTTTTTCTACACTACGTTTTAGCCATATTTAAAACCGTGGCTTGATGGTAAGAGAGAAGGTGAAACAGAGATTTTGATATATAAATGCATTTGGTTGAGTGAAGGATCAGACGGCACACAAGATCTATTCAGCAGGTCTCCCCGGCGGCCAACATGAAAGGGGAGGTCAGGCATGTCCTCTCATCTCTTGATGAAAATTAGTGTCAAGACATCACAAGGACATAATGGATTCGCCATTAAGTCTGATTTAGTAGAAACCTTATCTCACAGAAAACATTATCTCTTTCTTTCCTTTGGAAAATCAGTTAAAAGAACATCATAAAAGAATGCTGCTTTTTTTTATTTTTCGAGATGTGAGTATAAAGTAACAATGTAGATATTGTATAATTACATTAGCATTATTAAGTAAAATAAAAATAAATACTAGTTAAGGAAAAAAAATAAATTCTATGACTTCATTCTAAATTAAAAATACTAAAATACAGTAACTTATGTCCAAAAGTACACTACTAATTAATAGAAAACTTAAACTAACTAACTTATTAAATGCTTTTTGTTTTGAAGAATTTTGAAGGATAAAAAACATGAAGAACTTATTCTATCAGTTTTATGGCACTGACACAAGAAATAATTGTTTATCCTCCGATGAATAGTACGCCCTCAATCAAATATCTTTAAATTTATAACAATAAGTTATTAAATTTGATGTCTAAATATTAAGAAAAAAATTAATTTAAACAAGCACTTCGAATTCATGTTTACATTTCTCATGCATCTCTAGACTCAAGTGAAATAATAAACCTACCCCAAATAAGCGGAGCCTCTCAATTCAAATCACTCAAAGTATTGTGAAGCATGAATCTACATTAATCAAATGAGCACTTTAACCAGTTCACTGCAATACATTCTGCTTCCCGTTGCTTACCTGTTGAATATAGTGATTACAAAGTACTGGCAATGGTTCTTTCAATAAATCAGATGTGACGGCATTCTGAATTACTTAATTCGTTTCCCTACATCTTCAGTAAGTATCAGTGATAAGATTTTTACATGTGCTATATTCACTCTATTTTTGAGTTGTGATAACAAGATCGGGTATTGCGAACCTCCACCAGACTTTGACAACCATAACTCAACCATCTGCTAAACGTATTATTGTCTATGTATCGCTCATCCGGGGAAATTTTAGTCAAATAAGAAAATGTCCTAATTATCAGAAAGAGTAGATTAATCCAAAGAAATAACGTCTTACTAATATTTTTCCTCTGGGGCATTCCACTAAAACTGCCTAAAAAATGTTCACTGTATGCTACAGTAATTTCTATTCAGACTTTCACCAATTCTGTGTGTGTGTCGCTGTGAAATTGTAGTTACGTCTAAGCTCCACCATATAAGAGATATTACGATACATTGTCTGTAAATTATTATTATTAATATTATTTATCATTTTTTTATAATATATTTTACAGTGCCTAAATACTTCAATTTTATTCATTTTTTTTAAATATTAAAAAATATTATATCTTCTCTGCCGCTAAAAAAATATAAAGAAACGAGGTAGAATATTGGTCGTCAACAGCATTAACCAATTTTGCCGGTGGCATAATTGAATAAAAGCAAAAAAAAAATGTCAGCATCGTTAGGGGGTATATTGTGGTCGTAATAAGAATTCAAATGAGAGGGAATTCAGAAGTACTTCCTTCCGGAGACAAACGGAAAGCAAATTGTTAGAATTTACCATCTCATGTCAAGAGGAAAATGAAGTCTGTTTATGCCTTCCATAAATCCTCAGGGGTAGATTGAGGCTGCTCTATCTATTATCTACAAGAAAAACAACTTTACAACTCAGAGAATAATTCATTCCTTACATTCTTGTTTTATTCGACCTCGTAGTAAGTGGATTAGTCTCTCTAAAAGTTACGGAGATGAAAATCTACCTGATACTAATAGATATTACACACAATGTTGATTAAAAAGTCCGCCATGCAGAGGTTGCCTAAATTAAGGACATTTCTCACGTTCGATTTACCAACGGACGATCTTATGCCTTTTTAATGAATGAAGCTACGTATGAGCCCAATATATAATTTTTAATAATTTTTAGCAGATTTCCATTAAGGGAAATCAGCTATTGAGGTCGTATTCATGATGCGATTTTTGAACAATTTCTTCATATGTCCATCGATCCTACCCAGAAGATGACAAGAATGAGGTCCGTTCAAAACTATATATAGACATATATTTATTTATATATATATATATATATATATATATATATATATAGATATATATATATATATATATATATGCCTGTTAACACTCTAGCAGTGGCAATTTTTGTTTAATCGTCACCAAACTCAGTATTTAATCGTGTTATGTAAAAAGTCCGTCACGCAGGGGCTGCTAAAACTAAGCAGATTTCCCACGTGAAGTTTTATAATAGAGAAATTTCAGAATAGAGAGTCAAATAGTTACGGGAAGGGCCCGAAATAGCTCTTGACGGAAACTCACTACTAGACCCGGAGTTTGCCGATCTCATCTCAGAAGCTGAAAAGAGAAAAATGCAAATATCTCCGTTAATATTGACGATACAGAATAAATGTATATAACATTATTTATAGTAATTTTAATTTGCAATAAGATTGATTTTATATCATTTTTTGATCCGACGTATAGTAACGGAGATATTTTAAATTTTCGAAAATCATCCCCTCTAAACCCCACCTCCCCCGGGTTTGATTTCAGCCATTACCGAACTTGACCTTTATTTTTGCATAAAACGTTTAAATATAGAGTTTGGTAACGATAAAACGAAAATTGCGACCGCAAGAGCGTTAACAGACAAATATATCTATCACTGGCTGATGGTTGAGTACCGCTGGCAAGCGCTTTCCAGGCGATGGCATCATCTTCAAGCCTGTGATGCCGAGAGGTATGACAAATATATCTATATATTATATATATATATATATATATATATATATATATATAATTTTGAACGGACCTCATTTTCGTCATCTCCTGGGTAGGATCGATGGACATTTGAAGAAATTTTTCGAAACTCGCGTCATGAGTACTACCTCAATAGCTGATTTCCCTTAAGGGAAATCTGCTAAAAGAAAGAGTTCGTTAACTACTGAAATTGGATCAGTGGGAGGGGAATTTCGAAAAGTCTATATATCTCCGTTACTGACGGTCGGATCGAAAAATTGTATAGAACCAATCTTATTGCAAATTAAATTTACTATAAATATTATTATATACATGTATTCTATATCTTGAATATTAACCGAGATATTTGCATTTGTATTCAGTGTGTGCGGGTAACTGACGAGATGATCGGGTAAGATCGGTTCTATTCGTTTTCGCCGAAAGCTACTTCCGCCGTTTCCGTAACTGTTCAGCAATTGTATGCAGATTTCTCGATTGTATAACTCCATGTGGGAAATTGCTTAGTTTACGCAGCCCCTGCGTGAAGGATTTTTTTACTGTCAATTTGAGTAGTAACGTCACTGGAATGACTCGCACAGATGATTTAACTTATCATCGAAACTTCGATTCACTGCTTTCCTCAACTAATGTTCCTTTTAGACATAATTTCAAGTAAATAAAACAATAATATGGTAAATTAAATTATATGGGTAGGACTAACTCTTTACTAATTGCTCAAAAAGAAAATATTGCAACTTAAAAAAAAAGTTTTATTTTATTTTGACAAACTTTTAATTGTTTAGTGATAAAAGTTTTTTTCTCAGCCAAGAATTTCGGTCAAATGACTTTTAATGATCCATCCCCAATAAAAAACACTTTCGTGCTCAATTTCATTAATTTGCATTTTCATGTTGAAAAATTATAAGTCATATAGAATAGAACTTAAAAGTCATGAAGTGATTGTGAGAGAATGTAAGAGTGCTTTTGAAAGACACCCTGCCCTAAAAATGTATTGGTAAATGCTAATTTCGTTGGCTGCTCTCTCACCTAAACGTCCGAATGTTCTCCTTTGTATTGCTTATTTTCAATTTATATTCATTGTCAATTTGCTTCTCTAATCATTGTGAGAACAAGCAACTCGAGCAGTTTAGGATCCAATTTGCTGCCATGAAATGATCTACTGCTAAGAGAGATAATTACCTAGCTGGATAAACCTGGTTCGTAGAGAAATCCTTTCATTTCTACGAATAAAATATATTTAGAAAAGTTAGGAAAAATGAATTTACTGATTTATTACACATTGTCTTATCTTATTAGTATATTCCGACAGAAATGATTAAAATATTATATATAATTATATGTAACATGGTTTACAAATAACTGCTTCAACTTTTTACATTAGTCGGCATTTTTCAAGATCGGCTAGTTCATCATTTAAGAACCATTTTTGTATATATATGTTTTTATAATCCCTAACGATTGTATTTTTCTTTTACCTATTAACTTTATGACTTAAAAAAAGATGTATAATTTGAATTCAAAACTACTGACAACACAACTTCTTTTTTTTCTAATAAGCTTAGAAAACTGAGTGGTTTCGGGCATGCGAAAGATAGCTTCAATAAGTTACCACTGAGAATCGAAATATGTCTCACCTTGAGAAATAAAGGAGTCAACCGCCCAATTAACAATGTTTCGTTGGCCTAAATGCAAGCTGTGAGAAAAGTGCTATTTATATTTAAATGCAATAAGTGAACTGAAAGATCGAAAAATGTTCTTGTGTGATGTTGTTAAATATTGATAATTATTTGGATGTTAATGATTTCTTCAACTGTAAACAATATATAATGTATATAAGTGGTGGCTGATAAGGCTTTCATGACTTAGGAAAGTATCATTTCTTTCCTTAGGTCACACGATTGAAGTAGAGTAAATCACTCTTAAGATTAAATTTGAAGTTCCCAAATGTACTGTAACTTGATATTTATTTTTTTAAGTGGCTTTTAGCTTATATATTTTCTTTATTCAGCCCCTCCTTTCATGGCTCTTCTTGGCATGATTGTCAACGTTATCAATGCCCTGTTTAGGTATGTAGAAGAAATTACCTTTTGAAATAGTTAGTACTCAAGGATGTTTTGCCTCTGCATTTTGCAAGGCAACTAGCATAATCAATGGAACTATTTTTATAGGTTTCGAGTAATACAGAATATTCAATGAATATTTAATTCTAAAATTGAATGAATTTTCGGATCATAATGTGTTTTAGCCATCGAGAATTACTTTGTACAAAATGATTTAATTCTGCCTAATTTCTGAATAGTAATAGTCTCGAACCCTGGAAAACATACAATTACGACAGAGGCCATAAAAAGTTTTAACTGAAGAAATGGTCAAATGTACCTTGGAAATCATTCTGATGGGTTCCTGAGCAAACTGTGATTACGAAGAATGATGATAGAGATGTGCTACCAATGATAACCCAGTATGGCTCTCTCAGTTATATGACCGTTTTTCTCTCCCAATCAAAGAACGGTAAAAAACGAAAATTGAGTAAATATATCAACTGGAAGTTAAATATTTGGAATCATTAAGCACTTACCATATTGAGTCAACTATAATACAGTATTGACATGCTATATCGTAATTTGTATGTTTCATAAAAACATGTTTGGAAATAGTTAAAAATATATTTTTTTTTTGATGTTAGAATCCGTCTCTGGGGGTTATTATTATTTTTTAATAACGTTCACTTTTTGCTACTATGGCTTAATGAGACGGTCTCTAAGGATAATATATAAATAAAGTCTGTCACGCAGGAACTGAATAAACTAAGCAGATTTCCCAAGTGCTTATAACACTTGTGACCTCATACCACCAAGTATTCTCTATTTATATGTAATAAACCGATGAGTTGAAGGGGCGAGGGTTACTGAAGGCAAAAAACAAAAAGTACGAAAATCAAACGAAAATCAAAAGTTTAACTCTACTACTGGTTCCATAACAATTTATGATCCGACTCATAATAACGAAGATAATTTGAATATACAAATTCCCCCCATCTCTAAACAAGCATTATTCTAGATCTAATTTCAGCCAATAACAAATATGATATTTAGTGTTGACTTAAACAATGAATGAAGTGGTTCATGATATAACAGCTTATAGTTAATATGACGTGAGTAGGAGTGGAGGTTTAATTATGACCGAAATCTAAAATATGGAAATATCTCGGTTAATATTCAATATGGGGATAACATGTATATACAAACATTTATAGAAAATTACATTTACCATAAGATTGATACTATACAAGTTTTCGATCCGACGCATAACAACGGAGATATTTCGAATTTTCGAAATCCCCTCTCTAAACACGATTTTAGCCGTTCACGAACTTGACTTTTATTTTTACACAAAATGTTTAAATATCGAGTTTGGTAACGATCAGAAAAAAAATTGCGACCGCTAGAGCGTTAACAGACAAATATATATATATATATATATATATATATATATATATATATATAGGGGCTTGGCAGTGTGAGTTAAGGCGTTGGCCTTAATCTCACTAGGTAAATCTAGAGTTGGCGAGTTCGATTCCCGCCATGAGGAATAGTTTCAGCCAGGCTAGAAAAGGGTAGTAACCTGTAGATAACCCGTTCCACCTAGCCATGGTACTTTATGGACGTAAATAAATAATTTTTCGAAATCCCCATCATGAGTACAACCTCAATAGCCGATTTCCCCTAAGGGAAATTTGCTAATAAAAGTGAGTTTTCCAAACTTCTTAAAAGGTTCTACATTACATTACTTTTTGAAAAGAAGGATGAATAAATATATCATATGAAATAGTATTTAGTTTTTAATTTACTGAATCCAATAATAAATCAATTCATAGAAAAACGTGAGTTCTCCTTTGTTGTACGTAGAATATATTTCAATGAGAATAGTTATTTATTATACAAGTGACGAAAGTAGATCATTTTACAACTCGAGTGAAACGTTTACCCACACGAGTGTGGTAATTTCACGAGAGTTGTAAATTCTACTTTCGTCACGAGTGTAATATTAATTTTTTTCTGTAATCGTGTAATACATGATCAGATCTAACCAGAATATGAACAAAATTTGGATGTTGTGAAGATTATGGTATGTTGTTGTTAGGTTATACGCATGGTTGTGAAAGGTTATAAGCATAGTTATAAAACAACTAGTGATGATTGTGAAGTAGTGCAGTTATAAACAAGTGCAGGTTATAAACAAGGAAGGTAATTATTATTATATTTAAATTTTAAAATATATTGATTATTTCCACTAATAATTCATTCACATTTCAATTTATTTTGTTAAAATAAATTCTTACAATGTTAAGAAACATTTAAAAGCATTTAATTTCCAACTTCAAATTATTTTTTAATTTATACTTATTACTAATTAAGAAGGCAATTCACTTTCTTCACTCTATTGCAAAATGTTTCACTTTCTTCAATCATTTCAGTTTAGTAATGTTACCATTATTCAACGATTACAGAAAAAGTATATTTATTACGATTGGTAGACCTGTACTACGAGTAACACTACCTCAAATTGATGGAACTATTATCATTTTCCCAAAAGCTGGGTACTTGGTAAGCCACTTGACCATGTACTTCTAAGTAACAGTTATTAGCAGATTTCCTTTCTTTTTTTAAAAAATAACAGCTACTTGCTATCTATAAACTTGTTGGTTAAGCTTAAAAGTCCGTCACGCAGGGGCTGCGGTAACTAAGCAGATTTCCCACGTGAAGTTATATAATATAGAAATCTCCATACGAGAACCGAACAGTTACGACAAAGGGCCGAACTAGTTTTAGGCGGGAAACTCAGTCGTCCGTTATCGGCCCAAATTTAATAAAAATGCAAATATCTCGGTTAATATTCAAGATAGACTACAAATTTATATAACAATATTTATAGTAAATTTAATGTACAATGAGATTGGTTTTAAACAATTTTTTGATCCGACCTATGGTAACGGAGATATTTCGAATTTTCAAAAATCCCCCCTCTAAACCCCCCCTCCCACTCGTCCGATTTCACCTATTAAAAGTACTTGATCTGCCTTTTGCATAAAACGTTTAAATATCGAGTTTGGTAACGGTCAAACAAAAATTGCGACTGCTAGAGCGTTAACAGATATATATATATATATATATATATATATATATATATATATATATATATATATATATATATATAATTTTGAACGGACCTCATTTTCATCATCTCCTGGGTAGGATCGATGGACATTTGAAAAATATTTGCGAAAATTCCGTCATGAGTATGACCTCAATAACTGATTTCGCTTAAGGGAAATCTGCTAAAATGAATCGAGGGGAGGGTTTACGAAGGGAGAGGCCATGTCGTCAGTCGTTGTCCTGATTATGGATTGGTCGGGCGGGGAAATAACATTTCTAGGAAATTGAAGGAAATTCGGATGTAGGACGGGGGTGGGAGGGACCGCTATGGATTGAAGGTTATGTTCAACCATTTCCTTACGTAACAGACATGAAATAACTATGGGTTACATGGAACATTGCCTCTATCTCCTTCTCACTCATCCAGTATGTACAGAGCATCCCGGGACGGCTCCTTTAGCATTCCACACTATTCACAGCGATACGGGGAACTCTCGACTCCTTTTCCCAACTCTACTATTATTTCCAGTGAAATGCTAATTGAATAATGCATTCCCAGTACTCCAGAATCCTCGTACTCTTTTAATAAAAATTATGCTTTAAAATCATGGAACCGGATTTATTTTCTAGACTTTCTAAATGGGAGATATTAATTAAACTGTCAGGAAATTAATCTGTATCGTGTACATGGAATGCAACTTAAATATACGCTTTTTGTTAGAAATAAATAAAATTAACAATAACTCATGAATTTTCCGAAAAAAAAAAAAAAATTCTTATGGAATAATTTGCCACTAAGAAAAGTATGCTTCAGAAATAAAAAAAAAGTCCGTCACGCTGGGGCTGCGTAAACTAAGCAGATTCCCCACGTGAAGTTATACAATAGAGAAATCTCCATACGAGAGCCAATCAGTTTCGGAAACGGCCGACCTAGCTTTTGGCGGGAAACTCACTCATGCGTTACCACCCACATTTAATAAAAATGCAAATATCTCGGTTAATATTCAAGATAGAGAATAAATGTATAGAACAATATTTATAGTACATTTAATTTGCAATAAGATTAGTTCTATACAATTTTTTGATACGATGGATAATCTGCATGCATAATAATCGGATATATTCTGAATTTTCGAAAATCCCCCCTCTAAACCCCCCTCTCACTAGTCCGATTTCAGCCATTAACGAATTTGCATTTTTATGAAGTCTGTGAGACATGTGGTCGGGTATAGTTCGGATTAGGTCGGCCAATTTCGTAACCGTTCGGCTCAGGTGGAAGCTTCTTCTAACCTTACCTGTCGGTTCTAGCCTTACCTTACCTTCATTACTTTGTGAGATTTATGCAAATACGTTCTGTTCATCCACCCCCCCCCCTTCTTTATTTCTTGGACTATTAAAATTTGATTTATTAAAATATACATTATTCTTACAATTCAGAAGCCGTTTCAGTTGGGAATTTATTTTAATTAACTGAAAGATTTCTCATTACCGTTTGTATTTAATCACTTTGTTGTTGTGTTACCAGTATGCAGATTTCTCTATTGTAAAACTCCACATGGGAAATCTGCTTAGTTTACGCGGCCCCTGCGTGACGGACTTTTTTCGTCTATCAGAACAAACTGTAACTTTAACTGCTTCGGAAGCTAAGAGTACTTAAATGTAGATGTTTCGTGTTTTTCCTGTGAGAATTGTTTTTAATCTGTGGATTGCCAGAAGTGGATGTTTCCGAATTCCGGAAACCAATAAAAAAAATACTTCCCAACAATACAGGATATTTTTTTCTCTATTGCATAAGGCCTTTCAGCATTTCCGGGCCATTTGCGCCACGGATGCGCTAAAAGGCAATAAAAAAAGAAAGAAAGCTTAATTGCGGAGAGACCTTTATTTTTAAATTTCTGAATCGTTTTTACATTTATTTTCTATTTTGCACTACAGCTAAAATAATGAATGATATTTTCGAGAGGCTACTATTACATATGATAGACTCTGTTTTTCTAGAATCATCTTTCTCACTCTGGGCTACGATGGGATGATTCTATTTGATGCCACGATTTTTATACAGCAGTTTTTTGTAGTTATTAGTTTAATTATTTATTACAAGAAAGAAAAACTTTGTGCAATTGACCGAATTAACTTCTCTATTTTGCGAAATTTGCCATGATTTCTACCAACCGAGCTACTTCATTTAGTTAGCTGATATAATAATAATCATAGTACTATCTCACTGCCATTATATTTTAAATAATACAAAAAAAAAAAGACTCAAAATGAACTGTACAAACTAAGTAAAATATGTGTTATATTGCGTTCTATTCTTTTAGAAAACGTTTTGTGTGATTAAGATTTCTGTAACTATTTAGTGATATATTAGCTTGAAATGAAGAGGGTTTAATAAAGGCTATAAATGACAAAAATAGTACTAACTACATTATTATTCTAGTTAGTGTCACAGGTATAAGAAATGTTTTTCTTTTCTTTTTTTAAAGTTAAATAATATATTATTAACATAATATATCTTATAATATATATATATATATATATATATATATATATATATATATTATACATTATACAATACAAATATCGTGTTTAGCAAGATAACACAATTCTTGTTGTGGCCAACACATAATGTAAAAATTTATATTTATTAATTAAATAATAATAGCAAGTTATAAGTATAAATAATTTAAGTATTTAGTTTATTAAGTAATGAATGGCGGGAATCGGCGGTAGTCGGGATCGCTCGGCAAGTATCGGCAGCCAGCTGATGACAAGCGACGTGCGTCAAGTGCCTGTTGTTCTAGCGGCCAAGCAACTGCAGTCTCCAGCCAGCACTCTCCAGCGTCCTCCCGTTCCAAGAACGTCTTCAAGCCCAAGGCTATTTTACAAATTGGACAAAACATTCTTCTTGGAGCCCAGCAGTTCCAGGACGGCCGTCGCGGAAGAAAATTGGTGGAATGCCATTTAATTCAAGTATCAGGTACCTGATTCCTCCCCCGCCTTCACCAAGACTGTGAGTTTCTTCTTCCTCATTGAATCGACTTTGCTCAAGGCGATCATCATCTTTCTATTGTAGATTATATATGTACATAATATATGGTAATCTTAGATAATCCAAAAAAAGGAAAATTATTCAAGGTCCAAGACCGTTTAGAAATGTTATTTAATTTCTTTCTTTTTTTCTTCTTTTAATGAAATAACCTCATTCAATTATTCAAATAATCCCTTTTTTTTTAATATTTGGAATTAGGAGTTAATTCTTAATTTACCTTTATAATTCAGTAGAGTTTAATTTATTTCATTTATTTATAAGCATATATATTTATAAGCATATATTTAACTATATTCTTATTTGTCGAAATAAGTACAATATAATTCAATGTTTATCAACAACCCGGCATTTTTTTTTTTTTTTTTTAGTATATATATTTTCTTTTTAATTTCTACACACCAGCCTATGGTGAGACGGATTGGGCTAGGAAAGGATCACTCTGACCCTCTAACCGCCGTCACAATTCTCATAGGGGCGCATATTACCGATTTTACATTATACATTTCCATCTCCGAATAACGGTATTGACATACCTGGTTTTATTTCAGACATTAATGTTCTTAACTTTAGTATTACATGAAATTGTTGATGTTGGTACGATTATGGTAGCAATCTCGACTTCCGATGAAGTCACAAGTTATTTTCGTCATGTTATAGGGGGCTAATGTCAAGGGTAATGCTAATAACTTCTTGGAATAATTTAAATAAAGCATTTAATAGTTTGTTATAATAAACCCTGAGAGGTTGCGGTGGCTGTGAATATACTTACAAGTATTAATAATAGACATAAAGGGCAAGGGTTAACTAACCTATCTATGTCAAAGTAAACATTTGTATATCAACAAAGTAAAGATAGATAATGTTTCAAGCTTGTAATAACGTCAGCATTACATGTGTGTGTTTATATTTAGTGAGTGTTATCAGACTTATGTATACCTAAGAGTCTAGGTGTTGAATTATAATCAGTTGTCTGGTAAGCTTTCATCCTGGAAGGACCTAACCAGGTCGATCTGGCTTATAATAACTAAGATATTTAGAATGTATGGACTTACCTCGTCTCTAAACAATTTCTTGTCAGATTTTAACCGCCAAAGATCTTTAGATTTACGGAAACACATAAATGCCGAGTTTGGTAACAATTAAACAAAAATGTCGGACCCTAAAGATTTATGTACAAAAGAGATCTTAGTCTTGTTATCTCTTCAAAAGGATCGATGGATATCTGAAAATTTATATTTTCTCATGGGAAGTCTGTTAATATCAAACTCATTAAAATATTAGATTAGAGTAGTTACGGCCTCTTATGCTGTTGTTATTTACAAGTTATTATTTATTAAACTCCATTTTTTGCTACTATGGCTAATATTAGAAGTTAGAAAAACATTGCTGTATTTACAAGCCCTTCGGCCTTACCCGCTATCGGCTTGCAATATTTTAAGAGAGGTGCTGATTCATGGGAGATTTATATGATTTGATACCGGAAGACCATGTTGATTTATAAGACGGTTATTACTATTATAGTATTATATTGGATTATTTACATGGTATGGGGGAATAGACTATTGCAGGGCAGATATGTGTTAGTAGATTAATGATTACTTCAAGGGATGCTGCTAATTGTGATGCTGTTCCATGCTGTTCTGGTGCTCTCCCTCTTCCTCCCTCCATCCTGGTCTCCCCCTGGATGCTCCTTCCTTTACTCATTCATATTGCTTGTTAAAAAGGGCGTGAGAAAGAAACTAAAACTGCTGCCACTCATTAAAGGCTCAGCTCTCTCTGCTGTCCTACTCACTCGACTGTTCTGATCCTGTTTCTTATCTCCGGCACTTTAGACCCAAGGATGCCCTCTCAGATTGTGTTTTCACAAATAGCCTATAGAGTACAGCACTCTTCAGAGGGGCATCCTTGGTTGGCCTAGTTGATAACAGATGGGGCTGGTGTAGTTTTATTACCCCTTCAATTTTTAAATTGAACAATTGCGATAAACCAAAAAAACATGATCCCTAAAATCGTAAATTAAAACAATTTATTGAGGAATTAGTCATGTTACAAGATTGTTATAGTCCATTCTCCTGACCAGAGATATTCATTACTTAATTTTTCAATGAATCTCTGCCCTCCAGTTGAATATGTATATATATATATATATATATATATATATATATATATATTAGAAGCAGCCTTTTGGGAAATAGTGACGGACAGAACTTGTACTTCCAGGGAGACTTGTTTTCACTGACAATGGCCTAAATCAAGGCTCCTGTCGAGTGTTGTCTTAACTTACAGGGTTTATTGGAGCGAGCTCACTGCGCTCATTCAGCCAAAACATTCAATTTAATTAGACCATAGACATTTAAAGGTATACAAAACCTGCAGTAATTAGTTTTAATAACTGAATATGCTCTAATTTAAATCGACATCAACGGATATTAGCTTTTATGATATTATAAATTAATAGAATTATTTAAAGTTTCTAAAATCTTACAAACGCATCCAGAATCACACACACGCGCGCACACACACACTCACACACTCGCACTCGCACTCGCAAGCCTGTTAACTCAGACACACGGATTCACACACGAGGTAGCACATTGTGTTAGAATTAAACCTTTATGGTTATACATCTCTGGAAATAAGGAGAGGTTGAGTATTACATAAGTTTGTATAGATTTTCTTGTTTTAAATATGTTATCAAAGCGTCCAGATATGTACTTTTGTTATTAGCAGATTTCCCCTAAGGGAAATCAGCTATTGAGGTGGTACTCATGACGCGATTTTCGAACAATTTCTTCAAATGTCCATAGATCTTACCCAGGAGATGACGAAAATTGTGAAGATTGTAAGATAAGTTTATGTTATGTCGTCTTCTGCTGACAGTAAGCAAGTGTTTCATTGATTTAATAGATAATA
This sequence comes from Riptortus pedestris, assembly GCA_019009955.1. NCBI lineage: Eukaryota > Metazoa > Arthropoda > Insecta > Hemiptera > Alydidae > Riptortus > Riptortus pedestris. The sequence continues at coordinate 69,128,852 of CM032232.1, read as the reverse complement.
TTGTAATGGCTTTATATATTATAAAAGTGATTCTCTAATTCCATTCTAATGTCAGTAACACACATTGGTCATACCAGTAACACGATTATTCACCTCAATTACATGAAATACATGCCCTGTAAGTGAAATGTCTTTGAAAGCTAAATGACAGCCTTTGTCAAGTGATACGTACAAATAACTAGATTAGATCGATTTTAAGGACGACTTATCACCTTATTAACACCTGATAGGCACACCTAGCCAGCTGCAGATCTATCATACACCTTACGAGAGATTTGAACACTTACATTAACTAATCTAATTGTAAGTAATACTTTATTGATGAAGACGTTTTTAACCATTTGTTTCTTAAATTGGCCAATATTACTGTCTTAGCTTGTACCAAAGTTGTACTGTTTTTAGTATAAATATCTTTGAAATATTGTTTTCTTTAGTAGACAATTCATTCATTTATTTGGTCTAAATTTGTTTACAAAAAGGTCTTAAGCTTTTTAATCTTATTTGAGTCTACATATAAAAACCAATAAACATCATCTTACCAGTTTTCAAAATTAGTTAATATATAGGCAAGTATTTAAAGGCACATGTTTTATTCTCATAGTGAGGAGTTTGGCTATCTGCTCCAGCGGTTTGAATTTTCATTGGTTGGCGAATTTTTAATGGAAATGCGTCCATCTTCGTCAGGCAGTGTTCTTAATATGAATAGTTACTTGATAATAAACGGTCTGGATGGTGTCATGCTCTCCCAAACTTGGAAAGCCATAATAAAAAATTCTAAACATATGATTTCATCTAGTATCTATTCATATTAAATACAATGCCCGACGAAGATGGACGCATTTTCGTTGAAAATTCACAAACCAATGAAAATTTAAACCACTGGAGCAGATAGCCGAACGGCTCATAATGAAAATATTTTACTGTGATGTAGCCTGAAAAATAGAATCTTTTATTCTGTTTAGAAACGTCAATTGTGTTTAATATCGGATAGGATAATAACATTTTTATAAAATATGATAACATTTAAGTTGAATAAAATGGTTTGTTGTCGTATGTGACAACAATATCCCTGTATGTTGTAAATGTAATGATACAAAAATATACAATGAGTGGAGGACTTATTTTGTTCAATCTAATCATTGAAGAATAATATACAATTTATAAACGTGTGCTTGAATTTTATAAAATTCCCTTTAAAAGTTTTTTTTTTCCCCCACTTTAACCCCACTTCTACCGAGATCATTAGTGGCACTGCTTTCTTGTGTCTAAATTGTCTAACTAATTCTATCTATAGGCTCTTAATTATCGGTGTGGAGTTCTCTCATCTGTCCTTTTATGTTTAATGCATTTCTGTTTTGCTCGCATTGGTTGCGTTCTAGTAGTATGTGTTCTATTGAGTGAGTTCAAGTTTCACAGACTTCGCATACTATAGGATAATTCCCCTATTATTGGTTAATCACAAAACTTTTTTATGGCTCCTCACAATTTTATTTCTTATAAACGCTGAGCGCTTTCGGGGACTAAATCCCCATCCCCAGAGCTACAAAACAATGTAACACCATAATTAAGGAGTCGTAAAAAATCAGTTCTTAAAAATGTTTTACATAGTATAAGATAGTATAAGTCCCTTATTATTATTTTTTTTTCATAAGTGTTTCTTACAATGTGAAAACACGCGGTAGTATTTGCAAACTTTCTAAGAATTAAATTATTTATTAACGTCCGTCCACTTTTTGCAACTACGGCTAATAGGGCTGGTTATCTACAGGTTACCACCCTATTCTAGCCAGGGTGGGACTAAGGATTTTATTTAATGAGTTCCGTCACTAAACAAACTCCTCTGCTCAGGCGGGAATCGAACTCGCCACTCTAGGTTTTCTTTTAGTACAACACGAATTAGAAATCCTGTCATTTGAAACGTATGTATTACCTGTAATTTTTCTGCGACTATTACTTTTTTTTAATTTATGCTTAAATCCATTCAGAACACCCATGTTTGTATGCCCTACTTAAGACCCCGTTCCTTTTATTGCCTTCAATACATTTTTTAACTATATGTTCTAATTCAAAAAGGGGGCTTAGATTACCCGAGTGAGTTAAGGCGGTCTCACAAGGTAATACACCTAGAGACGTGAGTCTGATTCCCACAAGGAGAATAGGAATTTATTTATGAACCAGTTCATTAAATAAAACCCTTAGTCACCGTCTAGATTAGAGTGGTACCATGAAAATAAACTGACACAATCAGCTATAGTAGCACACTGTAGACGATAATAAATAAAAACTTTTTTAATGCAATAACTAAGAAATTGGTTGTGTATTAAGTGTAGGACAAAATTATATTTTAGGCTGGTTGTGGATTGTATTAGATAAACCCCAATACGAACTCTACCAGATAAAAAGACAAATTAAAAATCTAGTCTGGTCTCAACGTTATCTATAACAATAATCTCTCTTATACTCGCTCACAGTGCACTTAATATTCCCTTGAGAGTAGAGGGCCTCTCTGTGTAATACCCCTCACAAATTCAGAATCTATCAGCGTTTCCAATGTAAATCATATCAAATAAAAAGTTCAGAAATTAGGTTCACAAAAATATCAGAGCTCGAGACATTCATAAAACAAAATGTTATTGCCCGCTTCATATTATTGCCCAGTGATATAATTCATTATAATGATTCCCATTGCTCTTATAATGTAACATACTGTAGTGACTTTTAGCAGATTTCCCTTAGTTGAAATCAGCTATGAGGTCGTACTCATGACGCGGTTTTCAAAAAAAATTGTCAAATTTCCATGGATTCTCTCCAGGAGATGAAGAAAATGAAGTCCGTTCTAAAAAATATACATATATATATATATATATATATATATATATATATATATATATACATATATATATATATTTGTCTGTTGACACTCTAGCGCTCGCAATTTTTTTTTTAATGTCACCAAACTCGGTATTTAATCGTTTGATGTAAAAAGAAAGATCAAGGTCGTTAACAGCTGAAATCGGACAACCGGGAGGGGGTTTTAGAGGGGGGAATTTCGAAAATTCAAAATATCTCCGTTACTATACGTCGGATCGAAACATTGTATAGAACCAATCTTATTTCAAATTAAATTTATTATAAATATTGTTATTTACATTTATTCTCTATCTTGAATATTAATCGAAATATTTGCATTTTTATTAAGTTGTGCTTCTATTTGTGTCCGGCGAAATCTAGTTTGACCGTTTCCATAGCTATTCGGCAGTCGTATGGGGATTTCTCTATTATATAACTTTACGTGGCAAATCTGCTTAGTTTACGCAGCCCCTGCGGGGCGGACTTTTTCTATTTATCTACTTCAAGACAGTAGAATTTATTTATATGTGAATGCATCGACATGCCATATGTACATTAACTCACTTTTATACAGGGGAGCATGCCGAATTAATGAATAAATAAGTCATCAAAGAAAAGCTAGTTTTAATTACGAGAGTTCCTACCAATATACTTACAATGGATTAAAATAGATTCAATGCTAAATAATATATTATTTGTGAATATGTTTTTTGATATATTAAGCTGTTTTTATTGCTTTACACTTCTCAAGCAATACCTAAATAAGACATTTCTGTATTATCCTTTATAAATAAGATTAAATCAATTGATGCCAGTAAGTGGATAGAAACTATAATAGTTTGTGTCCTCATTCTTTGTCCAGCTTGCATTTCTCCATTCAGTTTAATGGCGAGGAGACCGTTAGTTCTAATCCTGGCGCCTCGGAGGATAATAAAAGCTACCCCATATAGGAAAATAACAATATCGGGGACTTCTGCAATGGCGGTGTAGCCACAATATGTGTACTACTTCTAGTCCGTTCTATAGTCTGCAACCGAATTATCAGTATGTATTTTTCTGCCCTCTCTCTGAGAGAGAACCGCTGGTCCTATGACTATAAAACATCTTTCCTTCTCACTCGCTCTCTGCATTGATAATTTGCATCTATAGGACGATATTTGTAAAATTTCACTCCAGCACATACTTGTGTAGGTTTTTCTATCAATTTCTACAAATCCTCATAGCCTTATCGTATATTTGTAACTCTCAATTAGCGTTTGGTCGGAAACTTGAGATAAGTAATATACAGTCAAAAAGAAACCCAGGATTTGGTGGAAAGAGAGTTATTTAAGACTCAACAATTAAAATTCTCAGTTTGGGCTTTAAAATAAGTTCTTTTATCAATAGTTCAATTTAATCCTCTCTGTGTTTATAAAATCATCTTTACTTGGCCAATAATGTTTAGATATTCTAAAAAAGGATTAGTTAAGATGCTTTTATGAATCTGTTTCAACCTCAGTTTATAAGAGCTGTGGAATTATTATTACATAATACATATGTTTCTGTTCATTAAGATTTATTCTTGGATCTTTCTGATCACCGAGGTTTTGAACTACAATATGTAAAAGTACAATTCACAATAATTTGCAACTATTTCCTGACTAAGTGGGCAATTATACATAATATGTTGTAAAATAAGTTCGTAGCGTTTTTTTCTGTTGATTTCAATAAAAACATCAGAAACATTTTGATTTATTACATGTTGCTATCTTTCAGGTTATTTTTTAATTCCGTCGTCCCAGAACTTCTCAGACTTTTGCGCAATGAACTCCTCTATGTGCGGTTTGCAGTCCTCGAGCGAATTAAAGTGATTCCCGTTAAGAGTTTTGAAGTGCCCGAAATAAGTGATAATCTGGTGAATAGGGTTGGTGGGGGACCACGTCCCAGCCAAACTCCAATAATTTCTGCCGGGTCTGCAAGACACGTGAGGACGGGCGTTATCGTGGTGGAAAACATAAAAGCACCTTAACTAATCCTTTTTTAGATTATGTAAATATTATTAACCAAGTAAACATGATTTTATAAATACAGAGAGGATTAAATTTAAATATTGATAAACGCTACGAACTTATTTTAAAACCCAATATTTAATTAAAGCCCAATTTAATGTGACCAGACCTTATGAGGGTTACAACCCTTTTCTAGCCACAACGGAGACTTGGAATTTTAATTGTTGAGTCTTAAATAAACTCTCTTTCACCCAAATCCTGGGTTTAAAGTTATCCCAGTCTAAAAAGAACAACGCCTTTAATCACTTGGCCAACCCGAGATGCAGATGATAATTGAAATATCGAAAATGGTCATCTAGGTATTATATGAAATAAACAATGACATATAAATTAGGATTAGTACCTTTGAATCAAGTACTTCCGAAATACGAGGATAACAAATTTGTTTAAGAATTGCTTTTTCTTTGTAATATGGCAAGTGAAATATTTGGTAAATATTATGTGATTACAGACATCCGTTGAATCCATATTAAACTCAAATAGTAACATATAAGACAAGGTTGTAAAATGGACTGATTGAAGACGGCAAAATGTAGGATACAGCGTCCCTACTCACTTATGGAATATGGCAACCCTAACTTTTGCAATTGTATTATCAACAGTATCAGTTTACTTCTTATACGTTCTTTTTTCGGAATTCGTCGAGTTATATTAGTGATATGGAACACCGTGCTACCTTTTGAACCTATGAACCTGTAAAATTTCTTAAGAGTAAGGTTATTTTAGGGGGGCATTAATCTTTTTTTAAAAATAGTTAATATAATCTGCCGAAGATAATAAATACATATTTTCCTCTGTGATTCTGGGGGTAGTAGAGAGACTTTAGAGTGAGAAGCACGGAAATACACAACTCCCCTATGTTCAATATTTAAAACGGTCAGATAAGCTTCATTCTCTAAATGAATTATCTACAGCGTAATCACTACACATCCATCGCTCTCATTCTTCTACAAAACTCTAAAGAGCCCAATATGCTCACCTTAAATTTCATAAATTTCTACTACCCACCAAAAGTTTTAGCAGATTTCCCTTAAGGGAAATCAGCTATTGAGGTCGTACTCATGACGCGAGTTTGGGAAAATTTCCTCAAATGTTCATCGATCCTACCCAGGTGATGACGAAAATGAGGTCCGTTCAAAATTATATATATATATATATATATATATATATATATATATAGATATATAGATATATATATATATATATATATTAGTCTGTTAACGCTCTAGCGGTCGTAAATTTTTGTTTGATCGTTACCAAACTTCATATTTAAGTGTTTTATGTAAAAAGAAAGATCAAGTTCGTTAACAGCTGAAATCGGACAAGCGGGAGGGGGTTTTAGAGGGGGGAATTTCGAAAATTCAAAATATCTCCGTTATTATGCGTCGGATCGAATTGTATAGAATCAATCTTATTGCAAATTAAATTTACTATAAATATTGTTCTGTTCATTTATTCTGTATCTTGAATATTAACCGAGATATTTGCAAATGTATTGTGAGTGTGGTTGGCAGGAGTCGGCTATGTTCGGGACTATCCGTCGTGAGCTAGTGGGGCCGTTTCTGTAACTATTCCTCCCTCGTGAATAGGTCTAGAGATACCTTCCTACTACTGTTATTATTAGGCAGATTTCTCTATTGTAAAGCTTCACCTGGGAAATCTGCTTGGTTTACGCAGCCCCTGCGTGACGGACTTTTTAATTTCTTAGGAAGTTCGGCTATTTTAATATGAATATTTAATGTAACATTTATATGTATTGTTTATTCAAATATATAAGTATATTTTACTTTCTGGATAAAAGATAAACTGAGTAAATCCAATTTAACAATATTGATGTTCTATCTCACAACATGAAGGGGAAACTGCCAATATTCCGTCATTTTTCTAGAGGCTTCTTATCAGACACTCCCAAGCTTCATGTCCGTTTTTATTATGCATCATTTTTTCCAATTTTCAAGATAGGTCAGCTTCATTGCCTTTTGCAGGATAATTGAGGGTCAAATTTCCGAATTTAAAATATGAATTTAGGCTCTAAAAAGAAGAATAACAACAATAAAGTTATGTCTGTCAACGTTTAATCCCATCTAAGGTTCTTTATTGTTAAAAATTATTTAGAATATAATAATGATTAGTATGATCTCCAATAATTATTACTTATTATTAATTAGCATAACTTTCGACCCGATGCATTGAAACGGAGATATCGTCTTTAGTTCCAAATGAAATTATTTTAAATGAAGAGCAAACAAACATTTTGTTTATTTTAGCTGATCAGCTAATGAGCTCGTACTCATGACGTGACTTTCGATAACGTTGCTCCCATGTCCATAAATCTTAACCAGAAAGTTAACAGTGAATATTGTGGTTAGCAGAAAAAGAATAATTTCCTAGTGTGTAAAAGTGAGTAGTGGTCGTCAAATAAATTGTTTAGTGATATAAACGCTAAAGTTTGTGTATTTAATTTAGCAATCCAGAAGAACCCTAATTATCAATGTTTGTTATTTTTGTATTAAACGTAACAACAGTTTAAATACACTCCCGCTAATCCACATCCGACACTAGCGTGTCCCGGTAGTGAACTCGGCAAATTACATGCTGTTTTGGAGATGATCGAACTTGATTCTATTTGCAGATTTCCTTTAGAGGAAATCAGCTATTGAGGTCATACTCATGACGAGACATTTGAAAAATTTCCTCAAATCTCCATCGATCCTACCCAGGAGATGACGAAAATGAGGTCCGTTCAAAACTGTGTTTGTGTGTATACTCGTATTTGTCTGTTAACGCTCTAGCAGTCGCAATTTTTGTCGGATCGTTACCAAACTCGATATTAAAACGTTTTATGTAAATTGAAGATCAAGTTCGTTAACGGATGAAATCGGCCCAGTGGAAGGGAGGTGGGTTTAGACTGGGAATTTCGAAAATTCCAAAAAAATCCATTTTTATACGCCAGATCGAAAAAGAGTAATAATCGTATTGCAACTTAAATGTTCTATAAATATTTTTATATAGATATTTGATTGTTTTAGTTTTCGGCCTTCAGTAAAGCCCATTCCTTCTCGTGCCATATTAACAATAAGCAGTTATATCATGAAGTATTTTATTTGAATCCTAAATACCAAATATTATTGTTATTGAACTTTTAGTTATTGAGATAAAAGAGAATACGTGGCGCATGAGGGAAATCTGCTTAGTTTACGCAGCCCCTGAGTGGCGGACTTTTTTTATTTATTAGGGGTACAAGGATGTTATGTGGTGCACATATCAGACTTTTTTTTTATTGTTGAAAGCCTGTAACAGAAGTGAGAAAGTCTACGGAGTTTAATGACAAGATAGAGTCTTTAGTCCCCTTCCCCGATGTCCTGTGAAGGAAGTGGTCACTCTTGAGCCTCCTCTGAATGGAGTGTCCCATCTGTCTGTGATTAAGGATGTGGACAGGGCTAGAATGAAGAGATTGATTCTTGAGCCGGGACAATGGCGGCTGGAGGACCTCAGATAAGACCGCACAAAGAAGCCTACTTCTCCGATTCTATCACACCCCATTCCAGCGAATCACTCCTCTAGATCACCATCTCCTTAAAGCCTTCCTTTCCCACCTTTATCAAATCCTTAATTGACGTCGTACTCATGACGTCATTTTTGGAAAATTTCCTCAAATGTCCATCGTTCCTACCCAGGAGATGACGAAAATGAGGTCCGCTCAAAATATATGTATATATATATATATATATATATATATATATATATATAATATATGTATATATATATATATATATATACATATATTTGTCTGTTAACGCTCTAGCGGTCGTAATTTTGGTTTGATCATTACCAAACTCAATATTTAATCGTTTTATGAAAAAATAAAGGTCAGGTTCGTTAATGGCTGAAATCGGACAGTTGGGAGGGGGGGGGTTGAGAGGGAGGAATTTTGAAAATTCGATATATCTCCGTTAATATACGTCGGATCGAAAAAATGTATAGATTTAACCTTATTGAAAATTAAATTTACTATAAATATTGTTCTATACATATTTTCTGTATCATGAACGTTACCCGAGATATTTGGATTTTATAGTTTTCCGCTTTCAGTAAACCCCCACTTCTACTCATGTTATATTAATAATAGGCTATTATATCATGAATCACGTTATTACGTGGGTAAATACGGAATATTGTATTCATTGAACTTTTATTTTTAAACCTGACGGTAACTTGCTTTTCTTTTAATATTTTCTTGTTAATTGTTGCTTTGTAACTCTGCAAATTTCTTTCTTTTAGTGTTTTAGCAGTTTTTTATTTAGAAAAGTGTGTAACTAGTTCATAATTTGCTTATATTGTAGGTTCACTTCAATATGACACTTCAATATGTGTGTGCGTGTATATTAAGTAATGAGATTTTAATCCACTTATTAGTACCAAAATTATAATGAATGATATCTCGAATGATAAAGCTCCAATAAAGTTGAACCACTTAAGGTACTTTAAATGAAAAAAATAAAATAAAAAACAATTTTCTTCCAAACCGATAAAATAATACAATGTGTCATTTTATTTATAAAAGCTTATTTTTTTTTATTCTAAAACAGTAAGAATAACTTCTCTATTAATCATTATCTTCATTTAAGAAAGAAATTAAGTTTTATTTAATTTTTTCTTGATCCTCTTCATTTGTTAATGTATGTGTAACGCTGACATATACTGTTTATGATGTCTTGATTAGATCAACGTCAATTCATTTGAAATCATCGAGAAAAGTAATACAATTTTGCTTGATATTATTCATTGTATGATAGATCATTTTCTTTCATATTTGGAGTCTACAACAAAGATTGAAAATGTTCAAAAACTTTTATACTTCTCATAGTAACTATTTTCTCTTTGCCATTTGTAATTTTTCATGAAAATCTCACATATTATATATGTATTGTAAACTATCACATTACCAAATTCATTTAAATGCAGAATGTAATTTTCTTAATATAAAAAAAAGTTTTAACATTGATCAGTATTCCTTCACTTTCATCATTAGGCACAAGTAAGACATTGCGTACAGTTTTACTAAATATGTATGTAAGATCTTGGGCAAAGGTACGAACACAACAAATATTTAGTAGATAGTTGTGGTTTATACATTTTGTCAAACACAATTATTTATTTTATTATTCGTTCATTAATTAAAATACGAAATTTGAGTAAGTATCCATCAGGAATAATGAATAAATAAAAGACTAGGGATAGCAGCAGTTTAAAACATTTGTGTGCATGGGCTGAAAAATTACTGTTTTTGAGAGATTATGAAAAATGTGAACTAGTATATCAAGGGAGATATACAAATATATTATAGTTATGCACCTTCTATATTTGTATTAATAATGTATTATTCCGAAATTCTAATATAGAATCTTATTCATGATATAAACCTCCGTTCAAAAACATAAAAGAGTGGAAAGGAAATTCAAACTGTTCATAAAAAATGGACACCTGTGCTAACGACTTCCTGATTCGCATTGCTCTACCTCTGAAAAAAAAAAGAACAAAAGCTTTCACTGCTGTGGAGAACATCAACGGATTTTCGGAACAGAAATCCCTTTTACATTCTTTTTTTTTTTTATTATTTTTTTTAGTACTACGGGTCTTCTCAATTCTTTTAAAGAGGTTTCCTTTAAAGGAAATCAGCTGGTGTGGTTGTAATTAACGCGGAATATTTAAAAAGTTCGTCACGCAGGGCCTGCGTAAACTAAGCAGATTTCCCACGTGAAGTTATACAATAGAGAAATCTCCATAAGAGTGCCCAACAGTTACGAAAACGGCCGAACTAGCTTTTGGCGGGAAACTCACTCATCAGTTATCGGCCCACTTTTAATAAAAATGCAAATATCTCGTTAATATTCAATATAGAGAATAAATGTATAAAACAATATTTATAGTAAATTTCATTTGCAATAATATATATATATATATATATATACATAATTTTGACGGAAATCATTTTCGTCATCTCCTGGGTAGGATCGATGGACATTAGAAAAAAGTTTTCGAAAATCGCGTCATGAGTACGACCTCAATAGCTGATTCTGCTAAACGTAATACAAATAACAATCGGTACTGTCTAGTGGATGATGAACACGTGTTTATATATATAATATGAATACAGAGTTGCGAAAATTACGTATATGTAATCTCGTATTTAAAAAATATGAAAAAAGAAAATGAAGTCATCTGTGCAATGGATTGGCAGCAGAGAGGAAATCTAGAATCTTCTAGGCGCCTCGACATTTTTAGAGCTGGTACCGGGGCTATATAAAAGTCGCCCGGCTCGCCCAGGAATTTTGTGTTATTAATTCAACACCAGTGTGTTCAGAGCAGTTTGTAGTGAACATTAGTTCAGTGCAGCTTTTAGAGAACATAAGTTCTGTGTAGAGCAGTTTTCTTCTCGATCATCAGTGATTCGAGTGATCGTGAGTTATTGAATTGTGTAATAAGATTGTGCTGTGTAATAAAACGTGAAGTTAACAGTGTACATTGTAATTAGTAGTAAAGAATAATTTCCAAGTCCATAAAAGTGAGTAGTGGTCTGTTTAATGATAAAAATGCTAAAGTTTGTGTATTTAATTTATCTATCCAGAAGAACCCTAATTATCAATGTATATTATTTTTGTAATAAACGTAACAATATTTTAACTACACTACCGCTAATCCACAACCATCACGACACAAGTGCGCTCTGGTAGTAAACTCGCCTAATTGTATACTGTTTTGAAGATAATCGAACCTGATTTTATTTTTTCCTTGAGCTTGCTATTAGTAGTGGTCACAAACTAAATATGCAGAAACGATTGAGTGTATATATATATATATATATATATATATATATATATATATATATATATATATATATATATATATATATATATATGAAGTAGACTCTCAATATTTCACCTTAACCCTTAATCAGACAAAAGTGAATTGGGATGATAAATTTTGTTTTCCTTGTTTTTTAAAAATGGGCTCATACATCACAGTGGATACTAATTTAATATTCCTTCTTTTTTTTTATTCATACTATTTACAGTTTATATCAAATTATCTAATGAAAATCAAGCATCGGAAGTACTTGAAAATGAACAAGTAATCTTCAAAGAATATGCTAAATAAAAGTTTGATGTGAAAATCTTAATAAAATCAGTAAAAACAAGGGTGCTCTGAGTAGTTGCCATGTTGTTCTCTTGAGCACTGAAGGCATCCAATTTTACTGTTATAAATGTGAACCATTGCCAACCATTCTCACAAAAATTTCTTTTAAATCAACCAACAACAATTTCTAGGATTGAAAAAATTATTTTTGAGAGCCCCTCCAAGGATTATGTTTAAAAAAAAACATAATAAAATCATGTATGTTGTGTCATACATTGTCTGATGAAGGGTTAATATTCCACTAATAAATAAAAAAACCTAGCACACCATTAATTACATCTTAGTTAACTAAAATTCTGTTGATTATGTTAACTGTAGTGTTAGCTATGTACGTTATGTTAGATTGATACAAAATGATATATCTTAATTTAATCTATTAATCGTAAACTATAGGTTAAAACAGAACACACTAAAGACAATAAAATAAGTCACAATATGAAAAAAATGATCCTACTTTAAGTTTTAACTGAGGTCTGAATCCTTTGTATTTTTACAGATCACTTCCAATCAACAAAAAGAAAATTGTTTTTATTATTATGATAGTAGAAATTGCTCCAAAGACCCCATATAGTGTTAGTAATCTTACTAATAATATACAAAAAATTTATATAAGAACTAATAACATTATATTAACCTGCTATATAAATAAAAAAATAAATTTATTTTTAAATAAATGGTTTCAAGTAGTACTTAATCTTCTAAAATTCTTTATAAACTTAATCTGATCAGTACTATTTAAACATCATATGCATTTACTTTTATTTATTACATAAAGAGGAAGAATCAGTTTGATATACTTTGAAAGTTATTTGAACATTTTGAACACCGCAAACATAATGATGAGTATTTACAACTTGTTTCTAAAGCAAGAGAGGTTTTCTTAAATCATTGCTCTCCCAGGCTAACCTATTAGTAATTCAAGGCATATCCTTCTATAAAATGGTGTTCCACGGTGAGTGGGCACACCTGAAAGCATTATTTTATTCAAAATAATCATGTTTACGTGCATATTTTTCTGATTTTTAATTAGATTTTCTTAACAAGTAATGACTAATTTTTGTATTCTACTGTTTTCTCTATCTTTTTAATCGTATATATTTACGTGTTATTACTTTTATTTGAGTCATTTACTATAGTGCTTTAATTTATTTGATCTGGCCTAGTGTAATTAAATATAAATATCTTCTCATGCGTGTTTTAGGTACTCTTGCTAATTAAAATATAGATCTCATGTGTTTTGAAAGGTTTGGAATTGCGAATTCTATTTCGCTCATGGCATTTATCAAGTGCACTCTGAATAAAATATTCTAGCTTACCCTTATGAGAAATAGATTTAAAAAAAAAAGGTTACACGTTTTCTACGACTTATACAAAATAATTAGTTTTTATATTTACAATGGAACTTCCTAGAAATACAAAACTAATAAGTGACCGTATAAAACTTGTTAATAAATTTGGAGGCAGTTCAAATACATATGTATTATATTTGTCTATGTAATCACGCTATAAGAGAACGGCTAATTGATAATAAAGAATATATTTGGAATGTGGGAAGTTAATTTGACCAAATATTTAGAATTTTGTCCCAGTTTTTTTAGAGAATCATTTCAGGGGAAAATAACAAAAAAAAAAAATCTACACCGGGGGCGTAGAATAAACACATTTGCACCATCAAATAATTGTCATTATATTTGTTTTATTTTTCTCCATAATTGCTTTAGCTTCATATGTGCCCTTTCGAGTCTGACAATCCATTTAGCAGAGATTGTTGGAATTTTATTTGCGGTCGCTAAATAACACTTGTAGAATTATTGTACTGACCCGATTATTCCATTAGTGTGGACAAATGTACCTGAATTTTAACCCCCTTAATTTGCTTTAGCTCCTGTCATTTATCAGATTATTTATCAAATTGAAGTTAGTTTTTATCAATGGGGACTTCAGAAGAAACCATAAATTAACAACTACGAATTAGCCATTAGTTCATTCCCATGATTTAAATAAGGGAGCATTTACAACACTTGAATAACAATGTTTAATAGGCCTTAAAAGGCCACACAATTTAATGGATGGCTGTAATAATAAGAAACAACTGACCAGTAGCGATGTCCTCTGAGCAACATTAACGTAAGTACCATAATGAATGCCTGCAAAACCAAGTGTCAACATGGTCATCTGGACACAAAAGAATAAAGCTATGTGTTTGCTTTGAATACAACAACATCAACATGCGATCCCATTGAGAGAAATTGTGTATTTACTTCCCCCTCACACTTCCATAATATAAAATATTTTCATAGTTAGCGAATGTAGATCGACTAATTTTCAAAAAAATAATGAACATTACATTCAAAGTTATGACGCACATATCTATCTATCTATCTATCTATCTATCTATCTATCTATCTATATATATATATATATATATATATATATGAAAACATTAAGACCATCATTACGACAGCTCTACTTTTAGCTTAAGAATGGAGAGCTTAATCTATAAAAACTAAACAACTAAACTATATATATATATATTTTTAAAATATATATATATATATATATATATATATATATATATATATGCACATACATCCAAAAAAAAGTTGTCTAAATAATTCTAAGCTGTATCAACATTGTATTTATAACTTGCAGTCTCAGAAAACTTGTATAGTCAAATTTCAGAAATTCTCTAACAGCAAATAAGAGACACGGATTTCATATTTAGGTAATAAACGTTGCTATTCAAATTTCTTGAATGATTTATAAAGTAAATGAACGATTCTTCCTAATTAGAGCTGTGGTATGTTTTGAAAGAGTGGTAAAATAATACCCGTAGATAGGAATAACCGATTTTTCAGAACAATAGGTGTTTGAGGTCTTAATTTGTAGGCATTTTTGGCACTTTAATTTCATAGGCTATGGCGTCACAAGACTCCTGTTAATTAGCAATACATTAGTTTGAGCCATTTAATTTTCCGAACGCTTTTCAAGATATTGGTTTATTTTCTACTGAATATATGAAGCTAATGTAAGTAAACATGAATGCTGTGTTAGAGAATATAAAACTATTATTAAAAAAATGAAATGTTCTTGAAAATAACAAAATATTGGATTGGCTATAAAGTATACAATTGGTTGATCACACTGCAATTTATTATATTTTTATGGTTAGTGAAGAAGAAGTTGCTAGAGACACAAACACCGAAGTGGCCTGATGAACTAGGTTGACTCTTGCAGTTTCATAGTAGGATATGTGCATGTCGTTTAACATTATTTTGGCTTGTTCAATTTACCACAAAAATATTTAAAAAATACAATACTTCCAATAAAAGCTTTCGAGTAAAATGGGAAGAAATTATTTCTTTCCTCTATTAAAACTGTTCTTTTTTTTTTTTAAATATACCATTTTACAGGCTTTTTTGGCAAGAAAAGATACCTTTATAAGTGATAAGACCTGATAAGACTTTAATTGGTCAAAGATGTACAAAATAATAATAACTTTAGGTTTAGCAGTAAGTGGATATACTCAAATACTGCAGTAGATTATGATTTCTGAACTAATTAATTGACTTAGAGTAAAAGATGAAATGATTCCAATAATATCAATCTGAAGTTCACTTTAAATTTAGTATTTGCCCCGAGCATGTTAATTTCTTTTTGCCAAATTACAATTGAGGCTAAATCCAGGATAATAACATGAATCTAGAGATCCAAATTGTTGAAAAGTTATTATCAAAACTGACCAAGCTTCGTAGCTATATTTCTTTTTCGAGACAAGGCTTAGACATGAAATATCGTAAACACTCCAAGACAAAGGGACCATTTCCAGGAACTAAAGACAATGAGAGAGGACAAGACAGTTTGGTTTTTTGTCTTTTATTGTTTTGTTTCGTTAGAAAAGCTTTTATAATCTCTCTTATCTTTTACCTAAGAACCATGAAATGTGCGTGCTTTTTATTATGGTTTCCATAATTTTTAAACCATCCTTTTTTTTAAAAAAATATTTTTAAGTAGAATCAATATTTTTTGAATTTTTCTTGGTTCTAAGGCCACAATTATTATGGCTATTTATTAAATCATACTGTCAGTACATTGACAATACGAAATCTAGTGTCACTAAAACCACAGAAATTGGTATAAAGCTCTCAGAAGGAAAATATTAAGTTCCTTTTATTGGTCTACTGCAAAATATTTTTAGGCCGTCAACCACTGGCTTATTGGGTTCTTCATGAAACGTCTAGTTCCATTTCTTATGAAATATAATGGAATTTGTGACAACCTTGTCATAGTGTATGTGAACACTATTTTTGCCCATAGCGCCGAAATGATGGCGGGAAGAAGGGAGGGGCACCATGTCTTGGAATATGAAAGTTCATTCGTATGATATTTTTAAATGATACTCGTCAGAAGCTTTCCCAACAATCTATTACAATCTATGATCTTCATCATTGACTTGCAAAAGTGATTATTCTCGAAGTTCAATTTATCTATTTATTTATTTACTGTACTAAATAGATAAGCTATTGTAACTGACACAGGGTGGACTCAATATCGAATCTGTCATTTTTCGCGATAAAGGTTCCTAAGAATATTAAAATTCAAGAATATTGGGTAAAATTATACAAATATAAGGTCAGGTCTTGTCGCTTGATCCCTGAACATGGAAGCCCCTTATAACTTGGAAATAAACAGGAAAAGCGGAACCAACAGTTGCATGTGAAAAACCAGCAATAAAACCTTCTGAAAGATCTTGTCGACAGACTCCCCTCTATTCCCTAAAAGTAATAAATGTAAAACTTTCAAGACTAATCAAACACAGAAAATCCGTGAAATGGATAGTTAAAGCGAATAATTTAGCAGAGACGTGAAAAAGCAGTCATGCTTTGCTTTAGCATTAAAACTTCTCATTGCCTGTAATCCAAAAACATAACTGATTAAATATGAATTTGAAATTATTGAAAATATATTGAACTCTCTTGATATTCAAATCTTAACGATTATGATAAAATATTCACAGGAAATGAAAAGACAAATAAAAAATTGCTTTAAATAAAATATACTGATTCATGATGATCAAAAGAAATTTTTGAAATCAAGCTTTCAGGAATTTAATTTTCATATGCGCCACTTGTATAGAAGGAATACTCTACTGATTACTAAATTGATACTGAAGTGTTTTGAGGAAAATATTATCGTTTTCCTCTACGATGTTAAATATGAATCTGGTTAGTCGGAATTATTGGTGAGGGCATTTTTTTGGACGAACCTTCTTTCTTTTTTTGATTTTTTGTTGATAGCGTGAATCCCCTCACTAATTTAAATATGTTTGGATGGGCAAACCTAAGGTACCTCAAAGCAGTCAAACTGTAGTTGATGAACCCTCTAAATGGCTTAAAAACTAGGCACTTTTGCAGTTCTTCCAAGCTCTGTAACAACATATATTGAGGAAGGACTCCTTTGTATAGCAAGATTTTAACCAGATTATATCTTACTACAAATTAAAAATGACCTCTGCTAAATCACTCCTTCATAGTTTTTTTAAATTCTAAAAAGGGGAATTTCTCATTTTTCAACCCCTAGATTCTGAGACCATTTTGACAGGTTAACCTTGCATTTATGGCATCATGACTAAGAAAACATATTGTAGAGGAGAAAGTTCTGAAAAAATGATGCCGATTCCAATGTTTTTGAATGGTCCAGTACGGAGTTAAATTTAAATGTTAACGTGCTCCAAGTGAAAAACCCCCGTTTTTTAAAACAAAAATGGCCTCCACATATAAACGGTGTAAGATAACTTTTCTTTTTTTTTTAAATGTGTTTTGAACTTCCTATTTGTGTAGTAGAAACATACATAAAAAAATTAAAATGGTTGAGCAACTACCTTGGATCACTTCATATGGATTGACCTTTACACGTTCTGAAGTAAAACTGTGTGTGAATTTATAAATCGTTCATATTTTTTTAATGCCCACTACTGTAATTTTTGAAGTTTAGATCATTTTATACCCAAATTATTTAAATTGTTGTTGACAAAAACATTAATATTTTTTTTATTTTTTTCTAATACAATAATCATATGTAAGCGACAGTGGTTCTATGGCTATGCTTTTGATTACTATGATAGAGGTGCCTCTATCTTACCCCCGAATTCTGGCCTAAATTTCCCCAGTGGCCACCGGGATTTGAGGTCAGACTATTATCCGATCCTCTGGTGACTGAACATCGTGATGCAATGGAGTAGTTACTCTTGAATAAGGAACAAGTTATTTTTAATATATATTACCACTACAGACCGACATGAAATGCGTTAAGTAGGCCACTTTATTTTCATCTCAGGAACTTCGTGGGAAGCACTTAATGCTCTGTTGTTTTTAATTTCCTTTTTTTATGACATAATAGTAATATAATATTGGGTCTATATGCGAATCCTGAGTTCAAAGGTCTTGCATCACAAGGAGCACGCATATCAAATTCTAAATCCGTTTGTTCCTTTGGGGATCTTATTTCCTCAGGCTTTATGCTTAAATTGATAGCAGGAAAGACGAAACCGAGAATTCTATTCCTAATTTCCCAACTACCTTCTTGGGCAAGGTCAAAACACTATTTTTCTAGCTGCCTGCTCCAGCGAACGTCTCTATAACTGCACATTTTCGATGAATGACCATTTTCGTCAGGCTATTTCGCCTGATGACGATATCCGGATAGTATTCTAAAGTTTGCAGGGAAAGAATGAGAGAAGAGGCGACCATTAAAGCAGGCAACCGGAAAATAATATTTTTAAATCAAGAATATTAAATATCTGGGAAGTCATTCTTAGAATTTGCTATTACTGAGATAATTTAACTGCCTAATTTGTTTTTGAGAAAACTAATTAAAATAATAATTTTCAAGAATCACTGTCATAGAAATTGATAATATTTGTACTATGCCCGTATTATTTTGTTAGCTGATAGAATTTGAATGATAAATTGACATTTCTTAGCTTTCAGCGTAATTCTCTTGAGATTTAAGAACAAAATTAAAAATTACACTTTATATATATATATATATATATATATATATATATATATATATATATATATATATGAAATTCTTGATATGCACATAACATATGCAATTATGGCATAAGAATTAGGAATAATGTACACCGCGATTCATTTATTGAGGACTCCTTCATCCAATCTATTACCATTTATGATTTGTTGACAGCGTTATGTTCATTTCAGTAACAATATAAATTCATTTATATGTATTTTTTTTCCTAGTTGTTAACCGTCATACTTGGTTTATGATTGCTTCCTAGGTCAGACATCCTGTCTGGTGGATTAATGGCCGTCACTATTTGTGGCCCGTGAGACACACTCGTTTTAGTTGACATCATAAAGATTACTGTTCACTATCCATTGTGATTCCTACCTTTAACCTAGAGCTACTTAACCACTGGTCTCCGCCTTAATTGAGGATAAATAAATGTGAAGAGAGAAGAGATTTTGGAGTCTAAAACGCATATAATTTATAAACATCCCAGATGCTCAATGACATTCTGGTGGGGAAGTTAAAACTATGGGAACAATTTTTAATTTTTTTTTTTTAGAAACATCCCTTATCAAAGATTATTTTCTTCGAGAGAAGTGCGAAATCACAATAGTTTGAATGAGCACGATTTTTTTAGAGGACCCTGAGATGGTGCTATGATGTTGTTCCTTTGCAACTTCTATTTTCAATCAAATTCTTATGTACCTGGGTTCAACTCCTAATATATTTGTACATGGTTTTATGTTTCTCAAAAATCAAATTCTAGCTATTATTTTTATCGGAAGATATATGACATTTTTTTATCTTCAACTCGTAGTTTATTTACAACGTGTTTGACATTTTTAGAGTACCATAAATTTATTATTGTTTAATAATAATTTGCAAAATTCTGCTATTAACTTCTCACTTGTATTCACTTTATTGTAGGAATTGTTTTCAGGAACGTTGCAATTCTTATTAATTCGGGCTATAATCTCATTAATATTAGGTCCTTTAGGAAGAGAGAGAAAGCGCATGCCAATATTTGTTTTAATTTCAATTTGTTTGAATCAAGGCTCATATAAATTAATTAATTAATGAACTTGCAAGGCCACTTCTGACTCAGTCAGTGGGACTTGAATTCCGACGAGCCCACAAATAAACAGTGCGAGAGAAAGCCTTTAATTTCAGTAACTGAATTCAACTCTCATTCCCAAGAGTCACTGTAAATGCACATGTATTTGTATATTGTTTATTAGTATGATTTTATTATAATCATGATATATATGTAAAATGAAATTGATTGCCCATAAAATAAAGAATTTGTTCTTTACAAAAGGTCCACGTTAATAGTAAGCGATGCTTCTTACAATGGAACATCTTTAAATTATACCGGAATTCATAATTTCTGTAAGCATAATAATATTATCAGGTGAATTTGTTATGTTTTTTGGATTTTATTTGGAGTTTAGCAGTACATACTTCCTACTGAAAATTATTCTTTTTTATTAAAACTTCTTCTTTTTGTTTAGATTTGTTGCAATGAAATCACGTTTTTCCCCGCCTTCAATCAATAAGCACAGGAAGAGTGTTCGTTTGTGTGTGTGCTTATTCAGATTTCTTCATTTTTCGGCTACTTCACAGTTATCTGTGAAGGCTGATAAGGTGACAATTTGCGCAAAGTCTGCTATAAGGGCCTTTACTTACCAAATCCCTTTGACAACGTAGTCTTCCAACATTCTTCTGTCCCCAGTTGGCTACATTTATCTTTCTGCATTTCTGAAACCCAATTTTGAGGCTATTCCATGTTTAAACATAGACACCTTAGCCTTAAAATGTTTCAAGTGGGAAGTTTGTTATTTGAGAAAGTTATAGATTTGTTGTCACTCTGTGATCTTGACTCACTTAGGAAATTTATTTTTCGATATAATTTGTTTGGGTCTTGATCCACTTATATTAATCCCGCAAACTAAATAGTACCTTTTGTGAGGGAAAGAAAAGGGATGAGTTTACCACGGAATGAATGATCATCAATCACCCAATGACTGATGGCTTCATAGTGACATCTCTCATCAGGCGAATGCCATCATTAGAATGGAGTTATTTAGAACAAAGTTACAGTTTTACAGATTCGCCGTATTGACCATTCTATTCTGTCTCAACGCCAGCTTTACTTCTTCTGATTTATTAATCTGATTAATTCAGTCAATTAATGGAGCATAATCCTATGTAAATATATTTTTCACATGGTACCCAGCTGTAAGTGTGATGACCTCGGTCATTTACACTTGCATCAATCCTCAAACGTACGAACCATGCATTTTGGCAGTAGGATCGGCAAACCAGGCCCCATAATAATTTTCTAAAGGCAGCTGACTCACATTCTGCTTTGACGTTTATGAATGTGAACATCTTGATCCGCAATGGTTGTAAAATATCTGTTTAAGGAGGAATTCCGGATGTCAAGTGCTTCTTTAACGTCTGACTTGATAATCCTCACGGTTTTTTCGTAGTTTGAGTTTGTTAACATTAAGTTGTTAAGGATCTTCAAAGCTACTTGGCGAGAAATACTTATTGCTCTCTAATTTTAGCATTTAATTACTGGAGAACGTCTTGAGGATTGGACATGTGACTTGTGAGCTTCAATAATGCAGATTGCATACAGCTTCCCAGAACCTGAGGATAAGCCGTTGTAGATGATTTACAGAATTGCTCGCCCCTCTCTGAACAGCTTCTCTAAATTACATTACATCATGCATCAGTCAATGTTTCAATAGCACTTAGTTCATCAAAACGAGTCCGAGAATAACTAGTGCAAGTAGTTCTCGTTATTTCGATTCTCAAGATCTACAATAACCCCTCAGACCTGAAATCTTCAACTCTTAAAACTCCGGGTCTATAACACTGTTATTAGATTCTTATCATTTACGGGTGACAGGCATAAACACCAGACGCATATTCTTGCATAAGATGTTGAAGATAAAAGTTATGAGACATTAATAAGTCGAATTGGCGGAGTTGAAAGATAAAATATCAGAAAAGAATGTTCCATATCATACGATGTGGAGCCATTTGTGATCTAGATTGGTCTGATCTAATAGATGGGTTTCTTTTTGACACAATATGGATTGTATTAAATTATTATGTATAAGAATATGTAATTTATAGCATAGTGCTGAAAAATCTTTCTTCTCCTATTAGCTCTAATTCTATAGAACTTATTAAATAGTCCCATAGCCTGCTGAAAGGAATTTCCTTCATAAGGTTAGAGATATGAATAATGACCAGCAATAATTTCCTTATAAGCTTGATTTTATAAAGATGGTAAATCTCCGTTGGAGCTGTACCTGAGAGAACAGTGCCCTGGAATCTACTGATAAAGGGATGTCGTTATCAATAGGGGGCCCTTAGAATTTGGCGGTCTGCCACAGGTTCCGCTCTCCTTGGTCATGGCCGTGTCTGTGCCAAATTGAATACACGAATACTACATACTCGGTACGAGGCTATTGGTCTCGTTCGCCCATCCGAATAGTTATACCTCCCAGTCGGCAATCCCAGTATTGGGCAAAGCTCGTCACCCGATCGATCTGATATAAACCATTCAAATGCTACGCCGGACTTTGGGTTCAAAAGCTTTCGTTCTGCTATCGCCATGGCTGCTCACTATAAAGAAAAATGGAAAAATCTTGCCTGCTTGCTGGATTGTGCTTGCCAATATAATTTAGTAGAGACACAAGTGGCTTCCTAAACTTAAAATATATACTGCCCGAACTAAAAAAATATATGTATATTGACTTCCAACGTTCCAAAAAGATAATTAGAAAAATGGATTCTTTATTTTTTGTCTATTAATTTATATTTTTGAGTGAGGTTTTGAGAGGCATTATACCTTCAGTGTTTACATTAAAATAACCCATACTTTATATCATATTTCCCATAGTGGAAATCAGCTATTGAGATTGTACTCATGGTGGTATTTTCGAAAAATGTCAGTTCAGTGGGTAAATTGGAATTCTGATGGGTTGACCATCCACCATAGCTCTTCATTTGACTGTGGAGCTTATGATTTCCATTTCAAAAGGTAAATATCTTTTTTCGGTCTAGTGCAACTAAAACCTGAAATCGCTACATGGATATTAGTGAATTTCCTTCAGATAATGAAACATTTAAAGTGGCAAATAAGATGAAAAATGCATGGAGTATGCAGGTTTGCTTCCAAGGGAGTATTTATCTTCTAAGTTAGATTTTTTCGTGTACCCGGTTGGGATTATACTTCTTAGTTATATATTATTTTCTCTATTTGATTTGAATATAGCTGTATTCTCTAAACTAGAAATTTCGTGTTTCTTGGTGGGTTTAAATTTTTAATGTGACCTTGAAATAGTTCTTGTTATTGTTGTTGTTATTTTTAGCAGATTTACCTTAAGGGAAATCAGCTCTTGAGGTCGTACTCATGATCCGATTTTCGAAATGTTTCTTCAAATGTCCATCGATCCTACCTATTACATGACGAAAATGAGGTCTGTTCAAAATTGTATATATATATATATATATATATATATATATATATATATATATATATATATATATATATGTGTGTGTGTGTGTGTGTGTGTGTGTCTGTTACCGCTATAGCGGTCGCAATTTTTTTCTTATCGTTACCAAACTTGATATATAATCATTTTATATAAAAAGAAAGATCAGGTTCGTTAGCGGCTGAAATCGAACAAGGGGCAGGGGTGGTTTAGAGTGGTAGAATTTCGAAAACTCTTAATACCTTCGTTATTTTGCGTTGAATCGAAAAATTTTATAAAACCAATCTTAATGCAAATGTAGTGTTCTATAAATGTTGTTATGTACGTTTCTTCACTATCTTGATCGTTCACCGAGATATTTGCATTTTTTCGTTTTTGTTCTTTAGTAACCCCCCCCCCTCCTACTCATCTCCTATTAACTATATGCAATTACATAATGAAGCACTATATTTGAAGCCTAAATGCCAAACATTGTTCTCTTTGAACTTTTACGTTATGAGATAATTGAAAATACGTAACGCATGTGGGAAATGTGTTTAATTAAAGTAGCCCTACGAGACGGACTTTTTGTTCTTTACAAATCCACAAACGAGATCTTTCAAAGAAAGCTTGAAAGTCACATGTAGGGAAAACATTTTTTTTAAATGCCTCAAATAAATGTAGTCTCAATCATATTTACTATGCTGAACTAAAGTTATTTTTTGATATTTCAAATGTTATTTCATTTAATTTTTTTGTTCTATTTCCAGTGTTCCATGGGACCGTGGTTCGGAGTGGAGCAGGTGCTACATGTACGATCGCAATTATTCCCTTATGTCTTGGTACAACTACACACTCCCAGATCCTAATACATCTGTAGTGCCTTGCCGCTATGGCTGGAACTTCGACTACTCAACCTACGCCACGACTGTTGTAACTGAGGTATGCTGTTATTTTATTTGTTAGTCATATTTATTTTTAGCTGGTGGTGAGGGTGATGAATGGTTAATCACAAAACTTTTTTATGGCTCCTCACAATTTTATTTCTTATAAACGCTGAGCGCTTTCGGGGACTAAATCCCCATCCTCAGAGCGTCAGAGCGTAGGGCAATCCTATAGACTTGCTACCAGGCTAAACCCTGCCGATGCACTCATCGGCATAATGTGCATCGGCAGGGTTTAGCCTGGTAGCAAGTCTATAGGATCGCCCTACGCTCTGACGCTCTGAGGATGGGGATTTAGTCCCCGAAAGCGCTCAGCGTTTATAAGAAATAAAATTGTGAGGAGCCATAAAAAAGTTTTGTGATTAACCATTATTTGTTAGTGGCTATTACTATTTATGTTCATAAGATCATCAAGAATATTGACAAGGATATCATTCCTCTGACCTATGACTTAAGTGGTTAATATGATACTAATCAATCGTACAACTAAAACTAATAATCCATATTTGTATATATGACCCAGAAGCCGTAGAGATTAATTTAGTTCATATTACTAAACAAGTCATTCGGAACGTTTATAAATATTATAAAACGATACTCTATTATGTTTTCATTGAAAAATTACTTTCCAAAATAATTATCCAAATTAATTTCCTAAATGACCTTCATGAGACGCATTTAGACTTTCCAATCCAAAGTCCTGCGCACTATAGTAGATGCTCCATATTATATCACCAACCACACCCTCCATAAAGATCTTAATATCCCATTTGTAAAGGACCTAATTCCCCTAAGATTCAAAAGATTCCACAGCAGGCTATCCAATCATCCTAATCCAAAAGTCCTAGGCCTTTCCAGTACCACTCATCCTTATTCCCCTCCTTGGCGCCTCAAGAGACAATGGCCCAAAGATATCCTATAAATGTAAAGTGCAGTGATGTAAAAGCAGTGGCTTTTTTCTTGTCAAGTGCCATTCCTCCTTAGCTCTTCTTGACTTCTTTGCCAGGCAGGGAGAGGCTGCTCCTCTCATTGTGGTGATGGGGTGTAGCTTCTGTCGAAAATGATGGAGGACGATTGAATTGTACACATCACATTACGAAGTGCATTTAAATGCAGACTGTAGTAATCTGAGTAAAATAATCTAAAAAAAAAACCACCATCCCATCTTTATGTATACGCAAATTTGAATATTTTGGAAGTCCAAAAAAATGTTCTATTTGGCTTTATAAATAAGTACAGTCTGTTTTGAGATAAACAAAAATCAACCAGAATATGTGGACCAAGAGAAAAAAGGAATCTACGAACTATGTTGCCTCTGTATTTGAAAAAATACAACATCCAAAGATGGTTAAGAGGCTACTGTTTGGCTCAAATGGAGTCCTCCATTAAAAAAATAGCGACGACTTCAATAGAATATGGACTTACAAAAGATGAATTGAAGGGTCAACACGCTAATGAATTAATAAATATAAATTAATAATACGTTTACAAATAATATATATATATATATATATAGTTAAGAAGGTTTTTTATTAAAACAAATGAGATTTGTTGCTATAAATTCAAAATAAGAAAACTCACCTTGTTATGAAGCTCAGCTATCAATGGGTACCTGGCTGAAATATATTATTATTATTATAATTTATTAACATCCACTTTTTGCAACTCAGGATAACTGGGACGGGTTATCTACAGGTTACCACCCTTTTATAGCCAGGGTAGGATTTAGGCTGAAATATAATGAATACTTGAAGAGAAAAGAATTCGTTAATTGATGAGTAGTGGTGTAAGATATGAACACATAGGTTAAGAATAATTGAGCAGGAAGTTTTACAGAGTTTTCGAAAGATTGTAAATCATTAAACTTTTGTTATTGAACATTTCATTATAAAAATAACACATCGAGTAAATAATACAAGGTCGTGTGTATAGACATATTCTCAAGATCAAACAGGCTTAAAAAGGGAGTGTTTGTTCATTCATAAGACGGAAAAAAGGGTTCAGGTTAGCCATGTGAGTTAAAGCGTTGACCTTAATCTCACATTGCAAACCTTGAGTGACGAGTTCGATTCTCGCCTGGGCAAAGGAAATTATTTAATGACGGAACTCATTAAATAACATTCTAAGTCCCACCCTGGCTAGAAAAGGGTGGTAACCTGTAGATAACCCGTCCCAAATAGCCTGAGTTGCAAAAAGTGGACGATAATAAATAATAATAATAAGAAGGAAAAAATGGAGAGGGAATTTGTAAATCGTATAACGATTCAATTTCCTTGGATTGCTGCTTGACTATTAAACAGATTTTTGTGGATTAATGAGTGTCAGTATTTGGTAAGAAGGAATTTCTTCTTATTTATTGTACGTCCACTTGAGACACCATGGACTTAAGACAAGTTATCTAGATGTTATCGGCCTATTTAAGCCAGGCCAGGGCAATGCGTTGTATTTTGTGAGCTTGTTCATCAATAAATGTTTATTTCTTACGCGGGAATAGAAGCCACGACTTTTGATATACTAAGTGAATTAAGAGCTTCGCGTTAATCAGATGGCAACCTGATCCCCAAATGGAAGTTGGGTTTTATTAGCAGATTTCCCTTAAGGGAAATCAGCTATTGAGGTTGTACTCATGACGCGATATTCGAAATTTTTCTTTAAATGTCCATCGATTCTACTCAGGAGATGACGAAAATGAGGTCCGTTCAAAACTGTATATATATATAAATATATATATATATATATATATATATAAATATATATATATATATATTTGTCTGTTACCACTCTAGCGGTCGCAATTATTGTTTAATCGTTACCAAACTCGATACTTAGTTGTTTTATGTAAAAAGAAAGATCAAGTTCGTTAACGGCTGAAATCGGGCCAGGGGGAGGGGGGTTTAGAGGGGAGGATGTTCGAAAATTCGAAATATCTCCTATACCATAGGTCGGATCGAAAAATTGTATAGAATCAATCTTATTACAAAGTAAATTTAATATAAATATTGTTATATACATTTATTCAATATCATTAATATTAACCGAGATATTTGCATTTTTCAGTTTTCAGCCATCAGCAAACCGCCACTTCTACTCATGTTATTTTAGACAACAATACTCTGTTATTTTTATAAACAATACTCTGCTACATATTAACCCACATTATTCGAAGTTTAAATACCAAAAATTGTATTGAAGAGACCTTTATTATACGAGATACATGGAAATAGGTTCTGGTGACCCCCCCCCCCCGTCTTAAGGTTTTGGACTACTAAAATTTGATTGATTGAGATAACAATTATTCTGACTCATTATTAATTACAGTACTAGATATAGTAAATAGTTCTCAATAAAATTAATATGTTAAATTCTGATATATTTCAGTAATTGTTTTTCTTTCCGGTGTGAGGCGGGCAGACCAGTTTGTTTACATTTCTAACCCAACGCTTCCTGTCGGCAGGTTATTGGATGAAACATTTCTTATTTACGTTTGGTTTTATTCGTGGTGTTAGCAGTTAGCAGTTAGCAGTATGTATATTTATCTATTACTAAACTTCACGAGGAAATCTGCTTAGTTTACGCAGCCCCTGCGTGACGGACATTTTTTATAGGTTGAGGTATGTGTTGGACCTAAAAAATGACCGTGAATATGATCTGTGATCTATTTGTAGGATATGAAGAGAGAAAAGGAAATAGTCTCTGAGAAATACTTGGTGAGAAGGAGGAGCCCTTCTCTCATCTCTTCATTCCATCCCCACCATTTATTTCTCCCACTTTATTTCCTTTCCTCTTTTATATCCTTCAAAAGGACCGCGTCCCGTTCCACCATTTATTTCCTAAACCGAATCATTTTCCAACAATAATTAACTACCTGACAACCATTTGTATAACCCACTAATCGTAAGCAATATCACATTTATTCAAGTAGTCATCCAGAAAAAAAAACATCAAATGCGCCATTTTCTCTCCAGCTGAACCACCGCCGTCTTTGAAGAAATAGCAACATTTAAATGAAAACAATTTCCATTTCCTAAATCTCTGCATGAAATGAAATATAGATATTTCCATTAAATGTCATCATAACATAATAGGATACGTCATTTTTTTCTCTAAAAATTTTTTTCTAATATTATGTCAATTAAAGTTTTTACAAATTTTAACATAGACTCCATATTTATGGCATGGGTATCCAAACAAATTGTGAGATATGCCCATTACTCTGCCACACCTGCTTATCATCCTACACATGAATAGCACAAAAATCACACTTGTATAATAATAATTATCCATTTTTCTGGAGCCCTAAAGTAGAAATAAACCCCAATAGGTATATATGTCCAATCCATTTTCTTGTTAAATAGTCTCACGGCTTCCTTCTTTCTTATACACAATCACCAAATTTTTAGTTATACTACTAACACAAGAAGGACGCATATCTGCCTGGAAATGGACAAAATTTAGCAAACATATCCCTTTACATTATGAAATTATTTCACAATATTAACACAGGACTCTTTTTATACAAACTACACATTTTTTTAAAGAAGACGTGCCCAATATAATAATTTTATGAGTGTACAATCCCCAACATAAAAATAGTAAAAATGAAATGGCTAAATGGACCGAACTTAAGCGAAGCACATCAATTTGTAAATCGTTTTCTATTCGCATTCTACATAAATGTCTCTCTTATACAACTAATACTTAACTGTAAATGTGGAAAATGCGTTTACTATGAATTTCAAGCACACCATATCACTAACTAGATTGAAATTCGCATTGTTTTATATTAAATAACTACATTAAGTTATAAATTTATTTATAGCTGTTAAAGCGTTGACCTTAACCTCACATGGTAAATCTAGAGTGGCGAGTTCGATTCCCGTCCTGGGGAATAGGAGTTTATTTATTGACGAAATTTACTAAATAAAATCCTTAGTCCCATCCCGGCTAGAAAAAGATGGTAACCTGTAGACAACCCGTCCCAATTATCCTTAGATGCAATAAGTGGACGTTAATAAATAATTTAATTTTAATATACCTATATCTCTTTTAAGTTACTATCTATCATGTTTAAACGCAGAGATAGACGAAAGCAAAATTTTCAACGGACATCCTACTCCATCTATTTCTACCATTTCTCGTAAAAATAGGTGAAAACATACCCCGAATGAACCCATTCCTGTCTGTTGAAGAACATGCATATATATGTGTGTGTGTGTGGGAGAATGTCTGTCGGACTCAATTTATTTAATGTATCTTCGAATAATATATGTAGCATGTTATTATAGTGTGAAGCTAAATTTAAGAACTTAAGTTTGTTTCTATTTTGAAAAGTGCCTTAATGTTCGTTCAATACTATCGCAGATGTCTGTTAAAAAATTGAACAGACTTTGATAATTATGACGCGAAGAATTAGAAGGATGACATTTTAGCAGATTTCCCTTAAGGGAAATCAGCTATCGAGGGCGTACACATGACGCGATTTTTGGAAAATTTTCTCAGATGTCCATCGACCCAGGAGATGACTAAAATGCGGTCCGTTCAAAATTTTATATATATATATATATATATATATATATATATATATATATATATATATATCTCATTATGAGAAACTCGGCTGTCTGCTCCAGCGGTTGGAATTTTTGTTGTTCTGCAAATTTTCGATGGAAATGCGTCCATATAGTCAGGCAATCAATTGAATTTAATTTGAATAGCTACTTCATCATATGGTTTGGGTTTGGAGAACGAATACGATAAACGGCGTGGACGGTGTCACTCTCTCTGAAACTTGGAAAACCATACTAAATAAAATCCAAACCATATGATGAAGTAGCTATTCAAATTAAATTAAATTAATTGTCTGATGAAGATGGACGCATTTCCATTGGAAATGTGCAGAACAACAAAAATTCCAACCGCTGGAGCAGACAGCCGAGTTTCTCAAAATGATAATACTCCCCAGCAATGCAGCCTCAAAAATAGAATATATATATATATACATTTCTCTGTTAACGCTCTATCTGACGAAATTTTTGTTTGATCGTTACCAAACTCAGTATTTAATTGTTTTATCTAAAAAGTAAGATCAAGTTCGTTAATGGCTGAAATCGGACCAGTGGGAGGGGGGGGGTTAGAGGGGGAATTTCGAAAATTTGAAATATCTCCGTTATTATACTTCGGATCGAAAAACTGTATAGAACCGATCTTATTGCAACTTAAATTATCTATAAATATTATTATATACATATTTTCTGTATCATGATTATTAACTGAGATATATTATTTGATTTTATAGTTTTCCGTTTTGAGTAAAAGCCCACTCCTACTTATGTTATATTAATAATAATTTGTTATATCATGAACCACTTCATTACAAGGTTAAATAAGGAATATTTTTTTCATCGAACTTTTACTTTGTAAGATATATGCAAATACGTACTTTTGACCTGCCCCCCCTTCTTTTGTTCTTGGTTTACTAAAATGTAAGTAATTGAGATTAAAATTATTCTGATTCATTGCAAATTACAGCACTAGCGATAGTAGTAAGTTTTCAATATGTTATATTCAGATATATATCACTTGTGGTTTTTCTTTCCGGTGTAGAGTTCAGGTTCTCTGGCCTGTTCGTTTACAATTCAGACGCTTTCCGTTGTAGAATTATTAACTTGTAACTGAAAGATTTTTCATTACCCTTTGTATTTATTCACTTATTCGCGGTGGTGTTACCAGTATGTATATTTATCAATTGTAAACCTTCGCGTGGGAAATTTGCTCAGTTTACACAGCCCCTGCGTGACGGACTGTTCTTTTTTTTGTGCAGATAACATAATTAGTGGTTATAATGCCAATGGGTTATGGCTCTTCAAATGGTCTAGAGCATGGCGGTAGTGGGAACGTTTGCCATGAAGAATGATTCTGCTCAAGAAAGTAATTGGTCTTGGGAGGCAGTTTCTGAAATTTCTTTTCGCTCTAACTTATGCCCGGCGGCTCAAATGATTTATTTCTACGATCGGAGTTGATGGTGGCTGCTGGAGATATTTCCTTAAAATGGGCGCAGCTTGAGGCTTTCTGGATAACTTTCGCTTTTCCAATACTTATTCCTTGAAAGGGACTTACTATAACCGCCGTAATACTCACCCCGCCCCAACACCAACTTGGTTATAAAAAGCGCAATTTCTATAAACTACGCTATGTTAGAATGTCTCAGTGGAATGAAACTTTCTTAAAACTACTTTTTTCGAAGAACTGGAAGATTTAGGAGAATAGAAAAGTAAAATAATAAAAATATCTGTGTTACAACTTTAAATAAAATCTAAAAGTTGGCTTTAATGATCAAACAAGAATATTTAAATCAAAAGAATAAGATTTTTAATGAAAAATATATTTATAGGGCTCATTGACACAAATATATACATTTACAATATAATTCTAAAAAAAAAAAAAAGACACAAAACCCTAACTAATCCCTCAATACCGAAACCGTGAACGAGTTTTAAAAAAACGTGTTTTTACTTTCTTATAAGATAAATACGACATAAAATATTGTATTTCTTTAAAATATTTAATAATTCCTGAAAATTACGTTTCAATAGAAAAAAGAAAGTTTTCCTCCCATAGGAATTTTATTAGCTTTTTTTTCCATTTAGGATGAAGTTATATTACAAAACTTATCCTCATTGAAACAAAATCTACTCGAATAGTTATTCCTGGTAATTTATTGCCTAGTTGAGGAAACACCTCTAAAAAGTTTTTACGGTCATTAGCGAACGGAAAAGGAAAGATAAATTGAAATACTAAAACGACCCGTATAAATTCAATGGCAGCACAAACACACACACACACACACACACACACGGAGACACCTGGCAGAAATCGGCCCAGGAATGTGGCTTTTGAGAGTTGTACAATAAAAACTTTAATATTTCGGTTATTGCGAGTCTTATCTCCGAAAGTTAGATCAAATGTTCAAAATAAGGATAAATGTCGTTTTACCAATTTCTGTTGAAAATGTTTTATTTTCTTAAATTGATTTTTCTCCAACTTGAATACTAAGAAAGTTATTTGTATTTTGCCGTTTTGAGCCGCATGTAAACCCCACCTCTAGGTTCCCCATTTCTCGCATTGACAATAAGCCAATATATCAAGAAACGTCTTTTTCTAAGCTTAAATACTTATTTTTTTCAACGTAACTTTACAATGAGACAAACACCGATGCACGGCCATTACATGTAATTTTTAGCAGATTTCCCTTAAGTATTCTTGATGATTCATCCCTGGAAGATATCGCACCTTTTTTTTTCCCTGGAGCTGTGCAGGTGGAATAATGTCTTCCTTTTACAAATAATTGTTATGCAATTAGTTTAAAATAAATTAATTCTAAAAACGTTTTTTAACTTTTGTTTTTATCCATTCATGAATACTTTTGCGTTATTTCGTTTTAAATATTTTTTCTCTCTTTTTTTTTTAATCTGATTTCAAAATCCATTCCTCCTTGCTGTAGCTAAAAATTTGAAAATTCTTAATATCTCCGATATTATTCGTCGTATCGAAAATTTGTATATCTTCAATCTTAATTAAATTGAATGTTCTATAAATGTTGTTATGTGCATTTTTTCACTATCTTCATTATTAACCGAGATTCTTGCATTTTATAGTTTTCGGCCTTCAGTTAACCCCTACTCCTACTCATGCCATATTAACAATAAGCTGTTATATTATGAAGTACATTATTTGAAGCAAAAATACATAATACTATTCTCATTGAACATTTACTTGTAGAGTTAAATGCAAATACGTGGTACACATGGAAAATCGGATAAGTTTTTGCAGCCCATGTGTGACGGACTTTTATTTATATTTAATCGTTTCATGTAAGCCTGTTAACCACTCATGGCAATTTTAAATTCTCATTATAAGTATTCCCATTTTCAATACGAAATAAGATGATGATGCTGACTAATTTGGAGTGGGTTAGGATGAAATAATATTATGTAATTGGAGTTGATAACGTCCTATGATTCTCTAGACATTTTTTAACTTGATTTTTTACCAAGTTATAAATATTTTCGCATTTTCAGTATACAGAAAACCCTGTCTTCTTTTGATGAAATTTTCACTTTGAGGTAATATTCCATTAAACTAGCGTCTTGTTTACGTAGTATTATTACTTATTGAGAAGTGTAGTATATAAATTTGAAATGATACTATCTACCAGTCACTTCAGTTCGTCGCGGGAAATCTGCTTAATTTTTACAGACTCTCCGTGATAGACATTTAATGAAAGTACTTACCTTTCTTCTTAAGTAATAGTAGAAGCTTTAAAGAGATGCCATGATAAGATATCGTACGAGTCGGTTAGTAAGAGATTAAATGTTTCGAATAAATTATTGTGATTGTCTGTGAGTCTTTAGGTATTTTTTTTACTTATTTGGTATGACGCCCCTTTTATCTGTGTTAAAACCCTTCAGCCATGTTAGGTCAACAAACTAGAACATAAATTTGCTAGCATGTTACATGGCGATGGTTATTCTTTATGACGTTATTTTGTTGCCAAACTTGGCATCAGAGTTTAAAGAGAGTGTGTGTTTGTGTATACGTATATTCCCACTCATAATAGCTAATGGTCAGTTGATTACATTAAAACGCAATTGATTTAGTGCTTTGAATTTTTAATTCTATTCATCAAATTTGTCGGGTTTATTGGTAATTAGCTTTGAAATACATCTTTCGAAATAATGAATACATTTTTCCAGTTTTGAAATCTTTGATTATTACCAGAAATACTTGAACATGAATGCCTTTAAAACAGTTCAAAGGGATTCGGATTGATCTTGGATAATTAATACTTGGGGTGATGAAGCAGTTGTTTATTTAACATTGGAGGAAATTAAAACTTACCAAAAGGTCATTAACCAATGACAGGCTTCTTCCTCCATGTAATAGGGCAGCTTCTTTCATTTCCTTTTCCATTATTAAATTCTTTTTATGTTTTACACTGAATAGAATTTTTAATTACAATTTCGTGGCCCATTTACCCATAATATGATTAGTAATTTCAGCAAAGGCCACATTGAATATTTAGAACGTACGAAATTGAATTACCAAAGCAAGATATAATGTTTTCCAACGCTTACTGATTAAACATAAGTCCCGTTCGTCAGAATTGATGAAGCCGTTTTTATAAGACAAAAATCTTTTTTACATAACGATTATATATACGGAACAGAATGATAATAGTTAGATTCATTTCTTCATTTGTATTCCAAATATTTATTAAAAAAAGATTTGTTTAATTTTTAGTGGCTCATCTTCCAGGAATGAGTATACCTCATACAAGGCTCACAGTCCAACGCTCAGGACAGTCATAACATTTCATTTCACGCTAGTGCTGTGAAGAATATTGTATAATTGAAAAGAAGAAAACGCCTAATTCTTCTTTATTAATATATATTTGAAAACGAAGAAAATGGACCCAAGAATGATTCATCTCTGTCTTTAGAGCTACTTACATGCACTCATTGGGAAAGACACCAAGTAGCTCTGAATATTGAGATAATAATCTTTAATAGCGCTTAGCGCTGAAATACAATTTTTTTGATGAATAGGGCTATTTCTTCTTTTTAATTATAACTTTTCATTGTGAGTCTCCTCACTGCATCGCCCAACCTCAGGTCTTCTACGCTACTGGGAGCTTTTTATGTTTGTTTCATAGGGTTTTAGAGCAAAAAACTACCAGGTTATCATCGCCCTGTAATATCTATAACTCACGTTTTGGTATCCTCATCCATATCGCTATTTTAACAATATAAACGAGGATACAAAAGAAACTTTGGTTTAAATTTCTCTGTATAAATTCGTAATTTTCACAGAATTAAACAATTTATTTAGCTCTTTGGGGTCATCTCCAAGGGCCACTTCTATATCATTGGTAAATATTGCATTCGTTTCGAATACAATATGACATTCCATGTATACTTATGACATTCCATGTATACTTATGATAATATGTAGTAGATAGTCAAGTGCTACTGGGAACTGTTCGATGTTTACTATAATTTCCACTCTCATTAGTTGAACCTTTTTTCAAGTTGGATATACGAGATCCATCACTCGAGGATCCATTTTTTCTATTTTCAAATATATATTAATTTTATGACCCTCATTATTGTGGTAAACATTCCAAAATTGCTTCAATATGGAATTTCCCTAATTAAAACTGTGGTAAAATTAAATATTTTGACTGGTGGGTTTGATGTTATAGCACTTAATCTATGGAACGATAAAGAGATAATATCAAATGATACATGATGTGTCTGAAATAAAAAGCTTTGTTATACCTGAAGCTAGGCTTTAATTAACACAATAGAAGATTGTAAACAAAGATCAGATGTTAGTGGACATATGATTTAGTAATAACAAATCTAACAATACTATTTTTGAGAATAATTTATATCATTCATCCCCTCCTAGGTAGTGTAATCTTGTAGGTAGGCAGGTCGTTGTCGGACCCGAGAGCTTCTGTATAGTTCACCAGATGATGTATGATATGATATATGATTCATATTTGGAATGTCTTACCGGTCTTCTCATCAACACCTGTCCTGGAGTAGTTAACCACGAGGGTGTTGAGTGACCGCAACTAGATTTTCGCTGATGTTTAAATAATCGTTCATGAGGCGTTTCATTTGTTGTTGTACACAGTAATGAACGAATGGCATGGAGGGCTTCATCGACAACCTCTTCCCAGTGCCGGTTGTCTAAACCTCGTGTTCTTAGGGTTAATTCTATAGTCTTCCAAACAATACCAACATACTTTTCTTCCTGGCCATTCCCTTGAGGATTATACGGAGTTGTTCTGCTTGTTGCTACCCCGGCTGATGTTAAATAGTTTTTAAGTTCCTGAGACATGAAAGAGGCACCTCTATCCGAATGTATATAAGATGGCACTCCAAATATAGAAAACAATTTCTTAAATTTCGCAATGACAGTTGAAGAAGTCATATCTGACGTAGGGATAGCAAATGAGAAACGTGAATACTCGTCGACAAGAATAAGTAAGTAGCGATTCCGTGTGTTCGTAGGCAGCGGACCTTTGAAATCGACATTCAGACGCTCGAACGGGTGTGTTGCTTTAATAAGAGTTCCTTCTCGTTTCATGAATTTTGGTAATAGCTCTGCACATATTTTACAAGTAGAGGTCATTTTTTTTATTTCCTCCAAGGAATAGGGCAAATTTTTGGATTTCACCCAGTGATACATTCGGGTTACCCCAGGATGGCAGAGGGCATCATGGAGAGCCTTCAGTTTTGTTGTGGCGCAGTCAATCGCTGAACATATGCGGGATAATGCATCAGCGGCTCCATTTTGTTTCCCCGGTCTATAAATAATCTCGTAATCATAACATGATCATTCTCGTCTCCAGCGCATTATTTTCTCATTTTTTATTTTATCTTGTTGTTTGTTGTCAAACATAAATGAAACTGACCTTTGTCATGTAACTATGCGGAAGAGTCTTCATATCAAATAGTGCCTTCACTTTTTTACTGCCTCAATGATTGCATATGCTTCCTTCTCCACTGAATGATGTCGTTGTTCAGAATGAGTAAGTGTTCTTGATCAGAAGCATCAGTCTCGACAGTAAATACCGCTTCCTCATCTACAGCAGAATCAAGGGCCTTTTCTATATCATTTTTGAGTTGTTCAAAAGTTTCTTTCGCCATGTCCTGTAAAGGAAACTTTTTACTCGTAAGGTCATTAATTTTCTGTGAAAATTTAGGTATGAAATTTGAAAAATGTGAAAACATGCCTATTGCCCTTCGAAGTGAATGAGCATCTGTTGGGAGAGGGAGCTCCCGTAGTGCTTTTAATCGTTCCGGATCCGGGCGTATCGTCTAATAACTAATACTTGCGCTCGCCACGGAGAAAAACTTTCTTCGATAATGTCATCTTTTAGTAATTTCTCAATTTCAAGTTCAATGAATTTAGCATCTGACGCTGAATGTCGTCGAGACTTTGTGGCTATAAGCGTATGGTTGGGAGATAAGTTTCGAAATAGCCTGACAGGTGGTACCTTAGCTAACGATAAACTGCAAATGGTTAGAGGTTCTTTTGAGCCACCGAATTGTATTTCTATTGACGAATGTCGTCCTAGAATGTCATGACCCAGTATGACATCTGAACATAGGTCTGGAAGGACATTGAGTGCAACGTCGCAATATTCGTGTTCATTCAATTTCAAGTCTACCTTAACAATTCCTTTTATCGCAGAACTAAATGATGTTGACGCCATAGTGACAGTCATCCCTTTACCTGTCTTTATTGGTACCTTAAGTTTCCTTGCCACCCTTTCTGATATAAAACTTGCTGAACTGCCGGTGTCAACCAGTGCATGTACTTTAGAATCATTAAGAAGAACGGCAGTTGTGGCCTTGGATAAGCCAGACGGTACAACAATGTTAGCAGAGACAATAGTATTGCATTTACATGGCTTAGTAACTTTAGCTCGTCCAGAGCTCTTGCATACCTTAGAATAATGTCCAACCTTGGAACAGGCTCTGCAAGTAGCTTCTTTCGCTGGACAATCGCTTCTTTTGTGATAACTTAGTCCACAGAAGTAGCATTTCCGTTGTGCAGCTGCGACTCTCTCCCCTGATGAGTCAGTGTCCTCATCAACTTCTTTACTATTATGTAAACAGGGAGCTGAAGACTTACACTTGTTAGGTCGATTGCAGCTTAACGCATTGACAGCAGCAGAACCACGGTAATGCTGGGATTGCTCTAGTGCAGATTCCATAGACCGTGGCAGGCTGAATGCGTCATTTAAAGTGAGGTTATAACTCTCAAGGAGTCTTTGCCGGATAGTAGACTCAAATAATCCAGCTATGAAAGCATCCCTTATATATTCGTCACGATTTAGTTCAGCTGTGACAGCTTTGAAACCACACTCCTTGCTTAAGAGCTTAAGAGATTCTAGGTATCTGGTAATGGTCTTCTCTGCTTGCTGTTTTCTGTTTGCAAGCTTGTATCTGGAGAATACTTCATTAACAGGTTTTAGAAAAATGCTCTTTAAAACACTTATTGCATCATTAAAGGTTTTACATTCAATTATGTACTCATAAATCGCTGGGGATACATGATTAATTAGTATACGTAACCTGTCAGCATCACTTACTTGGTAGGTTAGTATGAAGTTCTGAAAAGTTCGATACCAATGATTCCACTCGATTGTAGCTGTTTGTTATTCAGGATCTATAGCTAATCTTTCTGGACGTAGTAATTTATCCATTATGTAATTGTGTTAATTAAATTGAAATAAAAAGCTTTGTTATACCTGAAGCTAGGCTTTAATTAACACAATAGAACATGGGAAACAGGTCTCAATAACACGAAGTCTTCCCACCAATTTATTTATTCATGCACAAGGCCTTTCGGCACTAACGTGCCATCATCAGGTGCTAACCAACAAACAACAAAGAAACAAGCTTAGGCTAAGTTATGCATTCAACAATTACATTTTGAAATATTTAACAAAATAGAATTTCAAACTAAAATCAGTCTTAGAAAAGTCCTAACTCAAAACTACTAGAATCTAAGTCAAGCATTAAAAGAATATATTATAGTTCAATTAATTAAAATAGTCAAAGTGAATAAATACTCTAAACATTAACAAACACATGTATACCCTATAAAAAATTACTATAAATTAACAGTTATCCTACGCTGTATAATTGACGTTAACGCGACGGCTTTGGGGCCACTACTGGCGACTAGCAGAGATGGAGGAGGCCTACTCAACAGGACAGAACTTGGCATTTCCAATTGCACATTAAGGCATACACCGCTCCGTCTCTCCAGCTCAATGTAGAGAGGTTCCAATTTCTGAATTAGTCTGTGGTTATATTCCCTCGCCAATAAAGCTACCTCGTGTGGGGCATCTTCGTGCTTTTCTTTCCTCAAATGCTGGAGGAACGTTGAGTCCATTCTCGACAGATGCTCCTGGCACCTTTTCTTTAATTTCCTTGAAGTCCTTCCCACATAATACGCACCACATTCTCCACATATAATTTTATAAATTCCCGACTGGTCCGGCAGCTTTATTGCCAGGAGCATCTGTCGAGAATGGACTCAACGTTCCTCCAGCATTTGAGGAAAGAAAAGCACGAAGATGCCCCACACGAGGTAGCTTTATTGGCGAGGGAATATAACCACAGACTAATTCAGAAATTGGAACCTCTCTACATTGAGCTGGAGAGACGGAGCGGTGTTTGCCTAAATGTGCAATTGGAAATGCCAAGTTCTGTCCTGTTGAGTAGGCCTCCTCCATCTCTGCTAGTCGCCAGTAGTGGCCCCAAAGCCGTGGCGTTAACGTCAATTATACAGCAGAAGGTAGGATAACTGTTAATTTATAGTAATTTTTTTATAGGGTATACATGTGTTTGTTAATGTTTAGAGTATTTATTCACTTTGACTATTTTAATTAATTGAACTATAATATATTCTTTTAATGTTTGACTTAGATTCTAGTAGTTTTAAGTTAGGACGTTTTTTCTAAGACTGATTTTAGTTTGAAAATTCTATTTTGTTAAATATTTCAAAATGTAATTGTTGAATGCATAACTTAGCCTAAGCTTGTTTCTTTGTTGTTTGTTGGTTAGCACCTGATGATGGCACGTTAGTGCCGAAAGGCCTTGTGCATGAATAAATAAATTGGTGGGAAGACTTCGTGTTATTGAGACCTGTTTCCCAGATCTGCACTCCCACATCCAGCAACATACAAATTACAATAGAACATTGTAAACAAAGATCAGATGTTAGTGAACATATGATTTAGTAATAACAAATCTAACAATACTATTTTTGAGAATAATTTATATCAGTGTCCAAGATGCTTTGACTGATAGTGCCTCTTTGGTTAGACGAAAGTCGAATTTTAATGAGGATATTATGGTGATTCTAGTGAACCTACTCGAAACTTAAAGGTTTGGTAATATATTCCCTCTAGAAAGGAATCCAAAATTTTGTCTTGGATTCTTAGTGAAAACAATCCTGGGGAGCCATAATCCACTTGTAGGTTGGTAACATTGCCTGGCCAAGAATATACACTGCCAACCTCAACCTCAAGTATATCTACTATGCCTAACTGAATTTAATCAAACATTAAAATTTAGGTGCAGATTTCCTACAGATCCAAAATATAAAGCGTCAATTTTACAATTCTGGGTTAAATATTCCAAGGATTTTCCTCAATGAATACTCATCAATATATTTACTAATTAGAATTTTATTTTCTGTTAAGATAGATATTTCATTTTTCCTAAAATAAACTCTTCACTCACTCTTCAGTTCATTTTTCAGGCTGAATAATCTTTTATTCCTATGTTTTTGCTAATTTAGCGTGTACACTGTCATAACAATTTCTATTGGTTTGATAGATACAAGGTTTACTTTGTTCAGGTAGAACATAGATTAGATGGAATAAAACATTCTTAATAGACTGCCTTTATTTTAGGGATCACGAGTCATGTAATAACAAATGGTTTTTGTTGCTTGTGTTTCCTTGGATTAAAATGAGCGAATAAAGTATTATTTTACGATTAACAATATATGGTACAGAAGTAAATATTAGCTCGTAAAGACATCTATTGTTCCAGTAAATGTGGTGGGGAGCTGTGTTGTAAAATTCTGAAGAACCTTCAAGTGGTTTGCTCACAACTTAGCGCGAGTTGGCTTGGTTTTCGCTGTGTGCTTTTAACGGTACACCTTGCTTTTGACAACTGTTTACGTTCTTGACAATGTGCTCACATTTCTCTTATAAATGAGCACAGTTTTATTTTACAGGTTTTGTTGTACTGCTATTCATTTACATTATAGACGATTAGTGACAGTATCATAATTAAAAATGATTCGTTGGAGTTAATAATTTTGCTAAGATAAATTCAAAGTTTTATAAAAGAAAAGCACAAAGCACATACAATGCATTAAAAGTTTGTTACGCAAGTACTGAATCAACTAAGGAGATTTCTCTCGTTCGGGAATCGCATGTTGATGGTATAATTGCACATTCTATTTACTATTTATCTTAGAAATAAGATAAATAGTAAATAGATGACAGAGATTCATGTTAGAAATGCGATTTTAGTGTTTCATATGCCTATTGAAAATCGTTGAAGATGAAATAAAATATACAAATAATCTTATTAATGTGAGAAAAATGAGTGGGATAAATATTGTAGTACATTACTTTTAAGCAGATTCCCTTAAGAGAAATCAGCTATTGAGGTTGTACTCATGACGCGAGTTTCGAAAACTTTCTTCAAATGTCCATCGATCCTACCTAGGAGATGACGAAAATGAGGTCCGTTCAAAATTATATATATATATATATATATATATATATATATATATATATATTTGTCTGTTAACGCTCTAGCGGTCGCAATTTTGGTTTGATCGTTACCAAACTCAGAATTTAATCGTTTTATGTAAAAAGGAAGATAAACTTCGTTAATGGCTGAAACAGACGAGTGGGAGGGGGGATTTTTGAAAATTCAAAATATCTCCGTTATTATGCGTCGGATAGAAAAATTGTATAGAGTCAATCTTATTGCAAATTAAATGTACTATAAATATTGTTCTATACATTTATTCTGTATCTTGAATATTAACCGAGATATTTGCATTTGTATTCTGTGACTAGTTGGCAGGAGTCGGCTGTTCGGTACTTTCCGAAGAGAGCTCTGGCGGCCGTTTTCGTAACTGTTCGTCCCTCGTGAATAAGTTTAGAGATCCAGATTTCTCTATTGTAAAACTTCACAATAAAATCTGCTTAGTTTACGCGGACCCTGCGTGACGGAGTTTTAATGGTTCCATACCACTTTTCAATCCGGCACATAATTGCGGAGGTATACATGATATTGTATTTTACCAATTCTCTAAATCCCGACTAATCTTGGTTTTCCCTAGCTTATTAACGAACTTATCCTTTAGTTGCAAATGCAGCTGTTAAATATTGAGTATTGTATTAATGAGTTAAAAGTATGAGCCTTTAGAGAGTAGAATATAAAATTATATAGCGTAGGATATACAAATATATATATATATATATATATATATA
The DNA here is from genome assembly GCA_019009955.1 of Riptortus pedestris. NCBI lineage: Eukaryota > Metazoa > Arthropoda > Insecta > Hemiptera > Alydidae > Riptortus > Riptortus pedestris. The sequence continues at coordinate 69,086,173 of CM032232.1, read as the reverse complement.
TAATATATATATATATATATATATATAGTAATATTCATATGATGACAAAATTCTCGTCATCTTCTTTCGCAATGCTCATTATGAGTACATGAGATTTAAAACCTATACACTTCTAATCAAATATCTGAGCAAGTGATATATTTTTAATTTAAGTTTTTATTTTTGCAACATTTTTGGATGCAAGCTTTCTTTTTAGTTTACACATACTCACACACATATATATTTAAATTAAATTTATTTTAAAAACGACGGCCAAACTCCGGTTTGAATTTTCTTTCATCTTGTTTTGCTCCCAAACAATTCTCGCTAAAGAAAAGGAACTCATTTTTTCTGTTATTCCTAATTATTTTTGCTTCAAATTCATGTCTAAAAAACGTTCTTTTACACAAAAAAGAACCTGACTTGAACAAACATAATAAAAACTATAAGTTTCTTCATTTCTCTTTCTTATTCCAGTTGTGGTGCGCCGTTATCTGTTGGATGTCGAAATTTATGATGGGCTTTTGCTGGAAAGCATTTTATGGATCGACGAGTCAACATTTACACTGGAGGGAATACAAAATTTCCTCCTGTATTCCTGGACAGATGTAATGAAAACCCTTTAAGAAAAGACAAACTCCTTTCCTGGTTTAATATTAACTTTTGGGGAGGTATCATTGGTAATACTTTGATTGGACCACACATTCTCCTGGACAATTTAAATGGAGATAATTATTTAGAATTTTTCTGTCCAGAACATTTAGAAAATATTCCCCTCGGCGTAAAGCAAAGATTAATTTTCCAAAATATTGGTTGCCCAGAACACAGCAGCCTCACTGACGGAATATCTGAATAGGCACTGCCCTGGAAGGTGGTTTGGAAGAAGTGGGCTAATCGATTGGCCCGTATGATCGCCACACTCACCTCTCTCATGGATTGGGGAAGTATGAAGCAATTATTTTATGAAGTAGAGATCAAGAACATTTAATAATTTGGTTTAATGAAGCATCATTCACCATTAGAGGAAGAGCTGAGGTTAGACGTCAACAAAACGGAAATAAGAAATAGAAAAAGGAGGGTCTTAAGAATTTAATGCCTGTTTCTTCAAATCAGTTTTTTTTTTTTTTAAGAACGTTTTTTCAGACATGAATTTGAAGTAAAAATAATTATTAATAATAGAAAACATGAGTTCATGTTTTTTCGCGAGAATTTGTTTGGAGCATTACATTACAAGAAAAAATTCAACTTTAGAATGGCCGTGGTTTTTAAACTAAATTTGCTGCTTTCCAAAACATGTTAAAGCCTCGTCGGAATAGGATTGTATGGTTAGAAATCATATTGACTGAAGAAGTTTTCCTTATAATATAAAAGTTGTAAGTTGATTCAGAGGATGGTTTTTGAGGTTTCAAAATTAAGATTTTTATTAATAAATTTTAATTTTTTTATTTTCAGATTCTGTTAAAAGTATTTGTAAAAGCAAAATTCGTAATAAAAATAAACGAATATTAAAGAGAATTTAGTGTTCTTCAAAATGACATAGCCAGAAAACTTTCAGCAGCAATAATTTATCAGTTGCAGCTGAATTTATGTAATATAACATAGTTATATTGAAAAATCACTAAAATCGATTTTTCTTCAATAATATTAGGAATAGAAACATACATCATATGAACAATGCTGTTCCTTTTGAAGAGTAGAAACGCCTCTAGAAGTTTGTATATCTACTTACCAAACACCCTGTATAAATAAGTAAATAATCATGAGTACAATCTCAACTGCTAATTTCCCCTGAGAGAAACTTTGCGACTATATTCCTAATCTCCATACAGTAATAGATCGAATGCATTTTTTTTTTAGAACGTGTCTCAGATTTAGTTTATTTTTGTTCGTCTCCTTCTGCGTATGGATTGTCAGCAATACGGACGCTAACAGAGACAAATATAAGAAAATGGTAGGATGATTTATACCTTTGCCAATCAGACTTAGGTTTCATCTCAACCATACTTACCCGCTAACTCTTGTATATTATTGAAAGTGTGTTATATTTGATCTAAAATTTGTTTGGGTCTGCCCTATCAGTAAAAATTTTATGAGGGAGAAGACAAAGGACCGAAGATTAAGAATTATTATCTACACCTTTGAAGTCCAATTTTCTAGATGGCGTTATAACGGAGAGCAGCCTTGGAAAAAGGACTTCATTTACTTCAGCTTAACTAAATCTGTGAAATATATTAAATTCCTTTTTTGAACAAGAAAAAATGGCTTCTGGTTAGACAACTTCTGAGGGAAAAAAACTTCTCAAACAAATTTCTTTTATGAAGTATTTTATTAAAAATCTTCCCACTCAGGGAAATGTCGAAGGAGAGCATGGTCTTAAAGAGATACGAATTGTTCAATATTTACTATTGATATACAAACCAGTTTCCATGAAGCGACATGGTCTTCAGTTTGTTCTGATGGAGAGGAATGTAATGCTGATGATTATAAATTTCAAACTCTTCCATGAAATGTTCATTATATCGCTAACTACATTCACCAGCATCCATACTCAACAAGACTTCACTTGACAGCAAGATTTTTGTTGTTTACTGCAAAAATAGACATTACTATCTAATTTACAGGAAATTAATGGGGCGTGTATAATTCAGAATAAGATATTAAAATGTATTTATATAATGACAGGTTATTTAACCTTTCGATGGTAACAGGTGTGATGCGTCACCCCACGTAGATTTATTTTTTTTATGTTTTGTTGGTTGACGTGGTAGGGCAAACCTTAGTCACTTGCTAATCTCACTTCGCGTTAGTACTGTTCGATTGAGAGTGTTGGCCTCCGTGTCAGAGCCTGTTTACTTGATTTATCACGTGCTTGGGGTGACTAGTAACCCCTGTTACCTTTCTCGGTTGCAATTTTTTTGAATTTTTAATTGAATTTTTTTAACATTTATTTGCATAAAGTGGATTCCTGCCGCTTTTGTGAAAGAGTGTCTAGAGGATGAAGGCAATGTAAATTCTGGTGATGATTCAAGTGGTGAAGAAGATATCCTACAGAAAGAAAGTGATGTTGATGACATAATATTAGGATACTCTTCAGAAGTGGAGGAAGAAACTTCACCGTCTTCGGACACTGTAAAAGGTAAAAATGGTCATGTATGGTCATTGAAACCACCTAAACCAACCAGAACACAATCCCATAATATTGTAAAAATCCCTCGAGTAAAACCCTATTCAAACATCACATCTGAACTCAATGCCCTAAACTTAATGTTCAATTTACTAACCTGGAAATATGTATTCGTCGTGAAAATTACATCTATACACACAAGCAAATGAGAAAAAAGTGAAAACTGACTCCAGGAAATGCGGAAAACCTACGTGCAGCAAGCATCGCAAGTATGCGTAGCAACTGCTTCAAGTACTGATTTATCAATATATTTTTCATTTTTCAGTTGTTGATTGTATTAATAATAATTTAATATTATTATTATTTATTAACATCCCCTTTTCTAGCCAGGGTGGGATTTTAGGACGAATAATTTAATATAAATGTCAAAATGTAAATAAATCATTGTGTAAACATTAATCTCCTTTATTGATTAAATAATCACTTGGGGTGACTCGTCACCCCATGTTACCTTTCTAAGTTGTCAAAATATTGTTACCAGTGGAAGGTTAATATTGAAACTCGTCTAAATTAAGTGTTTTCCATCAACCCTAAACTATATTTTTGAAATGGAAGATATTTATTATGTTTAACACAAATTGGATTAATTAATTTGGTTATTATCTTGTTTTTCGCATTCTTGCTGATTCGGCTATCATCTAAATTAAGGAATTCTGTGACTCGATTCCTTGGGTAACTTGTATTGGAGTATTATTACTGAACTGGGCAACGGGGTATTTAGTAAATAGGGGATAGGTGAAGTAGGGAATCGTTTTAAGATGGTATTAAAATAGTACAATTTTAATACCTAGAAATATAATATACATAAAAAGAAGGAATTTAAAGTTAATGCAAATAAGAAAAATATTTAAAAAAAGAGATAAGTTAAGAAGTCTTTACTTCTGCGTTTATCTGGTAGAATGCGCATTACACATAGTTTCCAAACCAAAGCTTCTAAACCTATAATTTAATTAATTCAAAACGCTCAGCAATAGCAATGCAAATATATAAGTTTAAAAAACAAAATTAACCAATTTTATCAAGCACATTAAAGAAAATTTGGGTAATAACCAGTGGCTGAACATGTAAACTTCTCCCGGCTGAAAACAGCTTTATTTAGATGAGGACTTACCTCCAAAGATATACTTTAGGTAAAGATATTGAAATTTTCAGTAACCTAGCTGTTTGCTCTTTGACAGCAGACCAAGAGGGTCTGTGGGCGATCCTGGTGGAGTGTTAGTCGGAGAAGTGGATTAAATCTCCTTGGGCGCCCCGATCAGGAAAATAGACGGGAGCGTTTTAAGATAGTCGATTTCCGATCGTCCAAATAGGGATTTATCCGGGTGTTTGTATCCTAATCGGTAAAGCGGCACTCTACACGGCCAGAGAAATACCGAATTTAATGTGTAGCGGGGGAGGTTTGAAATAAAAACATTCTGAAGGGCTTATCTCACCGGGAGTACCTCAAATTCGACAATTTTTGTCACAAAATAAAAAGTGGCCGTAAAGGAAAAAACTGTCCCCAATCTCGAAAATCCACCTTCCGGTTCGAGTCACACAGCTTTCAAAATAATCGGTTGGCGGTTTTAAATTATATACCTAATTCTACAAACAATCACAATTAGTGGCTTAAATTTCAACATGGATTTGTCCTTCGAGTCAGTTTTTCCACTTACAATACACATTTTACACAATTTTTGTAGAAAAAATTATCTAACTTCTTTCGACTCCTTACATTTCACCTGACATTACGAACTACAATGACAATAAAGGTTTACCATATATATTTGCACCGTCTTGATCCTAGTATCCTCGCAAATTGAGGATTTAGTTTTCTCGGAGATACTCACATAAATATCACGCTAGGGATAAAGAGCATACAAGTCCTCTCATGAAACTTCCTTTTCTACTGATTCATTTTTAAATAACGTCTTAGAAAATACCAAGTAGAAAGTGGTCTTGAAATATTTAGTTAAAAATTACAAATCTTTGGTAATATTTAGAAATATTTATTTAATACATAGAAATGTTTAGTTAGTTATCTAGGAATATTTAGTTAATATGTAACATTTATGTGAACAATTAATTTCTTTAAAGCTGTTGTAGATGGAGTCTATTTCAATTGGAATGAAATGCTGCACAAACTTTCGTCCCATACAAGAGCTGCTATTGTTCACTTCAGAAACAGTGTTGAGTTGGGCACAAATAAAGTAAAACTCCCAAACAAGTAATATATTGTTTACTCTGTGTTCATTTCTCTATTTCACAGAGAGAATGCGTTTAGGTTTGATTGATTAGCGAGTATGACGTAAGCGCATTGCACTAATTGGTCCGAGTGTAGGGAGAAAATGATTATTGGGCCTAGTTATGGGAGAGTGCAATAGAATCCATCCAATTTCTCCCAATCCCTCCCTCTTCACGTCATGTCCAAAACTAAATTGGCTGTTCTGTCAGAATCTGAGTATTCCATGGTGTTCAGGTGGAAGTTGCTCCCCCTCTCCATCGTCTACTCCATCCTCCAGTAAGTCTAATTCTATCTCTCTCCCTCCTCCCTCCCTTTCTAATGCCTATTACTAGTGGTCGATGATGCTCCTTCAAGTTCCTAATGGGATTTAGGCAACTTCCTTCAGGATCCCCTTCCTTTAGCAGGTTAACCTATTTCTTGTAAATCTACCTTAATGACCTTCCAAGCTTTAATTAAAACAATATCGTTGATCTGCACTAAAGTGAGTGGCCTATACTTAAGACCATCATAAATAATAAGAATTTTTCTTGTGATGTTAATCCCAATTTGTTCTACAAGTTTCTTTACAGTCAAGACGAAACTGCAAAATATTATAAAGTTACTTTGCACTGAAAACTTTTATTATTATGGGGGAGGTTTATACTCAGTGAAAACTGGAGTAAAATCCATATCGGGGGAAAATCCAACTGATATGGAGTTTGTGATTGTGACATGTTATTGGGAATTTAAAAATTTTCGCACGATTCTGGCAGTATCAAGAAGTCCCCGCTTGCAGTGTTTCTTTTATAATTGTTGTTGGCAGATTCAAGTTCTTGGTGCCTGCTGCTTTTGGCACGAGTCCATTTGAACTTACTATAATAGGCGTAACTATGGCAGATTTCAGTTTGTATACCTCTTTGAGCTCGATAGCCAATTCTCGATATTTTCTTAATTTTTGGGCATGGGATTTTTGAATATTCTCATCATTGGGTACTGCGATGTCAATAATATCAGCAGTCTTATTGATTTTGTCAATAATGAGAATATCCGGTTTGTTATGATGAACAGTATGGTCAGTTATCATCGCTTCGTCCCAATACATCTTTATATTATCTTTTTCCAATAACTTTTGAGGATTATAGCGATAATAAGCGACCTTTCTGTCTACCATGCCAAATTTCTCTGCTAGAGCTTGATGGTATACTCAGATCCAGCAAGTATTTCACATCCAGCAGTAATATGTTGAATGGACTCATAAGCTTTGTTGCATAACCTACATTTGTCCGAGACACTAATGTCCTTGAGGATATGACGTCTGTATGATCTGATAGCTGTAATGAAACCTTCTGTTTCTGAAAACAGCTTTCCAGACGTCAGCCACGCGACAGAATAAGCCAAGTCTACCTCCGAGTCATAAAGGCGACTGTAGTAACGACCATGAAGTTCCTTACTTTGCCATTCTGAAAGAAAACAGGATTCATCTATAACTTCAGGATTGTTACTACATTTCAAGTTCAAGGCCGTAAACCCTTCATCAAGTTTAACTATTTCTTTGAAGACGTGGCTATCATTCGATCTTATGCAATGTCTCAGGTTAACTTCCTGAGACCGACATAGGTTTCGGATGTTGAGAAGGCCTCGTCCTCCTTGTTTCCTCGATAAATACAGCCTAGCCTGGCCATAGATGAAATCGGATGGTGCATTCTGGCTTTTGTCATCTCCGTTCTTTTGAGTATATCCAACTCATCAAGAGTAGTGTCAGACCATTTTATTATGCCAAAACAATAGATAAGAGATGGTATCGCCCATGTATTAACTGCTTTTATAGCGCTTCTTTATAGCGGCTTGATAGATAGCTGTTAAAAATAAGTCACAAGCGCTTAATAAATGTATTTTTTAATAGGTCTTTTTCGCTATTTTCAGATGCTATTGAAAACCAAGATATTTGTGTGATTCAGTCCTTTCTAGTTCGTGAATATAGGTTTCATCAGAAACTATTATATTATCTGTAGTCATTTTCTGACCTCGTGAATTATGCAAGACACCACATTTATCTAACCCAAAAGACATACCAATAGAATCACTATAATTCTTTATTATGCCTATCATGGTTTGCAACTGGGTAGGTGTCTTTGTATATAACTTCAGGTCATCCAGTTTCTTTTTTACCTATAGACATTTTGTAACCGTATTCCCTTTCTCGAATTATTTGGCTCATGGGATTAAGCAAAACGTAGGGGGAGCTAAGCAAAATCACAAGAAGCTGTGACTGTCACCTTGGTAAATACCTCTTTTTATTTTAATTGTCTCGCTCTGGAATTTTGTCTTCCCCTTTCCAATGCTAAGCGAAGTTTTCCATGTTGCCATTAAATGTGACAATAAATTGGTTACACTTGGAGCAATTTTATAAACTTTTAAAACTTCAATTTGCCAACTATGAGGTACTGAGTCCATACGCTTTCTTGTAGTCAATCCATGCTATAGAAATATTCCGCTGTTTTTTTTAGACCTGAGACGCTATATATGAATCTATAACTAATAACTCTTTACTTCCCTTAGCACCACATTTACAACCTAGCAGCTCTGGAGCAAGAAGCCCGTTGGAATCAAGATGGCTATTTATTTTAGCACTAATTATAAATGCTATAATTATAATTATAGGCTAGAAAAGGGTGGTAACCTGTAGATAACCCGTCCCGATTAGCCTAAGTTGCAAAAAAGTGTACGTTAATAAATAATAATAATAATTATAGATGTAAATAGTTTATAGATTCCATTTAAGCAAGTAATGGGCCTGTAATCTTTAGGTTCTAAGTGACCTTCCTTTTTCGGAATCATAAAGGTCACACCCTCAGCGAAATCTTCAGGTATTGTAACATGACCTGTCCATAAACCTGAATAACACCTAGCTAACATGAGATGTAGGCATGTAAAATGCTTGAACCAATAATTCTGAACTCTATCACGAGCGGGGCATTTCCAGTTATGCATTTTTTTGTACAGCTTGCGTCACTTCTTCAGCCGATATGTTGTCATCTGTCATTTCAGGAACATTTTTTAACCCGTGTGTGAGATCGTTAATCCATTGTTCACTTCTATGAGTCACAGGTAATTCCCGAATAGTTGCCCAATAATTGTTCAAATCGTTGACATTACAATCTATTTCCTTCTTAACCATGTTGCAATTGAAATGTTTTTCTTGCGGGCTAAATAGTGCATTTTGTTTCTTCCTCATATGTGATTCTTTGTATCTCCGTATTCTATTCGCATATACAGCAAGACTTTGTTTTTCTTTATCTAAATAGGTTCGTACAGTCTCAATAAGATCGTTCTCATTTACCAAGCCTAGGTGAAGACCAATAATTTCATCAATTTTACCTTTAAGCTTGGCACTAGAACCATCTGGATTACACAGGAAGTTAGTCAAGATACCAATTCTCTTACGAAGGTCAGATATCTTTTTCTCTAATCGTCGCTGCCATTGCGGAATACCCAGACTTTGCAGGCTTTTGTTCTGTGAGTTTTTATTATCTTCTCGAACTATCCCTAGATTGCAAGCCACTCCTCTTGCAGCTGAATATGTCCAATGTTTAATTTGCTCGATATTATCGGCTGATTCAACACGGGACTCCAGAACATTATTCATAGTTTTAACAGCAATTAATGATTTGTTATTATAAGGAACTCTTGGGATTCTTGGCCTCATATGGAATGGAATGGCTTCATATTTCACGAATTCGGACATGAGCGGATCATCTAGGGCAATAGTTATATTTGTCTCATTATTTTCTCTTATTGGTTCAACTTCTTGTTCCATATCATTGATTTGCGTTGGCTCATTAACAACTACTTGCTCAGTTTCATTTTCTAGTCCAATGGTCTGCCTTACTTTATTTTTAATTTCCTCAAGTTCAAAACTTGTCAGTATCTTACCTGTTCGCAATATGCCCCTAACTTGATCTGAGGGGTTTTGAGATTTTAATGTAATCTGAGGATAGAGTTCATTCCAATACTGCTCAATGCGTCTAGTATATCCCGTTTTTTCAGTGTCACATTTTGTGGCTAGGTTGTACGCTCGCATAACTGCAATATGCCATGTCCATTTGATGCGTTGTTGCGTACTCCTTGGCCTACCTTTTTTGACTGGAGCGGGAAGAGAGTCATCCTCCTCCAAGCAGAAGTCAGAGCTTGAATTTTGGACCGTTGGTACAGTCGGGGTTCTTACGTACAACATCGGGGCACCGCTCGCACTACCTGACGATGTTGAGGGCTGACAATCAATTTCCTCTGGAGCACCCCTTACTCCAGATTCTATCTCCCAGGGAAGGTGGCCCTGGGGTATGTACTGTGTGTGACCTTATGTAAATGTTAGTGTAGAGTGTACTGTGTGTATGTCAGTGTAAGTGTTCCCCCAACCTGGAGGGCCAGTGGCTAGTTTAAGCCGTTTTTTTCGGAAGGTTAAATAAGAGAATTATCCAATATATTTTTATATCCAATTCTGACCCCTGTTTAAAATATATTACTTATTCTATCTTATGTTAGGGGTTTTATAAATAAAACAATTTTTTTATATTTATTTCGGTCAATTTCTTCTTTTTTGTTCATTTAGTAGTTTCCTCTTGTAGGCCTCTAACATACACTAAATTACAACAACTAAAGTCGAAAAACCATAATTTTTTCATCCACTACAAAGTAGACTAATTTCAACATTTCCCGTATATTTATTTTATTATTTATTATTCCATGTAAACTATTTTTAAATATAAATAATAAATATTGTTACTGCAGTCTGAGCTCACCTATTTAAACTACTAATTATTCTCTTAGTCACTACATTCTACATACGCCGGGTCATATGTTATAATAGAAAATTCTTAATATATCCATATTATGCGTCTGATCGAAAAATTGTATAGAACCAATCTTATTGCAAGTGTAATGTTCAATAAAATGTTGTCATGTGCATTTTTTTTCTATCTTGATTATTAACCGAGATGCTTGCATTTTATTGTTTTCGGCCTCCAGTAAACCCTACCCTCGTCCTCATGTCATATTAACAATTAGCTGTTATACTATGAAGCACGCTATTTGAATCACAAATACCAAATATGGTTTTTATTGAACGTTCTGTGATAAATGCAAATACGTGGCACACGTGAGGAATCTGCTTAGTTTACGCAGTCTCTGCGTGACAAATATTTTTATAACATCTCACGGGTAAGATCGATGGATATTTGAGAAATTGTTTTGAAAATCAAGAGTACGACCTCAATAGTTAATTTCCCTTAGGGGACATCTGCTAAACGAAATAAAAGATTAAACTTTTTACGCTACTGGCATTTACATTTCTTTTTTGAAGTTTAGAAAATTAGTAGGACCTCATCTTTATTTTCTTTACGTCTCTCAGGTGTATTTTCTAAGAAGGAATAGTTCTAAGAATGTTTTTCAGAATTAAATTGAGTGAGGTTAGATAATTTTCTGGCGCCATATGTGTGTTATACCAGTGAATTGAAAGTGGCCCCAGTTGTTGACTGATCTTTCCCTGCCAACAGATCCACTATACACGGATCAAGAATGTCTATTGAAAATGTACAAGAGGGATTCTCTTTAATTTGCGTAGATCTGTGTGGCTGACGTTTTATTAATTATCGTTGAATTAGCAAGGCAAAGGGAAATAACTATATATCCCTCGCATTTCTAGGCTGAATCAGATAGAACAAATATAATTTCGCTAATCCCAGTTCTCTTCTCTTTGTTCTAAAACGAAAAGTATAATAATCCCGCTCAGCTTTTCATGGATTTGATTGTATAGAAAATATCATATTCTTTACAATCATCAGAAGTTGAAAGAGCTCCAGAATAGAAATTCATGCAATGTACAATACATATTCATTTTAGTAGTATGGTACACTAAATACACCCAAAAAAAAAAATTAAAATATGATACGCAGTCATAAAACTTTGATTTATTTTTTAATGAACTCAGTAATAACATGAGAAATAATGACGAAATTACTTTTTAACCTTGGAGCTGTACATTTAATTTAAAGTAGGTACGTTATCCTTGTGTTTCTTGCCAGACCTGCCCTAATCAATCAAAATGTGTGGTGCCCAGCTAGATTATTCTACAATTCTATATATTCTAAACGCTATTTGTTTTGAAGTTACTGTTACATATGATTATTGTTTTAAACTTGTTAACATATGATTATTGTTTTTCTTTTGTTAACATATGGTTTTTGAGGTTATGTTATTATTAAGTTACACTACAAATAGTTTTCTGTTGTTTACATTTTGAATTAAAAAGGAATATTCATGTTAATAATATGTGCATTTATTTATGAAATTAATAATGGTGTCGAGGAAGGAAAATGGTACGACAATAAGACTTGGACCAGTATTTGAAGAAAAGGAAGTTACTAGAATGGCGCTTGAACAAATTAAAAGATGATCTACCTAAATGTGGAAATTCTCAGGATACACTTACCTACTACACAGAAAAATGTTCAACAATATGGGCTGAAATGGATGATGCACAGTCAAATGTTGAACTTTACGCAAATTCAACAGAAAATGAACTATAAAATAGATGGTACTTGGAAGAAATACATGAACAAATACAAATTACTCTTGAAGCAGAAAGGAACAAAAGTACAATACAGGCACTGCAACGGCTATTTCTGAAAAACATCGGAATGCAGCTATCATCCCTTTTCAGCGATATACAAAGGAGGAAAGTTTCCAAAACTTCGCTCGGCGGTTTGAAAACTACATCCAGTTACGAGGAAAAGTAAGTCCAACAAACAAGGTAAATCTATTCTTACAAGCAATCACCCCACAAAGGCATGAACAGCTTCATGATATTTGCAAACCAGAAAATCCACATAATAAAACAATAATCATATGTAACACCTCCTCGTCTATTTACAGCGGTATGGTGCCTTACGTAGGATGAGCTGGTCAACATGTCAACAAACTTGTCAACATATGATTATTGTTTTTCTTTTGTTAACCTATGGTTTTTGAGGTTATGTTATTATTATGTTACACTACAAATAGTTTTCTGTTTTTGAATTAAAAAGGAATATTCATGTTAATAATATGTGCACTTATTTATGAAATTAATAGTTACATACATAAATCTTGTCAAAATTATTTAAAACGGCTCAAGAATAATCAAGCTTATCAAATAATTACTTTATATAATTAATTACTTATTATATATAATTATTTACTACCTTTTAAATTATTTGAGTCTTATAACAGTAATTAAATTAAAAATACTGATAAACAATGGTACCTGCTATTATTGTAGCTTTAAAACTGAGTGGTCTACCTATCTTGATTTGATTAAATTATATAATGTTTCCTTATTACTTTTAATCAACTATATATTTATTTAATTCCATACTCCTTTTTATTCAAATATAAGTGATGTTATCTAGTGTCAGGTGATCTTATCTACTGTATTTCTTTTTAAGCTATACAGATGTTCGGGGGATTTTCTTTTCCACTCCTTTCATAAGAAGTTGTTGAGTTATTAAGAGATAAATCAACACTATGAATACACTTATGTATGTTTTCATATGTATAAAGCAGGTCTGTGGGACTAATACTTTCTTTGTTTTATTCCTTTCATGAACGGTAGAACATATAATATTAATACACTATTATTGAATACAAAGGGTCTCTGTACGTTTAACTAGTACGCTGATAAATTATTATTGTCCTTCCTTCTGTTTAAGTATTATCATTATTCAAACTGGAGGGGTTGCATAAGGGAAATGGCGATTTTATAGGAATAAATTAGGCCATATTTACCAATTACCATTATTTCAAATTAGACGTCAGCTTTTTATTTTAACAATAAAATATAAAGTTCTTAAAAGTTAGAATAAATTTATATAGTAATGTATTCTTTCATAGTAATGTATCTTGTGGACACTTTCATAAGAAAAATGGTTATATTTGACTCTTTCGAAAGTATATCATTGTACGTTCAAAAAAAAGTAGTCTTATTCATCTTACACCACATATCTATGGATAAGAAAAAAAAATGCAAATTACGACTTGACCACATATTTGCCGAATTTCACCCATTTGTTCAATAACAATTTGTAAAAAAGGAATCTTTCCACTCGCCGTTTTCATAAACACAAAGTGACGTAACCTTCAGCCATTTTAAATATAATTAACAATTTTGAATGTACCAAGCTTTTAATGGTCCCTCTGTTCATTAAAACTGTTTTATTGAGAGAAATGAGGGGGATTGTCATCTACTTGGTAAAAATAAACCCTTGATTAGTTTGGTCAGCAATACCAAAAAATTAGAAAAAACCCAGAAAAAATGAAATTTCCTGCAAAAGTTATAATAATAATTCTGAGTGTCTCCATTTTTAATTCCGTTACCAACAAAAACAAAGTTAGTTAAAACCACTATAAATAAAGTAAAATGTCAAAGAGGAATTCAAAATCAACCAATACAGAATCTCGTATGAATTTATTTTAACAATAATCGTTATTAAAATATGATGATTACCTGCTACCGAAACATCATCCAATGAGGATCAATTCCACTCCGTGTAGAATATTTTTATAAAAAAATATATTGAGAATAAAAGAAAGAACGTTGTTCTAAGAAAGTCAAATTGAAATTACCTAAAGGATGAAACCTGAATAAATAATTTATGTCTGTGTAGTACAAAAAACTGAAATTATCTTCAGTAGATGAGATAATTAAATTAGGTAATGTTTTGAAGGTCATTCTCGTGAAATGGATTTATAATGATATCATGTCATGGTTGTCCAGGGCATTCCATTTATATAATTTCATTAAATTATTAATGGTTGTCTTTGAACGTCAACTACAACGGCCATCCACCGAAAATAATAAGCTAAGCCAAACAGGAAAGTGACATTTAGGGCTTATATTTATCTCTGCCAATTAATTATCTCCTTCGGACTGACGCTGAACGTATCATTTGGTGTAATGTACAAAGCAGCTAAAAACAATAGCTCTTTTGAAATAATAAAAAAATAGTAATAATAACACGAAAACAAATATTAAATACTAAAAACTATAAGAAAGTACATGTTTATATAAGGAAAAAGAAAAAAAGATTAGGTACAGCGATGAAAATGTTTATTCAAATATAAATATATCGACATACATATATTATGGTTGTTAAAGTAAATAATTACATTTTTTCTTAGTAATAATTACATTCACAATTGTTATTTTTTCTTCGGCTCAGCTACACAAAGAACGTCTATATAGCTAAATGTATCATCTTGAGAACAGTCATAATCCATCCATACCCAGAGAAATTTACAAATAATAGACCCAAATGCTTGCTCAATAAGTTATACTGTGAGTAAATAAGTGGAAAATACATTTTCTCCCATATTTGATTTTTGCCAATAATATTGACATGGGTGCTGGTATTATAGCATACAGGCGCACAAATTCTGAATAAAGTCTGTTTGAAAATAAAATAAATAATAATAAGTGAACGACATTTTATGCCTTCCAAATATTGTTGATTTCAATTGCGAATAAATGAATATATATTTTTCCTTTTCCTAAGACTGGCAGGAATGGTAAATAACAAAAGAACTGAAGTCCAATTGTTTTATTATTACAAAGTAAACAATTCTGGAGCAAATAATGAAACGTCTGAATAATTAATTAGATCCAGTCGGTAGATTACTTTTTATTTCTTGGAGCTTGCAACATAAAGCAAAATTGAAAAGAAAAGAGAAAAAAAAACTACAAAAACTTAGTTATAAAGAGAATTAAAGAAGAGGTAGTAACTCTGCTTTTTATCATTTGTAGAAAGTTTTAGCTTTACCTAATAAGTGTGAAGGGTTCATTGTTTATGATCGATAGCTAACCTTTTTGTTATATATTATCAAGCGAATCCTATTGGATAGAACATTCATTAACATATCATATGATGATAGGTATATTTTGACATTCATTTTAAAATAACTCAGTTATTGATTCAATCTAGATATAATTTTCTAAAGCTGAAATATTGGTATATAAAAAATTGCTGCGTCAAAATTAAAGCATTGTATTTTTCTTCATTCTTAGCCTAGTATTGTTCGTTGCACTACTTTCGGAATCCATTTTTTGAGGTGCTGGATGGTGAAGGAATTATTATCTCAGGTAAGAAAAAACGCCTCGTTCCTTCACTGCTCTTTATTCGTTGCGACCGAGCGCTTTCCGAGCATACGCCCCTGTGACTGAGTCACAGGGAATCCTTGGTGCCTGTCACATCATTGTGAAGAGGGCACTGATGATGGAGCGTATGCTCTGAAAGCGCTCTGTCGCAACGAATAAAGAACAGTGAAGGAAAGAGGCGTTTTTCTTACCTGAGATACTTTCGGAATATTATTGCCAGAAGAAAATATAAAATCCTGTTTCTCAAGATATTTGTTTGGCGTTTTGTAGGTATTATTTTTTCTCTCTTAAAAGCAAATCAGAAATTACTTTTTCATGTGATGATAGAGTGGAATTTCAGAGTATTGATAATAATGACATGTATTATGGTTGTGTCTCATCAGTCAATTAAGAATGCCATATAGTAAGACTGACACCCCCTTTACCAGGGCATATATTTAGTTTGGATTACACAACAGTCCGAGGACTCCACTCGACACCATACTTTTTTGTTTTGCCAATTCCTCTCAATCTATGGTGATTTACCTACAAAATCAGGTCTATATGTGAAAGACATAAGGTTGACGATTAATAAAACGTTTACCGGTGTATGCTAAGATTCTGTAATTGAAGCCTCTGATGAATCTTGTAACCGTCAAACCGAAATTGAAATAACCGTTGTTCAGAGATACAGTGAGAGATGAAGCTGATAAAGTATTAACATAATTAATATAATTGCTTCTAGGGTATATAAACCAATAATACATTCCTTTGCAAGTCCCCCTTATATACTGGTATAATAGCCGCTTTGTTCCATTATATTCTACGTATGCTGGAAATGATTGCAAATTTAAAAACCTATCCAATTATATTAATATCTTTTCTAACAGATAATGAATATTTGCTATTTCAGGGTAGAGTAAATAATTGTCTCACAATCCAACCTTTTATTCTTGTAACAGTATAAGTGAATGATTTGTAATAGTACTCTCATCTGAATTTATAAAATATAAAGTTAATGTAAAGTGCCATAAGATTAAATAGAAATATTTATTTAAGGGGAACAGTGGAAACGGAATTTCTAACACTTTAGTACATTATGTTATTTGGAGGATGCACCTACCCACTGCCCATTGGCCTATTAAACTCTGAAGATGACAGACAACAAGCGGAGTCGAAATGTTCATCAAAATACAGAATAAATGACGGATTTGGACTAGTTACTGCGACTCTCTTGATAATGTTACTGTTGAATTTGAAATTCAATTTTTGAAACTTCTTAGATTCTCTATTTAAAATTTAATTTCCAGTCTTACTACAGTGATCACTGTCGGCATGTTTCTTTAATCCATAGGGTACATAAGTTTGAAACTCTCCTAATTGATTCACACATAATTAAATTAGGCTGCAATATCAATTTCCTTACACATGCCATTTATAGAGAAGAGTGATTTTGATACTGAGAGAATGTAATACCTGAATTCTTTTCTTGGGCTTTCACGGCAAGAAAGGCCGAATTGGGAAATATAATTTTCCTTACTCAATAGGCAAGTCAGCCTTCTCCTTGGCCCTTGTAATGAAACACTTATTGATAGCTCCTTCCACCAAAATTCACAATAAGAAAAGAACTTATTCTACTATTCATTTGTAGCGTTATAAATTAGCAAATCGCAAAGAGTTATTTCAGTGCTAATATTCATTAAATAATGCAATTGCAATTTTTGATTTTAGATATATATTTTTAAAGAAAAACGCTGTTGGGGTAAAATGTAAAGATTATAAACGTTTTCCAGTTTGTTTTAAATGTAGTTAAACAGAGTCAAAATTAATATGCGACCGCATCGAAGTACAATACTCATAAAAACTCAATGAAAAACGCAGTGAACAACTCAAAAAGTGAGGCCCTTATTGAGCCCATATCATCCAAAACTAAGGTAAATCAATAAGTTATAGAGGTAGTGAACACTGAAGCGGTGAGGCTGAAACATCCTTGTAACAATAATAACATAAACGTCCGTCATGTTTTTCCACTTGGTGGCGATATTTCATTTCGTGAGAAACAGGCTCCTTTGTAAAAACGGTAACAAGTCCATGTGGAAATGAGATTATCTGAATTCCTGAAATGTGATAATCCCAAGAATGAGAGTTAATTGGAGGCTGAAAACATTAAATATAAATATCTATATTAATATTTAATTACAGATCCAATGTATAGGACCAAAAATGGTAGGAATTTAAATGCTTAACAATCTTGATGATATAGCGTTTTTCGATCCGACTCAAAATAGCGGGGATGTTTAGAATATTTGTATGTAATCCACACTCTTCCAGGTCTGATTACGATCATTTTTACAAATTTTATGTTTATCATTATATTAATTGTTTTAGTATTGACTATGGATCGAGTATGACATGTGAATCGAAAGAAATAAGGAACTATCCAAATTACATAACATTATCTTTGTGGGAGCCGCCACATCAATCATTTATTTATGGATCTCACTTATTAATTGCCCGTCGAAACAATACTATGTATTTAATCTTGAAATTAGACTTCTCATGATAAATTAGCTTATTTTTAGATATAATATGAGATAAATAGGACTGTGGGTTTAATTAAGGCTGAAAAGTAAAATACGAAATCTTGTATATAATTTCGGAGTGGCTCATTTTCGTCATCTCCTAGATATCAGCTATGATATTTGAAATTGTTTTTATAAAATCACTTAGGTACACCAACAGTAGCTCATTTTGTTTATGGAAAACCTACCAAAAGGTCGTGGGTATTTAGTAGGCAGGTCTATTGATTACAGGATAACGCACAGCTGCGATAAAACCAATAATTCAGATTAATGGAGCAGGAAATGATTAACAGGTGTCGTAGGTGTTAACTAGGAGCGTTCCACATGATACGGAAGGCATTGAACCATATTGACTTATCAAAGGCCGCCCCCTTTGATATGTAACCACATGAGCCCTCGATAATTCCCAACCCTTCTGATTAATATCTGTCTCAGAGGCTCACATCTGTTATCTACCGTATAGGCTACCTTTTCTACATAAATATCTAATTCAGAATAATTATGGTAGTCCAGTTATACTTATCCAGGTTTATAAATAAGGTTACGATACTACTTTCCGTGTTCTTCAGTCCCGCCCAAAGTCACGTAGCCCTCATTAATCGTGCATCTCCTTGTAAAGAAGTAATAAAATGATAGGAACTGAAGCTGCTTGTTAAGTAAACTCTTACACCATATACAGCTTCCTCAAATATAGGATCAATGAATTTATACTTTTTTTCATCGGTATGGGTTATGATATTTATGCTTTTGGGGTAATTGGAAAAATATGCAATTAGTTATCCATGTTATAATGTTCATTGATTACGTAAGGTATACTATAGCTGGTCTGGTATTGCCTATAGATTTCATATATGTATTCGTATAACAAGTCTGTATTGCCTTTTATGACATAAAGGAGTAGAAATGAATAACTTATTGAATGACTGTTCAACTAAAAAGGAAATTTGGAATAGGTTAGGGAACTAAAAGTTTCGGCTAAAAGATGGAATGAACAATTCAATGGCCTAATTCCTCTTTTATTATAGAAGAAATTACCTACTGAATGCTAAAGTCGTTTTACTTTCTACGACTCTAGAGAAGAAAATTTAATGTGAAAGTGTTTACAATCGGAAATATTAAGAGATTAGTTTCAACTGAGTTGTTGAACAATTAATTTCTTGAAGAATTATTATTATATCCAGAATTAGAATAACAGTTCAGCTAATTATTTTATTAATGCTTCTTCATCGTATCCATATTCATATTAGACAACAATGATATTCAATACGTCTGTTAAAAAATGTATTCCTGAAATCTGTATAGTATGCGGAACGCAGATTAATTCTATTTAATTAAAGGTTTTACTAACTAAACATAGATTAGAAGTTATTCTACTGCTGGGGACCTTTAGAGCAGCTTTATAATTAAATCCTGTATTGATCGAAACTCTGAATAGCTTGTAATCTTACTTCCATAAAATATTATTAAACTTGTTAAAGTGGACAGCATAAATGTTTAATTTGGCTAACGTGCTTGAATGAATGATTTTGTTTGTTGTTGGGGTAGTGTCCATAAAAAAGGGTGCTGGAATGCAATAATCGTTTAATCTACTTGTGAGTTAATTTGCTATTAATAACACAGTTTACATTAGCTACTTTGATTATGAGCTTAGAAATATTCACTTGGAAAAAAAGCAAATTACATTAATATCATTAACACAAAATTTTCTTGACATTGTAAAGTATTCACCACTAACTTTATTTCAGTAATAATTTTAAAATTCTGCGAAGAATATAATCAATCATATCATAATAATAACTTACATTAACTATCATGAAAATATGTCCTTCTTCCCAATAACTTATTTGGTGACGAACTCGTATAAAAACCTTAGTAGGTACCGCCCTTGTTGGAAAAGAGCAGATAACCCGTATATACCTCATCCGAATAAACCATAGTAGCAGAAACTGGACGTTAATAAATAACATTATCAAAGGGAAATATTCAGAATATTTCTAGGAAAATAAATAATGAAGTTCGAAATTGTAAGTGAGGCAATCGTGACTTAGATTAAAGGTAAAGAATATACGTTTTAATTAGTATTTTCAGTGTCTGATATCAATACTTCTAGAAACACTTTATGCATTCAATCGAGTCCTTCATGTGCCTAGAGAGTTAAAAAAATGTAAATTTGACAAATATCTACGTTTATGCAACGAGTCACAACGATTGGAAATAATATAAACAAAAGCATTTAATAAACTCTAAAAAGATTCAAATAACATTGTACAATTAAAAAAAAAGTCCGTCACGCAGGCGCTGCGTAAACTAAGCAGATTTCCCACGTGAAGGTTTACAATAGATAAATATACAGGTAACACAGCCGTGAATGCTCAGTAAATGTACAATACAAGGCTGAATTGTAAACAACAGGCAAGCCAACCTCGTAGCGCTGCATAGATAGACCGGAAAGACAAACAATTAATGAAATATATTTGAATATAACTATTAATTTTATTGAAAACAATTTACTAAAGCTAGTGGTGTAATTTGTAATGTATCAGAATCAGTTTTATCTAAATCAGTCAAATTTTAGTAATCCAAAAACAAAAGAAGGGGGTGGTCAACAGAACGTATTTGCATATATCTCCCAAAGTAAACGTTCAATGAAAACAATATTTGGTATTTAGGCTTCAATTAATATCTTTTATTATATAACAGAGCATTATTTATGTAACACTAGTAGAAGTGGGGGATTACTGAAGGCTGAAAACTGAAAAATGCAAATATCTCAGTTAATATTTAAGATAGAGAATAAACGTATATAACATTATTAATAGTGTATTTAATTTTCAATAAGATTGATTCTATACACTTTTTCGATCCGACTTATAGCAACGGAGATATTTCGAATTTTCAAAATTCTCTCCCTCTTAACCCCCCCTTCCCCTGGTCCGATTTCAGCCGTTAACGAACTTGATCTTTCTTTTTACATAAAACAACTAAATATCGAGTTTGGTTACGATTACACAAAAATTGCGACCGCTAGAGGGGTATCAGACAAATATATAGATATATATATATATATATATATATATATATATATATATATATATATATATATATATACAGTTTTGAACGGACCTCATTTTCGTCATCTCCTAGGTAGGATCGATGGACATTTGAAGAAAAAAGTCGATAATTCCGTCATGAGAACAATCTCAATAGCTGGTTTCCCTTGAGGGAAATCTGCTAAAAACAAACAAGAACAAATTGTTTGTCTCGAAATATAGTGGAGTTCATCGACTAACTTAAATGCAGCTTAAGTGGTTTACTGGCACAACAATATTAAATTATCAGAGCATAAAATTAAATGTTTTAGAGTTTTACGAAATACAAAACCAAGAGTTTGAATACAGATTCAGTATACTAAAGAGTAAAGTGGAATTTCATCTGGTTCTGGTGCTGCTAATGAACTTAATTTGTACTACGTTAACAAAGAAATATAGTACATCTCCATGAAGCTTAAATATGGTCACGATCTCTCATTTAATAAGTAGCACACCACACGTATTAAATCCATATGTTTCTAGGGTTAAAACGCTTGTTCAAATAAGCCTGATTTTATATAAATGAGGTAGTATTCATTTACCTCTATGGTGCGTGGATTGTCATGGACCTCTCGTCACCACTCATTAGGAAATCATATACTGTCTGACCATAAAATGTAGATGATGTGCCCATGAATGATACTGCGACGTCACCTATTCCTGAGTGCAGCGTGCTCTTCAATACATACTAAACGTTTGAAACTTGAAATTTAAAAGGTGTCACTATGCAAACATCTCTTTATTAAAAACAACCCTTTATTACATGGTACTTATAACACGTATTTCATTTCGAATAGAGAGGAAATTTTCAACCTTAAGATTCTTGTAATTTTGATTCATTGTAGATTTTGTGCTTGTACGTTTGACAATTATGACTTGTATTGCCAGGGACTCTCCGTGAATCATATAAACATTGAAAGATTTGAATCCCAGTCGGTGGGCTACAGTATATAAAACTTAGCCCATATGAAAATATCATAATAAATTAGTCTTTCCTCTGGAGCATTTACTCTGAGAGTAACGGCACGGAAGGGTGGGAGAAAGGAAAGGGAAGAAGGACAAGATCTTCAGGAAATAAGTGAAATCTCACCAATCGCCACCTGGGCAGGATAGAGGAGTGCGCTGAAGTTCGGCAGTACTGCGACAGAGAAAAAAAACAAACTTGTATAGTTATGGGATGCGGATTCCCACGGAAAGAGAGTGAAGAAATCAGAAAAGTCTGTCACGCAGGGCCTACGTAAACTAAGCAGATTTCCCTCGTGAAGTTTAATAATAGATAAACACCACCGTGAATATTTACAAACGGTAATTAGAAATATTTCCTCTACGGAAACGGAAGCGACTCGAATGTAAACAAACAGATATGCCAACGGTTCACCGGAAGAAAAACAATAACTGAAACATATCAGAATATAACATATTAGTTTTATTAAACACTTTGTACTATATCTAGTACTGTAATTTATAATGAATCAGAATAATTTTTATCTCAATCAATCAAATTTAAGAAGTCCAAGAATTTAAGACGGGGCGGGGTGGTCACAAGAACATATTTGCATATGTCTCGTATAATAAAGGTCTCTGGAAAAGAATATTATGCATTTAAGCTTCGACTAATGTGGTTTATTATAAAACAGAGTATTGTTAATGTAACTCTAGTAAAAGGGGGAGGGGGTTACTGAAGACAGAAAACTGAAAAATGCAAATATCTCGGTTAATATTCAAAACAATTAATTCATATAACAATATTTATAGACAATTTAATTTGCAATACAATTTATTATATAAACTTTTGCGATCAGACTTATAGTAACGGAGATATTTCGAATTTTCAAAGTTATCCCCTTTAAACCCCCCGCCCCTCCCTTTTGTCCGATTTCAGCCGTTAACGAACTTGATCTATCTTTTTACATAAACCGACTAAATATCGAGTTTGGTAACGATCAAATGAAAATTGCGACCGCTAGAGCGTTAACAGACAAATATATATATTCTGAGTGGGGATTCTGGGAGGCAAATATATATATATATATATATATATATATATATATATATATATATATATATATATATAATTTTGAGCGGACCTCATTTTTGTCATCTTCTAGGAAGGATCGATGGGCATTTGAAGAAATTTTTAGAAAATCGCATCTAGAGTACGACCTCAATAGCTGATTTCCCATAAGGAAAATCTGTTAAATGTATGGCGTGGAGTGGGGTCCTGTCAACCACTAGGTGTATATTGCGAACTAAATATATGCCCGGGTAAAGGGAATGGCTGCCTTACTATATGGCATTCTTACATGACCGATGAGACACAAACATAATACATGTGTTATCATTTTATTTATATTTATAAATATAAATTACAAATAAATTAAATTCTATGATCTGCTTCTTTCGGATTTGCTTTTGAGAGAAAAAAAAAATAATACATACAAAACGCCAAAGAAATATCGTGAGAAAATTGCGTCATGAGTCCCTCAATAGCCTCAATAGCTGATTTCCCAATAAAAAGAATGTTTGCCACATAAGCACTGAAGATCAGCGATATGCTGGTTCGTCTTTTAACGCAGGTAAAATTAGGAGCCGAGAGCCGCCTGTTAGAGGGGGAGGCCATGGGTTGACAAAATCGGAAGAAAAAAAAACCCACAATCGATTTTATATACAACAAACAAGGAAACTATTTTATTGTATAACTATCTTACATATTACATATAATTATCTTACATATTACTAATAATAATAAATACCTTAATAAGAACTGACTATAGCAAGCACATTATTTTCTTTAGCTCTTTAAACCGTAAGACTAATACGAAGCGGAACATTTTAATTTCAAACCTTTCTCTTTGACAAGTGGTTTCATTAACTTACCCAACCAGTATTTCATTGTTCCAAGAGAGAAATACATGCATTCAACACATACAAAAATTATTATAATATACGCTATTAATATCAGATATGTAAGTTTCATAGCCTGGGAGTTTAAGAGCCCTCCGAGCCCGTATTGTCTTGAGCAATTCAAAGACACAAAGGGAAAGTGTATATTCGGGCCGAGATAAGGTAGGCTGTAGATAACCCGGAAAGGCCTGGGGTGCGATAAAGTAACCTGCGAGCTACTTCCCCTTCCGCCAGAACTCCTTTTGAGAAGGGGGCGACTCGGAAATATTGGGACACACTTCTCATACACCCGACGACCAATGGGTTATTTTTTCATGGATATCCATTGGGATATCAATATATCCTTTTTCCTAGTAAAAAATATCCGTAAGTCACATTTGACATGTATTATTAGTATATATATGATTTCATAAAGGCCGTTAACTTTTCTTTGTTTGACATTGATTGGTTTTCTCATGGTGTCATACATTATTTTATTAATTATTCTATACGAAATGAAGTGATGTTAGCAATCTTATTTATAGTTTTCTAGCGGTATTTAATGTCAAAAGTATAGATTTCAAACGAAATTCTAAAAATTAAAATTGAGAATCAATTTACTGTACGAAGTTATAAACAGTTTGTGGGGCTGCTCAATTACATTGAGATGCTGAAGCACACAGCAACTGCAATCAATCCCTTTAACCAGTGGCGGCTCGCGTATAGGCACTGTGGAACTGCAGCACCCCCAATTTCCACTTGATATTATCAATAACATTTAATATAATGAGCCTTTTTTCTTTAATTCTTTCTTTATACTTGTATAATATATAATCCTTAAGCTTAGTGCAGTAACCATCCCCCAGTTATAAAAAAAAAGATACAAAAATCTTTGTATGGAACTGTGTGCTTCACAGTTCCAGCGGCGAGGTGTTTGACTGTTATGAGCATGCGCACGCAGGAAGCTCCAGGCGAGGCTGCAAGGGAGAGAGAGCAGTGTCGTTCCCGCAGTGTCGACCCTGGCGTGCAGCATATTTTCTGGAGCTACACCCCTACTAGTTTTAGCTACGAGCCGCTACAGCCTAGGTCATTGACACTACTAAGTAAAACAATACATATTGTGTCTAGTCCGATAAATAACTAAAATATTTTAACCTAAAAGGTGTATGTCACTAGATATAAATTAAAAACTCTATTATTAGAATAACATGACCCGTCGATCTATAATAAGATCAATGGTCAAAGTTAATATTAAAATACTACCTGATATCACATGCAGACAATGGTTCAGAATGTAAAAAAATACAATTTATCGTCCACACCTTATTTCAACTGCATGTTTCTCTATCTCTTTTTGAACGCCTCATTAGGAGTGGATTTTCCTTACTACTAAAAGTCGAGTCAGCCCATGGCTTAGAGGGACATCCTTTCTCTAGGCTGGCTTCGTGTTTAATGATAAGAAAACACACCCTGTTACCACATGGTATTATAAATCGATAAATGATTACAATCGATATTGCTAAAATCTATGTTTACGATCGATGTTAGTATTACACAAATTCTCCTTCCATATAAAAACTAATAATTATTCAAAGTTACAAAAATTTTAAAAACTTGAGCTGAAAAAGTATTCTTTATGAAACATAGTTAGAATTAGTATAAGTAGTTTTCTAGCGTTATTTCGCGCCAACATTGTACACTTAAAAATAATTCTAAATATTTAAATGAAATATGGCACATTCATTGCTAGCAAAAGAAACACAACAAATGCTAATGTGTTTTGACATCCATCATCTTGTAATTTAGCAACTGATATCCATTCGGTACCATTTGTAGCTACTTTAGGTTTGGAGAAACATGTTTTTTATTTTTAATGGATCCAAGAACCATGAATGAAACTCTAAAAATGCCATAATTTATGAAAGAAAAATACGATCTGGTTTTTCCCCTAGTTAAAATGGAGTAAAGTATTCCACTTCATTTCAATTGCTTTAGAAAAGGAGTTATTGAAAGCGGTCATTGAAAAGGAGGCTGTAAAGGAACTGCTTGAATGAAGAATAGGTTTTGGTTGTTTACCTAGGGTTTCATTTTAAATGTAAATATTATTTTAGGCATAATATAAATTCATGGAATATGAGGGTTGTTCTGGCAGAAGCAATCTACCTTTCTCGAGGAATGCATTATATGTTAAAACGAGAAAATGAAAACGATCATTTGAATCACCTGAATAGATTTCAGGTCTATTATTTAAATTGAGCCTCGTAAGAAAGACTATGTATGAATAATTTACCCAAATTTATTGGCTAAGTCAAATTTTGTGCGACGTCTAAATAACTAAAGCAACAAAGTCAGACATAATTCATTTATAGCTTGATTTTTTATAATAGAATTGTACTTTCTGCAAACACCCTCAGCAATATAGATCACTTGGTTGTATAGATAGACATTTAAAAACCATTTGACAGACAATGGATAATATTGGTAATACAACTAGTAAAATGGGATGTCGGAGGATATTTTCTTTACCATATTCCCTATTTTTATCATAAGAAAATTCTTCTCTGTAAAAGTTGGAAATAAAAAGTCTTGGAAATTTTCCCAAGAAAATGGATTTTTACATGGTTCTATATCACCCCCCTTACTTCTCATAATTAATATAAATTGCATTCACTCCTGTGTTCCTGAAGGTGTTGAAGGAGCCTTATCTTTAGGTGGCTTGTTATATGTTTTAAAACATTCATTCACTTTTGTCGCCCAAAAAAGCGATGAAAACCCTTTAGTACAAATTTAAAATCATGTAATTCCTTCTACAGAGAAAAAATTAAATTTTTAGGATTTATATTTGACCGCGTGCCCTACTTAAAGCAACTAAGCATCCTTCATATCTTGTAATCTGCTAAAATGCATGTTTCATAACTTCGGGAGCAGAATGGCATCATTACTCATCATCTACAATGCTGTCACTTGTTTCCAATTAGACTAAACTCATTTTGAGAAATATATCTGAAAAAGGATCCATTATCAGCCAATACCGTATAGTTACACATGACAATAAACTTCAGGTTACGTTGAAACACAGCTATAGGGTTATAGAGTATCCTTTGTATTCAATTGGGTGTAATTAAAATAAATAAATAAACAAAAAAAAACAGAAAAAAGTACATACGTTTAAAGTAAAAGTCATTTAATTGTAATGTTGGCTAATTATAATGCCAGTTGGAAATATGTACTTGTAAGGGAGAAAATATATGTTTATGTAATATAATATATAATGAAAAAAGTGTATATACTATTATTATATAGGATAAGTAAGTATATTGCCAGTATTAAAAAATGTACAATAATTATTAATTATTGGTCAAATATAAAGGCAGTTAAAAATATTAAGCCAGTAGTAAGAAGTGTAAATAGGTCTCGTGTTATTAGCACACATCATTAAGTAAATAAAAATGTATTTATAGATTTAGTTAAGAAATATTTGTATTGAAAATTAATAAATTAAATGCCCTTAGGATATGACAAGAACCGTATTTACAATATATTAGTTGATATTATTTATGGCATAGAGTAAAACAGGGACTTGTAAACAGCATTGTACTACTATAAAGGGCATAATAACCTAGTTGTTGATTGCCCAAATCATATTAATCCTAATCCTAATCAATTGGGGCACAATGTCTTGAGCTTCATCCAAGTTAGTTGTGAATTAAGTGAACGTACCCGAATTCCTTTGAGAGATAAGTTTATTTGCGTATTATGATCAATTGTATATTGATCGCACCACGATTTTTAATAAAATGTGTTTTATTTTTAAACTATTACGCGTAAAATTGCTTCGTCAGATTTGATACTTAAATTAAGCATTAAGAGAAAATACATTCAACGACTGTGAACATAGAAGTAAAGCTTTTACTTTATGCTTTCCCCTTCTATGATAAGCACAGTTTCACACTTTAAGGGTGAAATGGATAGAGGTAAGAAAATGTCGAGGCGAAATAAAATTAAGTGGCAAAAGCACGAAGTTCAAGATGGAGGTAAATGCAAAGACCACGCTCTTTGAATCACAAATGAGATGGAAACAATCAAGTACTTTATGGTTATCCTCTTCAATACTCTGGAAGTTGGAAGAGGTCATCTCGCGCCATAAAGCCATTCTCGGCGAAAAGGAGATTGCTGTTTTTCAACCGATTTAAGACTTCTGGATCTTATTCAAATGATGTCGAATGAAAAGAAGCAACACATAATAAATCATTTTAATTTAGTCTGTAAATGTAGCATTAGGTTTGAAATACTAACTTTTTAGAGACTTTAAGAAACTTATATATTTTCTTCTAATTGGCATATGTAAAGTATATATATATATATATATATATAAAATTTCTTTTTCTTATTTAATCATAGTGTTAAAATGTTCCTCTTCCAAATTAAATATAACACATTATTTTCATTTACAGCACAAAATGAAGTCGATACATATTTATTTCTTCAATTGTAATCATAATATCTGTATTAATAATATTTCATTAGTACCCATGAAAATTCAGTAAATAATTTGTATTTTCTTCGAAGGATTGTAGAGGAGAACTTCCCGCGAACGGTGTATTTCGATGTGATATGAATAGCTGCTGTTTGACTCCAAACAAAAGTCTGAAGCTGTGTTTAGCAGCATACATACACACCACCTTTTAAATTCATGTATCGAAAGGTTCGATGAAATGTATGTGATGCCATCAATACTGTGTATGGAAAAACAATTAAAACTTATTCCCATACTCAATATATATATATAGATATATAGTGTTGTTATTCGTTTTGGAGTTTTGGTCAATGTTGATGAAAAAATCTTAGTTTATGCTGATATTTCAAGAATCTTTATTTTCTCTTCTTCATGGCAAGACTAGAAATACTACTTAAAATTAATAATACTTAAAAACCAATGTACATTATGTATAGCACTTTTGGTTACATTAGGAACACTTAGGTTTTTCAACAACATTGACAAAACTCCAAGTAACAACACCATATATGTATATATAATTTAATTTATTGCTACTAATTGATGAGCGAAAAAACTTATTGTTATTGTTTGTAAATTTATTATAGTGATTTATGTATTGGTTTATTTATAAAATAAAATAATAAATTCAATGATTTATTTTTAAGGAATAAGTGCTGAACATCTATTGTCAAAGACTAGACGTTCTATTTGATATATATTTTTATTTGTATATTTGTGTGTGTTTGCCTCGAAAAATAAAAACGACCTGAGAAGGAGGAAAAAGAAAAAAAAATCCATTTATGGCCTTACCCTTTCCCTTACCTCAGTTTCCATTCAGCAATAGACAGCAACACCTGGGATAAGAGAGTAGAACGAACATGAAATTTCAAATAGCCTTGGATCTGTACTAGAGTATCTCTGTGCTACACCAACCTGAAACACACACAACACCTTATTATAAATTGTACCGCTCACATCAATAGCTGATTCAATATATTCCATTCCGAGACCGAAAAGTGCAATACCAATGTCTTCATGGTATCGCTCTTTTCAGGAGCGATAACGTTATCAGTATGTTTATTAATTATGAATAAACTTCATTTGCTAGGTTCATTCATCTAGGTTTAGTAATTCGAGATTGAAGTTTGATTTTATGGTTTTAATCTTAAGACTATATTTTAAAACACTAAACCATTATATCGGTAAGAGATTTTACCATTTAATTTAAAAAAAAAGTTATTTTATCACGTCATTATAAAGTTCTATATTAATAAAACATTGTTGCTAACCTTTTGGAAATATAGAAGAAAAAATATGTTGTTTCTTTTATAACCAAATACTTGAAGAGAAAACGAATAAAAAAAAGCAAAGGATAGCAATGCATAAATTGGATTTTCTGATGAAAATACATTCCCTTTCGCTGAAGTCATTAGCTGTCCATCATTAATACTTCTTTACGAAGTCGAATAAATAAAATGAAACCGGTCTATACCTTTTCCATTGGTTTCAAGAACCTTATACCA
This sequence comes from Riptortus pedestris, assembly GCA_019009955.1. NCBI lineage: Eukaryota > Metazoa > Arthropoda > Insecta > Hemiptera > Alydidae > Riptortus > Riptortus pedestris. The sequence goes on along the minus strand of CM032232.1, from coordinate 69,056,067 downwards.
TCTCCTGCAAATATTCGTTTCTAATTTTTAGTTAAGGAATATATTATTTTAGGTCACATAGTAAGACCAAAACTTGGATCCATTACCATTTGTTCAAATTTGTAAAGATTTATGTGCGCAGACCACATGAGAATCAAAAATAGAGATTTATAGTGAATGTCCATTTCGCAATAATTGTGTCTTTGCATCAATTAGTAAATAATTTGTAATATTATTATTTAAAATCAAACTTCTTTAAATATCATGAGAATTAAATTAGTATTTCTTGAATGAAAAGATAAATTGTTTCTAAGTAATTTTTATTTTATTATTTTCTATATTATAGAGAGTAATTTCTATAATATTTTTTCTTCAAATTATTTATGTAATTGAGGGATGGTTTTTCTAATTAAATCCGTCTCTCCTTGGAAGAAAATCTTAGCCAATAGATTCCGCTTTTATTTTATCTAGTTCTCTGTCTTAAGAACAGTGACCTGCTATTGCTATGCCGGAAAGTTTTTTGTAATGTAACTTTCTTATAACATTTTTAAAGTTTGTCGACAAAACTTTTAAGTACTTGGATTCATTAATAGTTTATTCAACATTTAAGTGTGGAAAAGGTACTGTCTCTAGATCTAATAAATAGTGTTTTGGCGGGCCAGTGATTAAAGCAGTGGATTACTATGCTAAACGGGCCAGTATTTAAACTGTTTTATTTTATTTGAGTGTTACATGCGACTATTGATGGTCGTGTATAGTGTACCTATGTTATTTATTTGCTGTGATTATTATTGCTAAGAATAAAAAATGCACTGGAAATGTTGGGGCAATTACAATTACAAATTGACCTAGGCATTGTTATCATAAAAACTAGATCAATCAAATTTAGAAATGGATTTTTCAAAGAACTGAAGAAGAATATGGATAATTATAATGAATTATAAATTCTTCAATTTTTTTTTTTTGAAAGATTATCGAAATGTGAATCACTGTACTGGGTCATTTATTCTTTTCGTAAGTGCTAAGAATATGCTTTCTAGGAGTATGGAATAGGCTGAATGAAGTCAGAGAAATGCTGAGAATCCCATGAGGCAATTCCATCTCTATATTACATGCTCCTTGGAACCACCTTCAAGGGTACACCGGGCACGTGGGTGGCACATGTACGACATATTAATATCAGAAAGTTTCATAAATAGATTGAGAATGGCCTTTCTTGAAAAGGGAATAGAGGGTTATTCGAGTGGAAACGCTGTACTACATCGATGTCGGTTAATAACGATTTTATTGTTCTATATAAATGTGAATAGTAAAAATGATTGTTGACATGATCCCAGTACTATTCTCGGGAAAGTACCAACCGTGCGAAGAGTTTAATAGTCTTTCACAAATACTGGTCTTGTTTATTTGTACTAAAACCTTACGTGTCTGGTGGGCGATTTTTCTCTTATGATTCATATTATCAAAAGAAAATTAGTATGAAATAAAATTTATCTGTATTTTTTCGTGGCCAAAGAAATAGATAATTAGCAGATGTATTATCCATTTTTATTTTCTGCTAATCGTAAGAGCGATGAATCAGGTTATTCAGAAGTGGCTCCTCACAATTAACCCTAGAATGGTAGTGATATTATTTCTCACTTAATGGTACTGATACGTAAATTTTACGTGTCCAACTGGTAATTGGTGAAATTATTCAAAATTCGTTAACGTTTGTGACTATTTATTTATTTTATTAAAACATACACTTATCTTTAACTTATATCTACATTAATATCTAATAATGTGCACGACATTCCTTTCAGTAGCTTTATTCGAAACACGTTCCGGAGGTTATGTGCTCCATTCATATCCATTCTTACCAATCACAACCTCGCCTTCTACATTTATTGTGACTGATCTGTCAATATTGTGTGGTTGAGAGGTTTCAGGTTTTTCTTGCCTCTGTGTTTCTTCTCTTTCTTCGATTGCCTTGATGTTTTCTAAAATTTTCTCACTTTCATCACTATCTAGCCCACTTTGTGTGCAATCATTTCCGAAGGCTCAACCTCCTCATCATTTGGAGAATACATAGCTGTCGCATCCAGATCCATTTATTTCATAATTGTAATTTTCCCCATCTGACTCATCGGAGAGTTATTTCAACAAATTTCTGATTTCTTCATCCGTTGAATATTTTTTCTCCATTTTTCCGAAACTATAAACAGATTATTTATATTCTTTCTATACATCTTTGTCTTTTTTATATTCAAAAATAAAAGTTAAAAACATTAAGAGAAAATAAATTAGAATATAAAAATAAATTGGAAGAAAATAAATTGAGAATAATATTAACTAAGTTCCGGCATAAAAACCGGTTATTAGTAGCAATACGTAAATTTTACGTGCCAAAAAGTTGCGGTTAATATATTGATACGTAAATATTACGTGTCGTTTTTATTTCAAAAAATAGTATTGGATGAGTGGGAAGGTTCACTTAGCTGCACTTGGCGGAGGTGAAGGCCGAACTGTCTGGAGGGCTCATAGCTGAGGGCTGGTGGTGGTGGGGTCGTTAACGGCCCTTTGATAACAGTTCAAACCAGATCATACGTAATTTTTACGTTCACTACCATTCTAGGGTCAGTTTTTAAAAAACGATTTGCGCTTTGCGTTCAACCCAGTAGCATCTCTCGAGACACGACCTACCTCTATCGCTCTGATGATGGGAATGTAAATTCCTCAAACCGCTGAATAACCTGAGGTGTATTTTCATTTTAGAGTTAATAGGAGATTGTCAACATTAAAATATAATTGTGTGAACATTTAGAACAACTGCAACAAGATCCATTTGTAATCGCTACTGCCTCATACATCTCACTCCAAAGTCTTGCCAACCCAAAGTCACGATATCACCTCACAGACCTTGTAAAAGGTCAAATACAAACCTCAGAAAAAAACATTCACTCGTTTTGGTTTCCTAACATTTTGGTTTGCAAGGCAATGAAAAGCAGATTTGGAAGCTCGTAGTGCTCGCGAAGATGAAACAACAGTTACCTTCATCTCCCCAGATTATTGGAAACAAGGGATTTCAAAAAGTCATATTTCAAAGGTGGAAGTTAGATTGGTCGAAGAAACATGACAACAAACTGTGACAAATTAAAGAAATTACTGAGCGGTGGAATACTCGAAGTAAAAAAAAATCCCAAAAGAGGAGGTTGTTCTTGCCCGTATCCGAATTGGAGATACAAAATTAACACATAATTATTTATTGAAAGGCTTCTTCCCTCTAACCTACGATTGTTTCAATGTTTATCTTACTGTCTCATATATTCTTCTTAATAGTAAAAATTACAATCTCCCATGAACAGCATACAACCTTAAACCAAACTCCTTGGAGACGACAAACAAGACATAAGTCTTATTGCATTTTTAACAAGAACTCATTTGTTCCATGAACCATAGATCCATCTACCGCTAATGACAATAGCAGTTGCGGTATACTGTAATAAATAAATAAACTGTGAGTTAATAAAATGATAAAATATTTATTTTAAGCATTTCCAATACTTCAGTTCAAATGATTTATGCAAGAGTATGCTTAGGAATATTTAGAGAAATATGGCTATAATTCACTTAATATTTTCAGGTTTTGTAAATGTAAAGTAGACAATAATTTGACTAGCTCTAATATTTTTGTTTTATATTTAACAGAAATATAACATTTCTAAAGAGAAAAGATTTTCACAACTGTAGTAATAATAAAGTTGACTGTTCAATATCAATGGATAGAGATTCCATGTGTGTGTCTTCAGAAGCTTCCACTAATTCGTTCAAATGAGGAACTTTTCGGGTCATTCTAGATTCCTTCCATTCATTTAAATGGATATCCAAAAACCATAGAAATAAGGATTTATTTATGAACTTTCCAGTGAAAACTTTATGAATACTTATTTAGGGAACAAGTATTATGTAAATGGTGCAACCTTAACGCTGGAGAAAAATTCCCAAAGTCCATAGCTGAAAACTTAATGACACTGAAGTTGAATAGAAGACATAAAAAGGACTCGACAATTTTGTAAAGACTCGATGAGAATATTCTCTAACATCTATAATAATAAATCTAAGTAAATGAACATAAAACTACCGCTACTAATGTTGGCTGAAATTGACCCCACTAGCTTTTTTCATTTTTATTTGAAAAACTTCTGAGTAAAGAATATTTTATTTTATATATCAACTTTTTAAAATTGTAGTTAATATAAATTATTATTTTTTCTTTTATTGTAGCATTTAACAGTAGATCTGTAACAATCTCACTGCAAAACAAAATTAGTAATGATTTAGTAGTCCAAAATTTAAATTTATTCTACCAATTTGAAAGTGAATGTTGAGGATTTAAGTCTTTGGAGGGACTCAGTTTCTCTATGCAAATCTTTGGAAAACGATTGTTGAATATTTATAAAGTACCTCTTAACTGCCAGTTAATGAATTCTTCGGTCTTCAATCGAACCGTTCGCTCCGAAATTCGCTGAGTTCCTTATCAGCTGTAGGGCCCAGCTTAGAGGAAGCTTCCTCGTGTTCTCTGGAGGCTCCTGCTCTCATATTATATATAATATTATAACTTAATATATAATGATTTTTCTGTTTGGCTATCCAGGCAATGTATATAAAATCACCAAGGTTTTTAGAAAAACTTATGGATCTGATAAGAAATTGAATATGATTGATAGTGGAACATGAATAAATATGAATCCTTGATTAATTTTGCCCCTCGATCCCCATCCGCTTTGTTGAATAGCTGTGGTCATACAATTTCTATTCATAAGATTGTGGTCTCATTTACATTTGTGAAGGCAATTCTTCAAAAGGTGTGTAGCCCTTGGTACAGCGAGTCTGTGCATTTTCTGATAACCTGTGTATAAATATATCAGAGTCAGTTTATTTTAGCATATTTCCCTTAAGGAAAATCAGCTATTGATTTATGGGGGAGGAATCTCGAAAATTTAAAATATCTCCGTTATTAAATGTTGGATAAAAACATTATACAGGGCCAATCTTATTGTAAACTGAATTCTCAGTAAATGTTATGTAACATATATTTTCGGTATCATGCACGTTAGCCGACTTATATGGATTTTATAGTTTTCAGCGTTCAGTAAACACCCACTACTCATGTTAAATCCATAAAAAGCTGTGGCATCAAGAACTACTTCATTCCAAGGTTAAATATGGTATTCATTGAACTTTTACTTAGTGAGATACATGCAAATACGTTATGTGATGACGTTATCAATTAAGAGTTTACAGTCTTTGCTTGAACTTGGAATAGTTAAACTAATGACGTTCTACAATTATTGTTCTATGCGTTTTTTCGTAACTCAACAATTAAGGGAGTTATTTGAATTTCCTTGTTTCTGGATTCAAAACACCCCCCCCACCTCTCTTCTATTCATCGGTATTTTCTTACATATAATTAGAAAATATGTGGTGAAATGAGTTCACAAGTGTGGTATGTCGACACGCTGGTAATTAGTTTACGCAGCCCTGCGTGACGGACATTTTTTTTTCTTTTTCATTTTTCGTATCAAAGGCAGTTCAAAGATATTTTATATATTTATTTAAAATAATTGCCCTAACTGTATGATCCGTAATTGTAGCATCTGCATAAATATATCTTTCATTAAAATAATGAATTGGACAACTATTACATCAAGAAGTGGTTAAACTATTATAAAGGAAACAAGGTGAGTAAAAAACAAATAAATTGTAGCACAGGAATGGAAATAAATATAAATAAAATAAAATATTTTTTAATGGATAGTAATATGATGTTAGAGTATATTGTAATTGTTAACTTTTTTGTCACCCCTTTTGTTCTTTACTTCCTGTGCTTATGCTGAGTTTTATTTATTTAGTACAAGGGGTAGTTTTGAATAGTAGGTTCGAAATCGAGCATTTTAAGTCAGTTGCTTTATCTTGTGTTCTTCCTTATGCTGATTCTATGTAAAGATTTGAAGTCAAATTAATAAACCGGAGCTTTCTTGGAATTTCAATACCACTTGAGTGCAGCTTTCCTCAATATCCTGATTGCTGGAGTTTGAAAGTCAATTATTAATAAATATTTTGCTGCCATCAGGAAAATAGGCTTTTACAATAATAGTCTGTCTGCGTTGAGTGAGTTGAGTTAGGGGCATATACCTGAAAGGTGTGGAGCTATTAAGGGATGGTATAAATTTTACGGGAAATACCAGGCATAGCTGAGGCCTCCCCTGTTCCACACCACCCCTTAGGCAGAATGCATTAGGCAATTCGTGACGGAACCCCAGGTCTGTTCCTGCTGTATGTATGGCTACTATGATTGTAGTTTGGAATATGAACTTGGACTCAAGGCATTTATCATATTTATTAAACAATTTATTACTTATAAAGAGTAGCCTCCATTCAGATAGTACTATAGTTTGGCAAAAGTGTTTATTATTGACAAACATTCAACGAGCAACCCATTATAATACCAATACCAACGGGCTGAATAAATATTTAGGGGCTGCTTAAACTAAACGGTTTAAGCACTCTCTCTCTTTATTTCTCTCTCTCTCTCTCTCTCTCTCTCTCTCTCTCTCTCTCTCTCTCTCTTTCTCTCTCTCTCTCTCTCTCTCTCTCTCTCTCTCTCACACACACACATACACACACACACACACACACACACACACACACACACACACTCACACACGTTCCTTCTCCGTAATAACAACCCGAGAGTGGTGTGAGAGTTGATTTGAAACAGGATCAGTCTGCCTTAACAAGAATAGACACTGTTGAGTGATATTAGCTGGAAGTTGTAATTGCAGTTACTAGTATTATAGTTCATAGTGGCACGGGAACTCAGAGCTCTCTCTCTCTCTCTCTCTCTCTCTCTCTCTCTCTCTCTCTCTCTCTCTCTCACACACACACACACACACACACATATATATATATATATATATATATATATATATATATATATATACTAGCTCAGATACCCGGCTTCGCCCGGGAATTCATTTGAAGCTGAATGGTGATGGTATTTTTTTGGCAAGGCTTTACTTTGCAAACTATTTTCACATTTACCCATCCCAGTTTTAAGGGTTTATACCCGTTGTTGGCATTTTTTAATACTAAAATTAATTTTTTATGTAAGACTTCACTGTTCAAACCAAAATCATGGGTAGCATTTATTACAATTAAATATCATCTATAATGAACATATTTCCTTTCAAAAGCCAATCCGACCTCACATAGTATAGGCAAAGTTTTGCACGTAAGATTATATTTGTAATAGTGAATCTCACTGGAAATCGCTTCCAGGAATGCCAGACGGCAAATAAGTAAACTCAATTAACTGGTCCCGTCATCTTCCGCTCCCGCATGAGACTTCTCAACATTCTTCTACTTATATTATTGATGCAAACCTTATTTTATAATTTATCTACCGGATGGAATTAAATAATAGTGGTACCCTGAAAATATCATATCGAGTTTAAACGCATATTGTTTTTTGTCATAATGACATTACCATTAACATTTAATTGTTATTATATTAGATATTTGTTTCAATAACTTCAAGGTACATTATAGAAATTAAATAATGGAAATGCTCTTATAGTTTATATTTCTATTGGAAATAAATAACAAAGTTATTTTCTAGGAAAAATAAATAAATGAGGAGGGGATGACGAAGATTTATAACCTCACTAATCCAAATCATACTTTGAACTATCATATAAGACGAAAACATAACATCATTTGTTATAATATTCATTTATTAAAACCCCTTAAATAAGTACTAATATAATTATTGACTCCCGTTTAGCGTATATCCCGTGTTTACCTCAATTTACGGCAAAAGTGAATGCACACAAAAGTTACTCTAAATAACAAAGTAAACAACTTTTGTTATGTGCACGTTTGCCGAAAAACAAATAGAAAATTAAAAAGCGAGTTTTTCATTTCAGCCTCTCTTATAATCCCCACTCCCCTTTGAACCTAAAATTTTTAATATAGCTTATAATCATGGCAGCGTTAATGTTTATTCACATACCGAGTTTTGCTAAGTTCGGTTCAATCGTTAGTGCCCAACAAAATTGTTGGCTCCCGCTTTAGATTTTAGTGTATATCTCGCTTATACTTTTCTATACGACAAAAGTGAATATAACAAAAGTTACTGAAAATAACAAAATAAACAACCTTTGTCATGTTCGTGTTTGTCGAAAAACCAATAGGAAACAAACTATCACTACTGTTAATTTCAGGCCTCCCTACAAACCCCACTCCTGCTCGTCCATAGAAATGTTGGTAGGGCATATGATAATTAAGGCGTCAACACTAATAAACATACCGAGTTATATTTAGTTCGGTTGAGTCTTTTGAGCCCAATAAAATTAATGACTCCCGCTATAGTTTTTAGCTTATAACTCATTTATACTTCGGCTTACGACAAAAGTGTATATGACAAAAATTACTCTAAATAACAAAATAAACAACTTTTGTTATGTACATATTTGCCGAAAAACCAATAGGTAACGAAATATCGGTATTTTTAATTTCTGGCTTCCCTTATAACCCCCACTCCTGTTCGTCTCAGAGGATATTAATATAGCCTAAAGTCTAAGTTTGGTTAGTAGTAATATACATACCAAGTTTCATAAAATTCGGTTCAGCCGTTTATGCGTGAAAAGGTAACAAACAAACAAACATACACGAAAGAAACAAAATGCAGTTATGGTGTCTATGACATGTGAAACGAAAAGTTATCGTGAAATTTCGCGAAAAAAATCAATGTACAGACAGAGGTTACAATTTTATATACATATATATATATATATATATATATATATATATATATATATATATAAATATAGTTAAACTTCACATACATAAAAAAAAAATGATAAGTAATAAACAATGAAAGAATAGATTTGTCTTTTTTTCCCTTCTTATTTCTTCACCTGAGTCCCTGCAGAACTTTCGGGTCTCCCCATACCAGCGGTCTCCATTTATTAAGAGATATAAAATTTTGAATAGATAACTTGGGCCAGGTAACTTAGCCTAGCTCACCAAGCACGTCTAAGCATAAAAGTGCGACATTTGGGAGATTTAATTTAAATCCGAAAAGTCTTAGAGGAACCCGCAGCTGCGGCTCCTTTAATATAAATTTGCCATACCTCTGTGCCAACTTCGCCAAGAAAATAGGCAAAAGAAAGGAAGAAGGAGGGAAAGGATTCGAAGTTGAATTTGGATATTACCACCAATCTCTGATTGTAGAGAACTCCAGCCTGTGTCGTGTGGAGGACGGATACCTACAGGGCAGGAAAACATCACCCGGCCAACTGAATGCGATGTACTGGAAGCATGGAAACTGAGAAACTCAATTAAACTTACCTCTCCCTGCGGAATTCTATACAGGAAATGATAATTTAATATAATTCATGATAATTTTAATGATAAGGGAAACGGATTCCCGCAATACGAGAGATGGTCACTGAAAAACAACATAGGAACATATGAACACATTGAGGTAACAACAATAATCTCTCGACCAAAGCATGTGGCAGAATGAAAGATTCAGCTGCCCGCTCGTAAATCTTCAGGTTCCTTTATCTTAAAACCGGTGCCAAATTCAAATCATCGTTGCGCCATCGTCGTTAAAATTCAAATCATGTGACACGAAACAATGAAGCTATTTGATTGCCGCTTATGTAAAAATTAACTACCCTTTGTATACATATAAAAATATTTTAATTAGAAAAAATAACTAATAGTTATATATCTATAAACTAACGCACATAAATCTATGTATACATATATTTTTATTCCTCAATATTTTTAATTTTACTACAGCACAAGCTAGCCATCTATGTTAATGAATTCGTCTTAAGCGCGTCAAATAAGTAGGTTAGTGGTTTTTATTCTTCCCTTGGTATAAGGAATTGGTTTAGTTATGGGCTCAATAAATAAAATCCATGGTCACATTAAGTCTAGAAAAGGTTGGTAACCTGTACATAACCAATTCCCATTACATTTCTATGGGCTATGGCTGTTTATGTTTTATTTAATAAATGAATTTAAAAATTAATTATATATTTTTTTAATCTTATATAATAAAAAATTAAATTAAATTAAAGTAAATTGTAAGTTTTTCTGATGGAACCTGGCATAATCGTCTCTTAGATAATCATTTGAAAGAGGAGTAATAAAAAAAATTCAAAATTAAATTATAGAATTGCTCCTATGAAGGATGCTTTTTCTCGTGAATGGAATATAAAAAAATATGAAATTCATTTTGTCAAGAAAAACAATCACAACTTACTTTATGATCAAAAATATTGTTTTTTCAAGTTAGAGGCAAGTTATAATTCAGTTAATATTATTGAGAGTATTTTTGTAAAAGCAAACAATAACGTTTTTTGCCGTATCCTTAATTTTTTAACATGTAAAGTTAATATATTTCAACTCCTCTTTGAAAAGTTACAAATGGTCAAAAAACTGCTTATATTAATTTAAAACAGTGTTGTTGGTAGTGAAGAATTTTGTTTAATTGGAGAGAAAGAAAATTACGTCTAATTCTTCACAAATTTTTATTTCAGCGCTAAGCGCTTTCAAAGACTATTGTCTCCATTTTCGGAGCCACACATGAAAACTGTTTCTGCCATCAAGAACAAGAAGGCCATAGGCGAAGGAGCTCATGAATTGTGTTTATTACATGAGGACAAGAAAGATAAAAAACTAAGTTCATTGGAAGGTCTGGAGATTGTGATGAACTTATTGGTAATCTCTGTTTGAACAAGAAGACCGATTGCTATAAGTCTACAATGGTGGGGGTACTGAACCTCGATATTATCTCCTGCGCGCCAGCCAGTCACTTGCTGTCTTTCCCTATGAGTGCATGCAAGGAAGGTCAGTATAGTTATTTATTATACAAGTGACGAAAGTAGATCATTTTACAAATCGAGTGAAACGTTTACCCACACGAGCGAAGCGAGTGTGGTAATTTCACGAGAGTTGTAAATTCTACTTTCGTCACGAGTGTAATATTAAATTTTTTCTGTAATCGTGTAATACATGATCAGATCTAACCAGAATATGAACAAAATTAGGATGTTGTGAAGATTATGGTATGTTGTTGGTAGGTTATAAGCGTGGTTGTGAAAGGTTATAAGCATAGTTATAAAACAACTAGTGATGATTGTGAAGTAGTGCAGTTATAAACAAGTGCAGGTTATAAACAAGGAAGGTAAATATTATTATATTTAAATTTTAAAATATACTGATTATTTCCACCAATAATTCATTCAAATTTCAATTTATTTTGTTAAAATAAATTCTTACAATGTTAAGAAACATTTAAAAACATTTAATTTCCAACTTCAAATTATTTTTTAATTTATACTTATTACTAATTAAGAAGGCAATTCACTTTCTTCCCTTGTGAAGAAAGTGAATACTTTCTTCACTCTATTTCAAAATGTTTCACTTTCTTCACTCATTTCAGTTTAGTAATGTTACTATTATTCAACGATTACAGAAAAAATATATTTTTTAGCTATACCTCAATGGATCTCTCACTCTCCGTATTTTATTTTATTTCAGGATTTGACTTAAGCCCATTTATTGTATTCACTTCTGTTAGGTATTTATTTTGTGTTTTTATATATTGATATTAATATGATTAATGACCCTGATGTAATGTATAGAGATTTTATTGACGTTATTGTTTTTCATGTGCAGCTCTGAAGATGGAGACAATAAACTTCGAAAGCGCTTAGCGCTGAAAACAAAATGGTGAAGAATTGGAAGTCTTTTTTCTATCTCCAAGTGCTTATATTAACTATTAAATATTATTATTAAAAATTTTAGTTTTTTCCAAAAAAAAAGTTGAGATGTTATTGGTGAATTTCTTCGAAAAGATTAAAATAATGAGTTCGGTAGGAAACTCTTGAAGTAGCTTTGCTGCAACAGTGGTTGCTTTATTGATTCTAATCAATGGCCGCTTGGTATAAACTATAGAGCTGTAAGATGTTGAGGTGAAATATAAGACCGAGAGGCAGAGAGATATTGGATTCCAAGACTCACCAGGACAACTGCTGTCTGACATTCACTATTAACTCTCTGGGCGGTCGACGTGCGATGCATCTACAACGATCAATCTGTCTCCTTATAACACAGTCTGTTAGTGTTCCTTACAAGTTTTAATGAAATGAAAAAAAATTATATCAATTATCGAGACATTAAATTGTATTACCCAAGTGTCTTTTATTTTACTCTACATCTTAATGAAATACCTTTACAAGTTTAGCAAAACAACACTTCGGGAGCTTAGTTAAGGGGTTGGTCATGAGAGCACTTGTTAAAACTTGAGTGGTGGGTTGGATTCTTGTCTGGGGAATATTTATTTATTAATATGGAGCTTCGCAACTGTGATGATGTTGCTCAGAAAAAGAACTGTATAAAATGAAAAAACGAAACAAAATTAATTTAAACGAAAATAAAACAACAAGACAGAAGATGAACACGAAAAGCAGAAATGCATCACAAAAAAGAAATTCAACACGAATAACAAAAATGCAACACAAAACAGAGATGGAAACCAAAAAAAAAAAAAAAAAAAACAGAAATGAAACGAAAAACTGAAATGTAACACAAAATTTAATGCCTAGAGAATAGAACTTTAATTCGTGACGGACTTATTAAATAATATCCGTAGTCCCACTCTGTCTAGAAAAGTTTGGTAACCTATAGATAACAAAACGTCACGACTATTGTATTACTTCATTAAATGTTCCATGATTCTTTAAGTGAATATATCCTATTGATTTGTCTAGATTATTTAGTTAATGAATTATTATTAGTTTAAGTATTATTAAATATGTTTTAATTTTTTTTCTTATTAAATAGGTTACTCGTGTTTGTTTTCTCAATAAATTCAGAACTATAATATTTGCACTTATAACGATAACCTACAAGCAAAATAAATGCCAAGTCGACGATTAAAAAAAAGATAAATAAAGGATTATTGCTCTGGTAATAATATGTCATTGTAGTATTCCATTCTTTGGAATGGTTGCGGTCATTTAAATGAAAAGAGTAGGGTGAGAGAGACATTTTTTACTCCAACTGATCTTCTGTCTTCATTACTCTGACAAATTACTTTGCTAAAAAATAATAGGTAAATTTGAGCCAGCTTTGTAATAAATGATACACGTTAAGACAGCCGTGGACTACGACATTTTTCTGGAAATCCGTATATTTGTCCTGATTTATTGTTTTTTGGTTTACTTCATCATTCTTTGTGAATTGTTTTCTTTTTTTAAATCCTCCATTCTAGTTTCATGATTTATAATTAAAAATATGTTTTGCATTTGGTAAAAAGTGATGAAACACTGTGAAGTAAAAATAAATGAATTAAGAAGGAAGATTGAAAAATCGCCTGTTCACACACATTTTACTTACTCCTTACCAGATTAATATAAAACCATCTTCAGAGATATTAACGTACCTAGAAGTATTATACACTTTTCAAGGAATTAACATGAATAAGAAGATGGTGATACGAAACTCCTGAAGACTGTTAGGGATTAAGTAAATTTACTGCATCTAATCCTTACTGAGACCAATTAAAGTATTTCAGGACAAAAGAAAGGATCTTTAGGTCTCAAACCAGCTATCTTTATTCTCTTATTTCACAGAGAGTAAAAAACAAGGTCAAAAATAAGAATATAACTGCCTTGGTGCAGCTCTGTTATGTTGCAGAACACAAGTTTAGATTTGGAAAGGTGAAAGTATTACAACAAGGGACCTAAGTCTGGTAAGAAGAAAATTCTGGAAGAATGTGGTCAATTTTAAAACTGGCACAAGGGAATTAACATGAATAAACTCTGGAATTTAAATACCTATTATGCTGAAGTGTTAGAAAAATTAAAATAATTCTGGCAAATAATGGCAAAGATAATTTAGGGGGATATGTAGTTATTATTCTGAAATGATTTAAATGTTTTTGGATGTGATAATTTTAAATAACTATTAACCTTTTAATTCTTAACTTTATTGATTTATAATTGGTTAATATAATCAAGGAATTTATTATTGTTATATATTTACGAGTACAGTTAATAATGGCATAGCACTAATTAGGGTTGTAGAACCTACCTGTTAAGAGGATTAGGTATTATTTATTAGAAATTACCACTTGGTATGGCTGATTGAATTAAGGAGTTTTTTATTCTGCGGAGATTTATTTGTATAACATGGACTGAGAGCAATAATTTTAAATGTTTCTTAGAACTCTATGAATCTAAGAAAATTATGAATTGTATTTATGGATGTGAGATATAAAAATTTACCCTGTATGTTTTTTAGTATTGCTAATGCCCAGGAAGGCGAATCGTCTGCTATGTGAAATATGAGAATAAAGATACCTGGTTTGAGACCTTAAGATCCTTTCTTATGTACGTATGTTTCTTATGTTTGTATGTAATTTACTGCAAGAATTAACCATTTTTTCTACTTCATATGATTTTTCTCCCGCTATATGCATATTGGAATCATGATATTGGTTATGAGATTCCAAGCACATTCTTTGTCGTGGGAAGCACTCCGCCTGGGGACTCGATACCACCCCCAATTGAACATAATGTATTCTAGAGCAAACTTTTGCCAGAGTATTTCTGGTAGCTCAGTAGGCAATAATGGCAAAGCTTTCTGTATTTTCAGCTTAATACAGGTTTTTAACGACCTTGTTCCGAATGAGAGGTCTTCCTTTCATGTCGGCATGCTTAGGTTGAAATGTTCGGTTTTTAGAGGCTAATTATATGACTCCTACCTAATTTCTATCATAAATCATATAATAGGCTCTTTTGAAATGGAAAGAAAATGTGATCTCTATATAAACAAACTGTAAGACCTATTCATGCCAACAGTATACAAAGTTATCTAGTACCAAACTGTTATCTTTTGTTGCTTCCCCAGTTAATTTTCCAGACATGTTCAATCAAGCAATTACTAGTAATTTCCAGAAGATGCAGGAGAGTGCGTTATATACTTTTAGTCAAACCCTTTATTGAACTGTTCACTTTCATTTTATCTCCATGCAACAAATTTCTAGCAAAGATAAAATGGTTGGTTTTAAACTGAAGCAAAAAACATTTGTCAATAAAACAGAATAAATGATGGACCTGCATCAGCTAAATTAAACAATGGTTTGCTAGTGATCACCTCCTTTAAGTTTATACTGATGTCATTTTTAAGGCGTTTCAATTGGTTTCACCCGTTATTGAATTAAGAAGAAAAAAAAAACTCTTTGTAAAAGGAGAAACCGCCTTGTCTTGAGGTTTACATTCGACATCAAAATGTTCGTCAAATGTTTCAAGAAACATCCTCTTGTAACTGAGATAATTAAAAATGCCTGGGCAAAAGACCTTACAAAAGCCAACAAAGTTGTCTCTGTTAAAAAATCTTTCAGGATGTGAATGGACTTACAGAATAAAATAAAATACTAACTTTGTACCTGTTGTTTGATTGCCCTACGTGCAAATAATTTTTTAGGAAATGTTAGATATCTTTGCCACCAATTCGGTGCAGATCCAAACGCCCAACCATGTCCTGTAGCCATACCATTTTAAGATTCTACAGTATATTCCATGTATGAAGCTCAAGATGGTTAATCTTAAAGTATATTAGAACCATCTGCATAAGTCCAACAAAAATTGCGAGGTTTCAATGAAGTGCCAACTATCAATTAAAAGTAAATTTATAAAAATATTCCATATTTTATTATAATAAAAATATTTAGGAAATTGTTGGGCAATAATTCCTAAAGAAACCCCTGCCTTCACCAAAGAACTTACAATTGATACAGAAGAGACGCAGCACCAGGCTGTTCCAATACTGATCGTTTTACTATGTATTGTATAATAAATTATCAACTTTACTGGCAAAAATAATATCTGGTTGTTAATTATTTAAATTTTGGTATTTAGTTTATTTTTATATTACTTTCATCGGGTTTTCTTCAGAAAATACAACTATTGAGTTGCTAAATTGCACAACTTCTATCAAATCCTTAGGAATTATTGTAAATAAGAGGCAAAAACACGGTCAGTTTGATATTGAATTTTGATATATAGTTGTATATATTTTAATTGTTTCTTGGCCTTCTAGCCACTCCAAACGTTCGAGATATTCAAACAAAAAATCATATTAAATATGATTTAGCTTAAATTTTAAGCTATTATGAGGTAAAGAAAGATTGAACTCTTTAACGGCCAGAATTGGCACAGGCGAGTTTATCAAGTTAGACGAAATATCTCCGTTACTATGAGGTGGATCGAAAAATGTTATATAATCAATCTTATTGCAAATTTCATTTACTAAAGTTTGAGTTCAATGCATTGTTTTCGTATGACAAACAGCTAACGAGATAAGTTTGTTATCGTGTTCTTATTTAGAAAGAATACTATATAGGTTGCTCAAGTACCAAAATTACACAATTATTTATTCAAATCCTCCAATGTGTTACATGTTGTTCGGTCAATTATAATTTCTATATTGGGAACTCGGATCCTTAGTTTATTTAATTAATGATAGTATTTTTTTATTTGTATTTAATCAGAATGAAAGCCTTTTTGACCATCAGTGTGTTATTTGTCTAGAAATCAAATTATAGATGACAGCGTCGCTTATTAATATTCATGGGGGTATTACGAAAGTAATAACGAAGAGACTTTTTTTTACACCTCATTATAATTTTAAATTATGACTGAAATGTTAAAATTACAAATGTTACAAACTTTATAATTTTACTTTAGATGCATAAAGTTAACAGTTTTATTATCATATGCCATGTGTCACATAATTCTGAACTTTTATGTTCAAATACTGGAAATACAAATTTTAAAAATGTGATTTTATAATAGTAGCCCAGTAGGACTTCCAATTTAGGAGTTGGTGAGTGAAGACATCTCTCTGGATAGTGGTTTCCTCAATAAAGTGTGGATTATAAGAGTGCATGTGTGTCATCTTGGGGCGTAAATAAAGAGCTACTTAAGGAGCAGAGGGAGTGTGTAGCGGCGGAGGGAGAAAGATAAGACATGACAAAGGGGATGAATCAGGAAATGGAGTGTGGGAAAGAGAGAGAGCAATTCAGATAGAGAGAGTCAAGCCGACTTTATGATAGTCTGCTCCAGAACCTGCAAATGGGCCATATACTTAGCGCAAACGCACAGCAAACCAAAATTATTTATAATAGAGTTGTCAATTAAGCTTATATATATATATATATATATATATATATCGGGAGGGTCATTATACTTTAAGAACTTGTTTTCCAGTTTAGGCGGTGAACATGAAGGACAGAAGATACACAAAGCCCGTCCACGCAGGCGCTGCCTTAACTAAGCAGATTTCACACGTGCGTCACGCATTTATATGAAAATGTAAAAGCACAGTATTTGCGATTTAGACTTCAACTAAAGTGTTTCATAATTTAGCAGCTTATTGTTAGTATGACATGAGTAGGAGTGGGAGTTTACTGAAGACCGAAAACTAAAAAATGCAAATATCATGGTTAATAATCGATATTGAAAACACGTATATGACAAAATTTATAGAACATTACATTTGCAATAATAATAGTCCCATGAAATGTTTTGATCTGACGGAGAACAAGGGAGATATTTCAAATGTTCATCTGCCATCCTGTTTTCTGTCGAGATGTTCAGACTATTACAATTTACTTTTCTTTATATGTATCCTCTATCAATTAAACTGGAGTCTTTGCATATAAATGAACACTTGAAAATGAGCTATTGTTTCTATTAAAAAAAGAAAATATTGCTGTCTGATTCAGTAATTATGATTAGATATAAAGTAAGCCCATATTCTCATTTCACGAGGTAATATTAATTGAAATGACTGTGTAATATGCCAAGCTGATCATTGGAAAAACTACGTAAAAAATGTTATGCGAGATGGGCTTATAATTATTTATTTCACATTTCATTAGTTCAAATTTTGATAATTCATTAACATTTAAAAGTTAAGTGTTATTTCTTTAACTATTTAAAAAAATTAAAGTTCACTTTATCACAACGATGTAGACGAACTCACTAAACATGCATAATAAAAACTATCTTTCGACTTTAATTTACAGACTCTACCAGACTTGCATTTAAAAATGCTACAGGCAACATCAAACAATACACTGTTATATAATAGAGCACTTTACACGACGGTCACCAATTCAAGTACTGCTTATATTCGGCGTTGCTTGAATAAGGTAATCTAAAGTCGGACGCTCTACCAATGATTTATGGGTGTCTCATAATGAGACATTATATTTGTTCAAATTATGGATAAACGCGTTAGTCAAATATGAATATTAATTTTGAAGTATCGTTCCCTAGAAGGTTGTTATGATTCTTTAATCTCCTTCAAGTTAAATATAGAATGAATTTAACAATCCTACAATATGATATTTCGTGAATGTTTGATGCGATGTTGATGGATCTTCTTTTTATTGTGTGTATTGTAGAATGTCAGGACGAATCGAGCTGAAAGAAAAGCTTTGAAATCTGAGGAATACTCAAGACATTGTGATTCAGTTATGCCCCAGACCAATCCCGGTAGTTGTGGGGGAGGTTTGGACATGGCGGTGACATTTCTTCTTCTCCTCTTTTTTGTCTCTGAGGAATCCTTTTGAATTATGTCATCTTCCGGCCCACTTCGGATCTTATTATATATGTATTCCTCTCTGGTTGTCGTGGGTTTTTGTTGTTTTATACCACTCCTATATTCCTGATCCTAACATCCTTCATATTGCTCTATAGATCCTCCCTTACTTATTTATATTTGTAGTAAACAAGTCACATGCTCAGTTTGTTTGATATATCTACTTACTATAAATTATTCATTGTTCCAATATTAAAAATCATTATTATTATTTTCAATACCTCTGGAATATGCTGGATGGTAGAGGAACCTATTGATAAGAATCAATAAAAAAGCCTTGTCCTCTACTATTGTTTTTAATTTTATGCAAAGAGCACTTTCGGAGTCAGCGCTCCATTGTAAGTGCCTGATTATAGCAGTATTGTCTGGACAAAACCTCGGGGCGACTGCCCGATTATTTTCAACTTCCACTTTTTAGCAGATTTCCCCCCAGCTATTGAGGTCGTACTCATGACGCGATTTTTGTAAAATTTCTTCAAATGCCCATCGATCCTACCCTATATATATATATATATATATATATATATATATATATATATATATAACTCTGTATATACAAGCCCTTCGGCATTACCCGCTAACGGCTTGTAAATATTTTAAGAGAGGTGCTGGTTCATGTACATTTTGTATGTGTGATTTGATACCGGAGGACCATGATTTATAAAACGGTTATTACTATTAATAGTATATTGAATAATTACAAGATATCCGGCCCGAATCGGACCAAACTATGTATTTCTATGTTGAATAATTACAAGATATTGTGGGATGGGCTATTGCAGGGCATATATGTGTTAGTGAGTTAGTATATACATTACTTCAAGGGATACTGTTGATATGGTGATACTGTCCTGGATGCTGCTATGGTGTTCTCCTTCTCCCTCCCTCCATCCTGTTCTCCCCGTGGATGCTCCTTCCTTTACTCACTCATGCTGGAAGTTCTAAAGAATGGGTGTGAGAAAAGCTAGAACTGCTGCTGCACATGGGAGGCTCTACTATCTCCTCTGATGTCCTACTCACACTACTGTCCCAGCCTGGCTTCCTTATCTCTTGCACTTTGAACCCAAGGATCCCTCTCAGGTTGTGATTTCAAAGGTAGGCTATAGAGGTCAGCACTCTACAAGGGACATCCTTGGTAGTTGCTACCAGATGGGGCTGGTATAGTTTAATTAGCGCTTCAATTTTAAATTGTACAATATATATATGTATATATATATATATATATATATATATATATATATATATATATATAGAGAGAGAGAGAGAGAGAGAGAGAGAGACATATAGATATTTGTCTGTTGTCGCTATAGCGGTCGCAATTTTTGTTTGATCGTTACGAAAATCGAAATTTAGTCGTTTTATGTAAAAAGAAAGATCAAGTTCGTTAACGGCTGAAATCGAACCTGTGGGAGGGAGGGGGTTTAGAGGGGAGGATTTTCGAAAAGTCGAAATATCTCCGTTACTATAAGTCGGATCGAAACATTGTATAGAATTCATCTTATTGCAAATTACATTTACTATAAATATTGTTCT
The DNA here is from genome assembly GCA_019009955.1 of Riptortus pedestris. NCBI lineage: Eukaryota > Metazoa > Arthropoda > Insecta > Hemiptera > Alydidae > Riptortus > Riptortus pedestris. The sequence continues at coordinate 69,035,817 of CM032232.1, read as the reverse complement.
ATACATATTTTCCGTATAATGAGTATTAACCGAGATATTTGTATTTTTTGTAATGAGTTCCGCTTTCAGTAAACCCCTACTCCTACTAGGGACATATTAATAATAAGCTGATATCTAATGAACTACCTCATTATTAGGTTAAATACAAAATATTGTTTTCAACAAAGCTTTATTTCACGAGGTACAAACAAATACGTTCTGTTGAACCCCCCCCCCTCCCCCTAGTTTTTTCTGGGACTAAAAAAATCTGAGTGATTGAGATAGAAATTATTTTGATTCATTTCAAATTACTCCACTAACTATAATAAATAGTTTCCAATAAAATTAATATTTTATATTCAGATATATTTCTTTAATTGTTTGTATTTCCGGTCTATCTATCGATACTGTACTACAAGGTTGGCTAACCTGTTTGTTTACAATCCAGCCATATTACGTTGTAGGGACTATTAACTTATATTGTAAATTCACTGAAAGATTTCTCATTGCCGTTTGTAATTATTCGCTAGTATTCACGGAAGTGTTACCTGTATGTTTATTTATCTATTGTAAACCTTCGCTGGATAACCTGCTTGTTCCTTAATTATGTGAAAATATCATAACCGTCTGAATCGTATTTTGCCCCCCCTTTCTATTTTCTTCCCGGATTCCTAAATTTGGAATGGTTGTGGTTAAAATTATTCTGGTCTATTATTAATTACAGTACTAGATATAATAAATAGTTATATGAATAAAATTTATAACTTATATTCAAATATATTTCCGTAATTGCTTTTATTTCCGGTAAAAGCTGGCTAACCTGATTGTTTAGAACTCAGACTGTTTGCTATCAGGAAAATTATTACCATTTGACTTGCCCTTTATTTGTTTACTTAATATTCACAGCAGTATTAAGTCTTACAAATATTTTGTGGTACTATTTAGTGTTGGTGTAATAAGTGTTCAGAGCGCTGCTATCATTAACGGTAAGTCCATCTTTTGTGTTCTTGTTGTTTTTTGAGATTGAATTGTTTTTAATTTAATCTCGGAGCCTAACGGCCGTTTCTTTGACTGGCTCGGCTCTCGTGAAATTTCTCTATTGTAAAACTTCACGTGGGAAATCTGCTTAGTTTACGCAGCCCCTGCGTGACGGACTTTTTTTATTGTCATTTTCACTCTAGTGGTAGCATTCGATTTATTCGTACGTTCTTCTATTCTGCCTTCAGTAACCCCCCCCCCCTACTCATCGGTTTTTTTATATATAAAGAGGGAATATGTTGTGATATGATATCACATGTGTCATACCAGCATTCGGGGAATCAGCTTAGTTTACGCAGCTGCGTGAAGGACTTATTATTGATCCTGATCATTTCATTTAACTGAAATGCTCATATTTGTTTTTGGAAATTAAATCAGAAATATGGGGTATTCTAAATTTCAAATAATTTACGTTATCTTTAGGCAGATAATATACGGTGAAATTAGATGAGTGATATGCCATGCCAGTATGTGCGAAATCTGCTAATTTTACACAGTGTCTGCTTGATGGACTGTTTATTTTACTTTCTCTAGTGTTTCTCTAATTATCACAGTTATTTTTTGGACAGTTATTTCAAAGTAATGATTGTTCTTTATTATAATGTATTTTTATTTACATCACAAATTGTTCTTACTAATATTTACTTTCAGAATTACTTACTACTAGGAACTACCAGGGGTTCTATCCTCAGAATGTTTTGTAATTCCATTTGACCCAAATCGCCTTGTTGCGGGTGCTCTTGTATAAAAATGTAAATAAATAATTCTATGCGGTCTGCAGCAAGAATTTTCTCATCTGAACCCTTATACTCCGCAATTTCTCCGCCTGCATGTTGTTAATACCTGGTGTTTTTTATTGCATTTTCCTTTTTCAACTAGTCAATGATGGTGGATCCAGTGACCTGAAAGTACATTGACGCGTTACTAAATATACTAGGAGAGGAAGTCTTATTTATTTTAAAACCTTAGGAGGAATGATTTGTATTACTGAATTATTATTTAAGTTTACTCTATGTATAGAATAAATATCATCACAGAGTAATGTTAAAGTAGGGGAGACATTAACTCAAGTGAGCGAAGGGTCTTTTGCAATTGATTAATAAAACATATGGAATTGTCATTTGCAATTAATTTTCTAAGTACAACGATGGCCCATTTGCAATTAATATACGAAACAAGTGAAGGGACACTTGCCATTAATTTATGAAAAATATCGAAGGGCCATTTATAAATGATTTAATTAAATGTCACAAAAGAGTCGATATCAGTATAATATAGAATTTGAATTTCCAAACAAATACAAGTAATCCCATGAACGAAAAGAGTGCCGTGAAATAATGTAAAATGATTCGATTTTAGCTTAAAGGAAATCAGCTATTGAGGTTGTACTCATGACGGAATTTTCGAAATTTTTCTTCAAATGTCCATCGATCCTACCTAGTATATGACGAAAATGAGGTCCGTTCAAAACTGTATATATATTTGTCTGTTACCGCTCTAGCGGTCACAATTTTTGTTTGATCGTTACCAAACTCGATATTTAGTCGTTTTATGTAAAAAGAAAGATCAAGTTCGTTAACGGCTGAAATCGGACCAGTGGGAGGGGGGTTTAGAGGGAAGGATTTTCGAAAATTCGAAATATCTCCGTTACTATATGTCGGATCAAGAAATTATAAAAAATCAATCTTATTGCAAATTAAATTTACTATAAATATTGTTATATAAATTTGTTCCCTATCTTGAATATTAACCGAGATATTTCCATTTTTATTAAATTTGGGCCGATAACGGATTTTTGAATTTTCCGCCAAAAGCTAGTTCAGCCCTTTGCCGTAACTGTTCGGCTCTCGTATGGAGATTTCTCTATTGTATAACTTCACGTGGGAAATCTGCTTAGTTTACGCAGCACCTGCGTGACGGACTTTTTTATTTTAGAAAGCCTTCGGTCTCTTAATTTGTGTTATTTACAAGACCCAATTCTTGACTGTAAGTTTGCATAAATTCTCTAAATTATTGACAAAAATATAACGAACTGAAACTTTATGACTGATTACCATAGGGAGATATAAATTTTGGTATATCTGAGTTGCAGAAACATCTCAGAGAGCCCTAAGAGAGATACGCATGTTGATTTAAGAGAAATCCCCTGATTCATTGATTTTGAATGTTGTTCTTTCGGCTATCTTCTCTGGTTTCTCCTCCATTTATCTCTTCTTCCTCTTTCTTATTGTTGTATTCAGATGTATTATTACTGGCAATAGATAAAATAACAAAAATAACCAAATGAAGTAGATGAAAGCGTACAGGAGAAATACGAAAATTAAAACGACAAGTTCTTTGTATTAAATTCCACGAAAATTCCTAGTCCCATAATTAATTTATCCTTCTTATCAATACTATTCCAACTAAACTTATCAGGGGTATTTGCATTGATAGTAAAATAAGGAATCCTGTTTAAATAAATCAACTAATTTATATTCAGCTATTTCGTTTGTTAGAAAATATATATTCCATTTTCACTCTTCCAATTATGTCTAAATTATAAGAGAATTTATTTCAAGTTTTCTAGATATATTTCTTCGAATAGCACATATGTACCTATTTAACATTTGAATAAATCATATTTTCATCTATTCATGCCTCTAATTTTGAATTTAATTCTATGAAAGTACAAAATAGCTTTGAAATGAATAACGTACTATATTTTCTACTTCGGATACATTTACTCATTCATTACATGTGTGAATATACCAAGAAAGGTCATTTAAAAAAATAATAAGTATTCTTTCAAAACATCAAACAATCAACATAAAAATAGACTAATAGTGAAAAAAAGAAGACTACTTTATGAAAAATTTCTTGATCTTTGCAATACCACTCATTAAAAGAAATATAAAGTTTCTACAAAAGGGGTTTAATAGTTTCATTCAAAAGAATAATATAAATAATTTAACTCTCAAATAATATTACAGAATAATATAAAGTAGTTCTCAAATAATATTAAAGAATAATATAATGTAGCTCTCAAAGAACATTTAATATGCATTGAGAATATTGCTGACTCTAACATTTCAGTTGAAACCGACTGAACACTATGGTGGAAAAATCATTTAGATATATGAAAATATTGAAGATGGAAGATACGCGAATTTGTATTACGGAAATATTATAATAGAATAAAGTCACATTAAAGATAAATTTAATTCGAAGCATATAAAATGTTTTATATATATACGTACATTTAATTAAATGTATGGAGCGTAATAATAAAGTCTATGTAGGAAAAATTAATGAATTTGTGAATATAATAAGATAAAAGATAAGCCTATATATATATATATATATAATTTGTTTCCTTCCTGAAGTAACCCTACAGGAGGGGAGTTTATTAGCCACACGTTCGTACAATAATTAGTACATAACGTGTGCTTGATACAGTTTTTTTTTTAACTATAATAACATAAAATATTTGTACGATAAAATCATTTACAACAAAGAAATAGAAAAGAAAAAAGAAAAGAAGAGAAAAACAAATTTTGGATTCAATGCTGAATAATTAATTAATTTAACTGTATTTTAGTTTCAAATAATACAGGAAGTCATACATTTTTTCAGCAAACTGTTTTAATGGTTTATTATGTTATATATACATATATATATATATATATATATATATATATATATATATGTATATGTGTGTGTGTGTGTGTGTGTGTGTGTGTGTGTGTTATGAAAATCGCAGTATTAAAAAAATGTTTATATTTCATTGTTAATGGTATGAGTATGTTTTGAACGCTTATTAACTATTTTTTTTTTAATTTTAACTAATTTTTTACTCCATATATATATATATATAGACCACACACACACACGACCACTTTTAGTTTTTATGATGCTTATTTTATTCTGTTTTTTTGTGACATTTGTTTATTTTATTTTCCCCAGTTAAATCAGATTACATATTTTCTTTATCAGCCTCGGCAAGTAAAAGGTCACTTTGTATTATTTATATTCTTAACTTAGCTTATCACTGTGATCCTAGTGAGGCAGAGTGTACATTATAGCAATTTCATTTTTAAAGAATTCGACCTTAGAGAAATTAAGACGTTGCCGCTAATAAACGTAAATTCTAAAATAAATGAATATGTTACTCATTTTCTAATAAAATGAAATCTGTGTCTATTCTGTATAATAAACGACAACGTATGATTAGGATCATTTAATGAAAATCAATTATACAATATTCAAAGGAAATATTAAGAAGAATACAAATGAAACATAAGTCATGTATGCAATACCTACTTAAGACTTCCTATTTTATCTTTAAACTCTTTACTTCAAAAAGAGATGCTAGCAAACGTATTAGAAAATTTTGAAACTCTAGAAGAACAACCTCAAGATTTTAGTAGGAGCTACAACTTTTGTTCAAATAAAAGCATCTTTTCAGAAAGTGACTTACACTTGAAAGCAGAAAAAAGTTCTTGGTCTACATTTACATTTCTACATTATTTGTGATTATCTGTCCTAGTTAAAATTCGACAAAGTTGTGTGACTTTTTAAACGTCCGTTCTCGGATTCCTAACATATATATATTGGCGTCTTATCGTAGTAAGTCTTATCTTAAGATTCAGTTTATAGTACTTTCTATGACAACTAACTGTTGAACCAAAATTTCGGAGCATCGCCTATAATAGTAAAGAGAGAATATCTTCACCTTTTCCATTCCTCTTGTTCGTTTTTTACCTTTGATGTTCGGAATATACTAAATATTGTTCTGTCATATAGTTCTGATTGGTGGTATAGATGAACCTAAATTTCAAACTTGCTGGAAAATGTTTAAGTTTCCTTAGTACTAGATAATTCGGTTGTAGGAAGGACGATATCACGGAACTTCTAATTTTTCTCCTGTACCTACTCATCATCATAAGACAGTTGAGTAGCTTCTGTTACGGAAACACAGAATTATAGCATAAAATAGTACACGTATATGAAACTAAAAATCATTGTATAGAAATCGAAATGTAACTACTGGCCATTGCGTCTTCTCACATCATCGGCTACTTCTCAGGGTCATATATTGCACGGCAATCATTCCCGCTTCCACCATCTCTGCTATAAGAGCTAATTTATCTATTTATTCAGAGATATAGCACAATTAGGCTAGATAATTAAAGAAACACTTACTCTGTTTGCATCTTGGGAGTCGACTGACGATTCCTGTCCTGCTAAATTGACCTTTGGATTCACAGGGCTCCGCTGTCAGTCCCTTGACAGGTGCTGCTACCTCTTTTAAAGCCCAGTACTAATCACTCTGATCTCATAGATATAGAGAGACAGCGGAGTACCTCTAAGGCTCGAACGTTACAATATATATATACATACATATGCATATACATTAAATTTGTTATATTGAAAATGTAGAAAGCCTTAAGTATTAAAAGATTACGTAATATACACTAGCACTGGAGTACATTTTTTCCTACAAGAGATTTACTATTACAGATATATTTGGGCTAATGAATGATCTCTTATACTCGACCAAGGGTGGCAAATATAAAAAAAAAAACTTTGAAATGTAGAAAAGAAAAAAGTGTTGGCTACAAGAGCATTAGGATAACTTCAAAATTCAGGAGCTCTCTTTACAAACTTGCTTTGCCACTAAAACTAAAAGCTAAATGTGAACACCGTCTCCAGGGAATATGCGTTCCCTGAGTTTAAGGCACAGTGAAACTATATTAGTCCGTGATTCAGCCATCAACCCAATTAGTCTTCTAAAATATACTTATATTCTTCACTGGCTTGTTACGAACTTTAATATTAATTTAGAATTATCTGAATTTAGGAAACTTCAACCTCTCTTGGCTGTCTTTCCCAAAAAGCACTTCGATAAATTTGAAAACTTTGACGGTTTACACTTAGTTTTATATATATATAAATTGATCATGTACACTCATCAGTCCCATCAGTTAATGGCGCAAGAGTATCATCAATAATCAGTGAATACTATCAACAATATTTTCTCTTAAAGCCGCCGGGAAAATTCAAGTAGCTATTATTCTATTACGCCTTCTTAATCATTTTAACTATCTATAAATTTCCTATTCTTTATTCATGTACAAAGTTGTTCGAAGAGTTTAGGTGCATACATTTTTTCATACGAATAACGCTATGGTGAACCTGGGTTAAAGTGTTCAATATTTATTAAATCGTACTATTAACAATTATTCCCGACATATCGGTATATTTAACCATTATTTGGCCTACAAAAGACACAAAAGGATTCCAATGTTGTAAATTATTTTGAAAGTGGGAAATCAGACTTGGATATATACTGGTATTATTTATTTATTTTTTTTGTGGCGCTTATGAATTATTAATATACGTCGCGATTAAAGACAACGTACATCTGTAGACGACCACTATGTTTTAAAGATACACACATTTAGCGAGTTGTGCAAAAACTTGATGAAGCTTGCAGAGATTTTTGTTTTACTTTCTGTAGAAAGTATTCGTTAGTTAAGGAAAGACTTTAAAAATATATTATATGTCCCTATTATTCGTTTATGAGAGAACATCTGGTTACATTTCGTAGAAACGCTCTGGGGAATTTTTCATTCAACTGAAACGTACAGGGGGATCGCTTCGAATAAATTAACTGCTTTCAAGGAATTATTGTAATGAAATATTCAAAGAAGTTGGCAGAAATAACTTTAATAGGGAAATCTTTTACATTCTTACTTTATTGCTGTTTTAAATATAAATCTGTTTTAAACATAAAACTACAGCTTGAATACTTTATATTATTCAAACATGTTACTGCAGCCTTCTTTTTCAAAGAATTTCTATCGAATACGATTTTATTAATGAATGTAATTTAATTGTGCTCATTAAATGAATTTTTATATGCCTGTGGTATTTAATTCTGGATTTTGAGCACCTGTTGGCACTTTTTTAAGGGTGAACTTTTTGACATTGGAGATCAATAGCCGTACACTAAGGATTCGTAACTAAGAGATCCGGTAAAATTAATCATCTAACATTGTTCCACGATTGAGCTTAAATTCTCATAGTTTGAAGGACTATTGATATAAATATTACCAATCAGTCCCAAGTCTTAATATCTTATAAGCAGGTCTGTAGTAGTAATTCTAACTCAAGTGAGTGTTTATTTCAGCTTTGATATTGTTCATAAAGTCGTGCTGGTGTGTGGGGGTAATTGAAATACAAAATGTTAGAGCAATTGCCTATGAAAAGCACGCCATTTTCCGTAGATTTATTAAGATAAAGAAATAAATAACGTTAGGCCATATAGGAAAGGCTAAACAAAAGGACACAATAAATTCTAGAAATGGGCTTCCATTGTGGTGGGACACTGCTTTGTAGTTGGGTCGAAATTCGAACAAAACTGAAAGAAACGAATACTCTTATAATTCTGGATTTTAACTTATTCTTTTTTCTCTATTTTTTAAGGTGCCGTTTAGTGAGGATTGTAAACGGCCTCAAAATGATTTCTACGTCAAACCATTTTGGAGGTTTCTACTCGTAGCTAAGTTACTAACGATTGGACTTTCACTCCAAGCTTGTATTTTCTGATATAGAAAGCCTATATTTCGCACGTCCTCCTCCAGTTATACCAGCCCAATACTATTTTTACAACTCTAATTATGGTAAGCCATACAAATACAGTCATTTTTATTCCTCAGCAACAAAACGTCATTGCTCAAAACATTCATTGGCATTCTATAGGCCGGCTATCAAAATTCTAAAAATGGTACTGTGGACTTCAAAAATTGAAATTTTAGTTTTCCAAAAGTATTTAGAGAAAAAAAACAACAAGAAAATAAGCTACGTATTGTGTTTCTCTTCAAGCCGCTGGTGTTTTTTTTTTCCAGAGGCCGTATCTTTAAACCAAAAGGGTTTTTGATAATGCTTTAAAATTATGGGTCTGGCATTTCTTTTTACCAAAGTTACAGTATTTTCTTTTGTAAACAATTTTTTTTTAAATTCGAATAATTTAAAAAAAATTAGAGGATAAGAAAAATCTGTGTTTTCTTAAATTAATTTGTGCCGCACCTGTCAAACTGTTGTTTTTTTTTGGTCTACGACTATTCAAGCTTGCATTCATTTATTTATTTCATTGTTCCAATTGTTTGAAATTATCTGGTGGCGTTTACAGATTATGTATTTATAATTTTAAAGAAAGAATAAATGAATTAATTTTCATATTTTATTGTGAAAATTTCTTATAGCGATCTAACCACGATAATTCCATAGATATACTGAACATACATAAACAAATTAATATTATAAGTAAGTCTTAAATTGACAAATGACTCGGTTCAAAGACTATCTCTGATAGTACTATAAAATATGGAAATCCTATCTGATACATATAGAAAAATAATAAAGACTTTCAACTTGTTCTCATATCCTTAAATCATTAATGAATAAAAATGAAAATGGCTTAACTGTATCAGGATCAAGAAAATATACAAAGCAGCATGGGAGAAGTCAAAGAATGTTTGTTTTGAAGAAGGTCAGGTGTGATGGTATGTAGATTCCCACCTTATTCCAAAGATCAAAGCACATAACAAAGCTTTTGCATTCTTATGATTTTTATACCCAAGCCATTTTGATTCCACCTTTGTGTTTATGTTTTCGCTATACTACTTTATGTATCCAAGAACCGTAGTATTTATGTAAAGTTTAGTACTTATTGATCTGAAAGTCTAATTATAATACTACACAATGCCTCTAGGGGTTGTCGGAAAGGGATGTTGAAATGGTTAGGATAACATCCTGTAAGATTTTCATTAAGCCAAAATACACCCTCCATGACGAGACTACAAGACTTGACAGTGGAATACCAGGCAAATTTACATTATGATGTTGATTTTGCTAAACCAAACTGTTCCCCACCAAGTCATCTCTCACTTCAATTAGAGAACCAAGTTAATAAATGATATGAAGCCTTAGCTTCCATAAATATCTTCTAGTTACATATTCGATTACACAACTTCTAAGTGCTCCTACCATTTCACGTCAGCGGAAACTCGCTTATCGTACGGTCTGATGTTATGAGTCAGTAACAACATTCTACAGGCAGCTGATAACATATATTATTGTTAACGTAATGTGATTGTGAAAACAATGACCTGTAATCTCGTGGTACTAGTTCACTCTATATGCTTGTATCATAATAGCTATGACGTATATAATATGAGTTCGCTCTATTTTATTTCAGGAAGGCATAGTCCTGGGGAATTTAATAATAAGCATTATATATAAATTTCCATTACATTTATTTTAATCATCTATTTTCTCTCTCCGAGGTACATGAGAAGCTACTTGAATAAAGAAGAAACAGTTTTTGGTTAGTAACACCACCAGAATACAGCTGAGACTGACAAATTATTCTCACGCTACAGATGTGTTGGAGGAACTTCATGAGCTAATTTCATTCTTCGATTTATTATCGAAATGGAATTAAATGGAACCAAGGATTCCCTGTTACTCCACACACAACCCTTGGTTTCCTTGTCAAGAGCAGGGCACTGATGATGAAGCATACGCTCTGAAAGAAGAATATTAAAAAAATATACCGCGTCAAGGACGCAACTCTCCTCCTTCCAGATTTCTAATGGGGCATATATATCTAAATTACTCGGTCAAATCCGAATTCGTTATTGCTTTTCAGCAAATTTCCCTTGAGGGAAATCAGCTATTGAGGTCGTACTCACGACGCGATTTTCGAAATTTTTCTCCAAATGTCCATCGATCCTACCCAGATGACGAAAATGTGGTCCGTTCAAAACTGTATATATATATATCTATATATATATATATCTATATATAGATATATATAGATTTGGCTGTTACCGCTCTAGCGGTCGCAATTATTATTTAATCTACACCAAACACGATATTTAGTCGTCTTTGTAAAAAAAAAGATTAAGTTCTTTAGCGGCTGAACTCGGGCCAGGGGGAGGGGGGGGGGTTAGAGTGGAGGATTTTTGAAAATTCGAAATATTTCCATTACCATAGGTCGGATCGAAAAATTGTATAGAACCAATGTTAAATGTACTATAAATATTGTTATGTACATTTATTCACTACCTTGAATATTAACCGAGATATTTGCATTTTTCAGATTTCAGCCATCAGCAAACCGCGACTTCTACTCATGTTACATAAACAATACTCAATTCACATGCAATTTCTTATACGGGGTCCTGGTGACCCCCCCCCCCCCCGTCTTAAGGTTTTGGACTACTAAAATTTGATTGATTGAGATAACAATTATTCTGACTCATTATTAATTTCAGTACTAGATATAGTAAACAGTTATCAATGAAATTAATATGTTATATTCTGATATATTTGAGTAATTGTTTTCTTTCCGGTGTGAGGCTGGCAGACCCGTTTAATTACATTTCTACCCTAACGCTTCCTGTCGGCAGGTTATTGAAATTGAATGAAACATTTTTTATTTCCGTTTGTATTTATTAAGGGTGGTGTTGTGCTACCAGTATGTTGATTTATCTATTATTAAACTCCCCGAGGGAAATCTGCTTAGTTTACGCAGCCCTGCGTGATGGACTTTGTTTTTTATTTTTTAAAAAAATCCAGTTTCCCAATTATAGTCGGGGTTCGATGTAAAATTGACGTAAATTTGTGTCACATCTAAAGGTTTGCATCACAACTAATCCTTTGGGTTTGCGTTCCTCCCCTTAGATCTTTAGGATTAACTGTTGTATATGACTCATCCGTTGTTCAGCAGATCAGTGTGTAGCATAATCTTCTGTATGGCTTCCACAATTCAGCAGCTTCTAGATGAGATCCCTCCTTACCCCGCTCCCCAGAAAAGGACCAGATCATCTGCGCACTGTTATTCAAGCTAACCAAAGGGTGATCTGGTGTTTGGGGCACGTTGAATGAATGAAACACGCAAGGCTGCTGCTCGAGATGCTTTATGGTAGACTGAAGGAAGTACAATTCGAGAACACCAAGGAAATGGTGTCTCAAAGACCTGGGAGGGAAAGCCTGCAGTTTCGGCTTCGGAGATTGGCGATCTTTTGGAAATTAGCAGGAATGCTTAAAATTTTGGCTCCAGACGCTCTCATCGGTGTGCCAGATTAACGAGTAATCTTTTTCATTAACTTCATTAGGAGAAATATGGAAGGCACTAAACTATAGTCAGATTTCCGTGGAGACAAAATATTGGTTTGAGAGACGTGAAGTAGCTTGAAACCATTGACTGCCCTTCTTGACCTGGCCATCATGATGGTCTATCAAATCAAATTACTTTTACAGTACATTTCTCCTTAGTAACAATTTGATTTGTTCAAAGATGAAACAATTTTTAGACAATGCATTGCATTTAATGATTATGTTATGTACTAGAAAATAATTTATATTTTAGTGTACTTTGTAGGTTCCTGCAAAAATTAAATCGAAAGAAAAACAGTATTATGTGGATCCATAGATGACTCGAGGACCTACCATTCAGATGTAGAATGAACGATCTCTGAGTAATTAATCCAAGCAATGATTGCCTGTTTTAAATTTTAATCCAGACAAGGATCCTAATTCAATGAGACACTCCAAGAGTTTGTTTTGTTCTGTTTAGTCTGTGCTGTTGGTAAGGAACCGCAAGGATCAGAGGATGCCATGAATAATTTAGATTGGGTGCTAAGTCCCGCATGAATATTGCAGTATCTGGTTCCAGATAATCTTTGATAGGTCAATGGACCTCGCCCAATTCGCAGAGCGATAGCCATCGCAGAATCAACACCTTAACTGCTCTATTCCATAAGTTAAAGGAGTGCAATCTTCATAAACAAGCGCTCCTGCTCTCCCACGATCATAATCTCATAACAAATATTATATTTTACTAAAAGATTAGTTTTCGTAAAGGATTGGTTCCTTCAGTATGTATAATGCTGTTGAGTAATGTGATATCGTTTTTCAAGAAATAGTAAATTTGCTTACAATCAAGTGATTGGAGCACTGTTTATATCTTGTAGGTAGAAACGTCCAATGTCCAGTGTTCGGGACTAGTACTTCTCACCAGGTCATCCTGGTAAATCTGTTAAGGGTCTGCCTCTCATCATCTGGTGTACCATCCTGGTGGTAACCATTTCCTAAACATGTTCCATACATAGCAGGCTACCTTTCCCAGTAGCACAACAGCATTGCCATGCAGCATTGAGTCATTGTGGTTCTTGTGGATTTGTATATTTAGCCATCCCATACTACGGTTATTAGGGTCCATTTGAACATAGTATACCTTTCACATTTGCATCTAATCAAATGATTATAAATTTTCACTTTGACTTTCTTGAATGATAGTGAGCACATACGCAGCATATACGCATATGACCGTTAAGACGTTAATAACTGTTTCCACGATCTGGCTCTGCGTCCCTACTCTTCCATCAATTCGGAATCATAAATTCCTAAATGTTCACGCAGAATGCAATTGTTTTCATTTAATTGGCAATTGTTATATATGTAGCTAGGATATTTTAGGCCTGTGCTTTTTTAAAATCAACTTTTCTATATTTCTCTATCCAGATATTTTGTTTTTAACAAAACTTATAATCAAAATAGTTGTGTTATATTTGTTTGGCCCGTTTCATTTGTTTTAACCTTGGAAAAGATAGTCGTCCCCATTCTCTTGAGCTTAATTATTTTATGTTTTGCGATGTGCTATTTTTTTTTACTTTATAGGGGGTGTTATTTTAGTGTTCAGAAGGTGTTTCCTATAAATAAATAAAATCTTGACTCCAAATAATAAAGATTATTGTATTTTCATAAATGTTAAAAGAGAAAAATAATAATATTACTTTAGAATTATGAACACCGAAATATATAAATGAATTACGGTCCGTCCAGTAAAGTGAGAGGTTAATGAGAGGCTATCCTGCTGGCCGAGTTGGAGCAGAAAACAAAAGCTTGGAAGGATGCTTTCTTGCTGGCCGGTATCTCTGTAAAATATAATTGTTTTTACTCACGATACCGCCTCATGTTTTTAAACTTCTTTTGGTCAATCCTGCTTCTTTTCAGTTGTGCTGGATTGATGTTGATGAGGTGGTGCTCGGCTGTTGTAGTTCGCAGATATAACAAGCTAAAAACAACAAACAGCGGTCTTCGTATGCAGTACACTAGCAACTGACTGTCTAAACTTTATTTTACGAGTTAGGTTAAGTGGTAACTAGTGGCAACGCGGCCCAGCTGCTACCCCTTTTTCCTTTTTTTTCTATTTAGATCTCTTGTGAATATAAGACGCATGTCTTAGTTAAAGACAGGTGATTTTTTTTTTCCGTCGACATAGGCAGCATTTGATTTGCTTCATGTTTGAATTCCTAACATGCTACAGACAGGATCTTTTTTGTAACAAGATTGATTGGCCTGCAACCCCATAAGTACAATAAATCATTAGGGGTGGAATATACAATTTGACTTGATCCAATAAACATCTTTCATGGTGTTCGTCCGTATGTGATGGACAATATGCACTTAAAAACAGGTAAGGTTTTGCTGATATGTTGCCTATTGTTCATAAAGATAGTACCTTATTGTCAGTCAGCTAATTATGAAAAATAAAATGTTCCTAATTTTACTACAATAAAATATTTTTTTTTTAATTAATCGCATTTCCTGTAGTTCTCATAATAAGGGTTGTCATACTCAGGGAAAAATGTACACCTAAGACATCCTGAATATCTCACTGAATATATGCACTACTGTTCGACTAAATTAAACGTGACAAGAGCCAATCTCCACCTAAAAATATATGCTGTTTTGATAAAAAACATTAAAATACAGTCTTTAATATTCTAATAATAAATTATATCTGACCCAAGAACAGAATAGTGTTATTTATCATTGATAGTTTTAGTTATTACGCCGATATCAATAAATGGTCGATGGAATTTATGTTATTTACTTAAATTCCATGTATACCTTCTCGTAAAAGATTCACAACATGTGCATGTGTTACTGAGAACTGTATGAGATATCTAACGTGGTCTTCTTGTCGTTCATAATTATTTGTACTTATTCCTACCTCTATTTTCTATTTGTTTAGCAAATTCGGATCACACTTGATTGTTAATCCATCTAATTTTTTTCTCTTTCGTTGATAGGCTTTAAAGGATTTTTCCATAGGGCACTTGTTCTGGACATGACATTTACTTTAGTAGCAGTAAAACAATGAAACAGCTTACTCGAAAAAAATATCAGTTCTGTTTCCTGCTAGAATTTCAACCCTAAATCTAAAAAAACCGTAACGTTTTTGAAGAAGTCTAGCTCTCCCTTCTTTTTTTGTTTTGTGTGGATAGCGATTTTAATATTTTTCCTATGATTTATGCTACTATACTTTTGTACTTATCTATATGTTATGTACAATGATTTTTGCACACACGGCATTATTATTAGCAGGCATAACTTATTTTTTCCATTTAATATATGACACAGATAAAGATGAAATTAGGTAATAGTCGTTATCAAACTTTAGGATGGGTGGTAGGGCAATCAAGAATTCAAAATGTTTCCGTTATATTGAGCCGAATTGAAAAATGTTATGATTTCCCACAAGGCGTGACGTCATTTTTTAAAGTCTTATGTTCTAAACTAACGTAATGTCTCTAAACTGGAATGGCTTTATTTAATCAAACCCCCTCTCTCGATATTTCACCGTTTAATGGATTACTGAAGATAATTTTAGTTAATAGCTCAAATCCTTCTCATGGGAGGGGGAGTTAGAGGGGGTATAGAGAAAAATTGCATAATGTCTTGGTTGTATTGAAAATCTTATAATAACAAATGCTGTTGCAATTTTAATGTTCTTTGATCGTCTTTAAATACATTTTTTTTTTACCTTTAATGCTTAGCGAGTTTTATATATCTTTATCTTTTCAGCCTATGCAGACTCTATATCATATAGTCCTCCAATTTTTTCTAAAAGTACATTTAAAATTCTATTTAAACTGGCATCCTACTATGAGATATATAAGGAATAGATGGTACGATCAGTTTGTCATATCACAAAGTTAGAAATTTGCTTAGTTTGTGCAGCCCATATGACCGGACTTTTATTTTATAAATCACGTCAAAAATCCTCAATAATTTAGAATATTTTCTTGATAAAACATATATAGAATTTAGATTTAAGGCCCAGCAGATATTTACATAATATATTACTTTGAGATAGTATTACCAAAGACTGTCAATTAAGAGAAAAAAGATAGAAAATTTATTTGGACCAATACATATGTGTTCTACACAAAGTTTTTTTTAAAAGAAAGAGATGTAATCACAAGACAGTACGTGGCAAAGGCTGTTGTTGTGTCATTAATGAAATTCCTAGAAGGAATCCTGTTCCAAACTGACTGTGTAATAAATCCTGGGACACTATTTGATTTTAGAGTCGGTTATTGAAGTGTCATCTGCAGTTACCTTGAGAGAAATCAACTCAATCCTCTCCGAGCTCTAGCCTGAATGTTGATTAAGGCACTCATTTAGTAGATCTGAAGTGGGGTCTTTGTGTAACGCTTAACCTCGCCAAACTTGAATTATAACTTGCTGCTAGAGAATAAATTGATCAAATACCAATAGATTATTTTCGTTATCGGTATATTTAACAATGATTTCGTGTGTTAATTTACACCCTAATCACATTCGTTAAAATTCCGTGCCCTCGTATGCCCATGTCTAAAACACGGCCTATTCTTCTGTTGGTAAGTAAGACCTTAGATTTTTAATAAGAATTCTATATATTCTACGTCCATAGCATACATCAATTATTCGATACAATCATAATTAAATCCATCGAAAAGATTATGAAAGAAATAAAAGTGACGTAAAAAAACTCCGTCAAGCAGGAGCTGTGTAAGCTAAGTGTTCAGTCGTCAGTTTGAATTTTAAATTTCCCGCGCTCGCTGGGTTCATAGACCCGCCACACACACATGCATATCGCCAAGGCCGTGGCTACAGCGGAAAAACACATGCAGTTCAAGAAGGCATCGGCTAGCAAAAAGGACACAGTCAGTTGGTCTTGGACGCTCGCTGCGGTCGTTCCTACGGCCAGTGGGGCCTTGCCCCCTCCCTCCGCTACAGATGACCGCTTCATAGATAACCGCTCAGTTGGAATTCACCCGTGATAGAGTCAGTCAGTTGTTTCATCTCCCGCAAAGCTGCCATCCTGTGTTTATCACCTCAACAAGAGAGAAGAATCCATCATTTCAAGGAAAGTGCATGATTCCCGCAAGTACCTATTTAATAATGCTAGCATTATTTGCGCAAATATCGAATGAGTACTCATATATTATAACCATCGCTCATTTTGTGTATATAGTTATATGGCCGCCATATTAGTTCATAAAGTTACGTTCTTTTGTTTACTGCTCAAATTTCATTTTTTATTATAATATATTTCTATTGCCGATAAGTTAGTGCATAAAGTAAAGTTCTTTTGTCTTGTTCAACCTCTAGATATAACGTGTAGTATATAGATATATAACGAACTATTTCAATATACCTAATTCTTAAGAGAACTCACATAGTTGTTTTGTTGTTTTTTTTTTATCTTTTTCCCTCATCTCTCCAGGAGAAATAACAAATGGTTCAGTCTAAATGCTCTCTTACTCTTGCCTTTAAAACAAGCTTCCCGCCTAAACACTAAGCAGATTTCTCATGTGCTAGTATAAGACGCTTGTTTTTATCTCATCTGACCACATATTCTCTATTTATATATAAAAAAACCATTGGTAGAAAGTGGCGGGGGGCTGGTTAGTGAAGGCATAATACAAGAAAGTACGAATAACTTACTTAATAGTTGAGTTACGAAATAATACAAATAATTACAATTGTATAACATCGATAGTTTCACTAGATTGGTTCTATAACATTTTACGATCCGACTCATAATAACGTCGATTTTCTGAATTTTTGAATCCCCCAGGATTAAGAAAAGTCTTCATTGGTGACGTCATCGCACAAAGTATTTGTATCTATCTCACGAAGGAAAAGTTCAATGAAAACCATATTTGGTATTTAACTTAGAATGAAGTGTTAAAATTCGCTAATGGCTGAAATTAGACTGGGGGAGAAGGGTTTAGAGATGGGAATTTCGAAATATCTCTGTTATTATACGTCAGATCAAAAAAGTGTAAAGAACAATTCTAATTTCAAATTAAATTTTCTATAAATGCTGTTATATGCGTTTTTCACATCTTGATTATTAAACGAGATTTTTTTTATTTTTTGGACCCTCCCCTTCAATTAATTTTATTAACGGTATACTGTTATGCCATAGACCACTTCATTTCAATGTTAAATGCCGAATATGGTTTTCTTTGAACTATTACTTTTTGAGATAAATGCAAATATGTGGAGCACGTGGGGAATCTGCTTAGCTTTGAAAGCGGATTTTTTCGATCCGACGCATAATTACGGAAACATTTTGAATTTTTGAAATTCTCCCTCTACCCCATCCGATTTCATAGAGATATATATATATATATATATATATATATATATATATATATATAGATACTTATGAACGGACCCCATTTTCGTCAACTCCTGGGTTCGTCAATAGACATTTGAAGACATTTCACGAAAATCGCATCTTTAACCTTTAAGGGAAATCAAGTAATTAACAAACTCAACAAAATGCGACCTTTTGAACCCTTCCAATTAGAATAAGAGGGGTTGGTTACCTATGCCTGAAATGTCAATCTGATTAGATTCAGGAGTATTACATAAACTTGATATTTTATAAAAGCTAAAAGGCATTGATTGAATTTTTTTTCCGTTTCCCTTTTGAGCCCATTTACTTTTGAATCCTTTCCCCGCGCTCCAAAGGCTACTAATATTTTCTAGCATTGAAACAATAATTTTACAAAATAATTAAAATTTAATTTTTCCTCACTTAACGTGGAAAGCGGATTTGCCTCTGTGTCAATTTCCCAAGTTCCGAGTTACTTAAATTATTTTGAAAGAAAATACAATTTCCTATTTTTATTCATTATGGTAAGTCATTTCTTCGTGACAAGTGATTCAGTTTTAAATTGGTTTTATTATCAACAACATGGAATACCTCTCTTTTTTCTGGCAGGCTATATTTCTTCCTTGAGTATAAATGTTGTTTTTACTGTACAACATAAACGAACTAGTCGTTTCTAGACACTCAAACTTTTTGTTCATGGAACGTTCGTTCAAGATTGCTGGAAAGCCTCTTCATATTTGCGTTAATTATAGTTAGCTATTGAATGTCTATTGATGGCACTACATTAGAAAATTTTCCTCAAACATTTAACTTACTAGAAAATACATTCCGGCCTAATTTTTATATACAGGGTGTAACAGACTTTAGTGTGCAAACTTTGAGAGGTGATTATCGACCTAATCTCCCACAAAAAAGTTCATATATGGCCTGGTTCGATTCTCGCTCGTTTTTGAAATATTATAGATTTTTTATTTTTCAAATTGGAGCTATTTTTCTCATATTACAAGCCATAACTCCAGAAATTATTTTAATATCGAAAATCTGAGTTTGCCATTCGATTTAGCAAACAATTTCACTTAAATTGATGCCCCAAGCTTAATCACATGCCATTGTACATGAGGCATATGATGCCATTGTATATTTCTTTCTCCCTAAAATGTCTTCTTTTATTGCTCCACTCTCTGAAGAAAATATTTTAACAATTAAACTTCAGGAAAAACTTCCGCATTTAGTAAGCTGCAAATCTCTCCTTTTCGTTTTCAAATCCCAACAATATTCTTCATTGCAAAGATATTCCAAAACTTCAAAAGCTAATTTAATTTCAGCACGACTGAAACTGAAAAGAATTGACAGTGATACAGAGATATAAAAATTCTTCCCTTTCAATGACACTAGACTCCAAATAACCTCAAAAAAAAATTTCCATTGAGTATTTTTCTTTTTATTTATATAACACAAATAGCTTACCTTTTACAATATGTATTGCATATAAAAGACTATTACTGGCTAAGGGAGTGACTGTTAATAAATAATCAAATTTCCTAGTAATCATTCCTGACAGGGGCAATTTATTAGTCGAGATTAGTCCAATAATTCATTGGTTTGAGAAATATTCTGGCCAGTGGTGCGGAATGTGTTGGGATAGAATTGTTATCTTTGGTAGTGTTTGGACAAGATATTGTACTGGAGTCTCTCCTACTCGAGAACTGGCCACTACATCAACTCTAGAACAGGCAGCTCTTGTTACTTCAGCTAGGGTTTTGGCTAGGTCCTGCCTAACTTGCCCTACATTTATTATATCAATGCTTTGATATTTCTTTTTAAATCTTTTTTGAAAATCACTAATTGAAAAAGCGTTAAATCTGCTTCACAAGTAGTAATTTCTATAAAATAAGGAACCCATATTTAATGACAAAGACATACTCATACTTAATGAGACTGACAAACCCACTTTCTCAATTTTATGATGTTAAATTAAAACATATGTTTTGTTATACATAACCTAAAAGTGTCCCATATGGGTATTAAGTCACATGTGTTTTGTTATAGATAATCAAACATTTTTTTTTGAGTTAGAATAAATGTAGTTGTTGTACTGTTAACATTGTGGTTCTCAATATCTTACATTGAAGCTGCGTAATGACGAAACGGCGGGAGGATAGTTTCAAGGAAGAAACATGAAATCAATGAATATCTCATTTTTAAATTGATGCTTTCGATCCGAAAACTGAGGAATGGGATTATTACTTAGAAAGATTTGAGATAGAACTTTGGGTGAATTCCATCTTGTCAGGTTCGGCGCCTGCCCTGGATCTGTTGTTGTCGAAGATAGGAACAGTATTTTTCAAGTTAATAGCTGATCTCTGCTGCCCACAGAAGGTACGCAATCAAGAATACTCTGATATACTAGCGGTACTGAGTAGTTATTTTGGGAAAAAGTATAAATCCCAGGGACAACGTGAAGCGTTCTCAACGCGCACAAGGAAGGAGATGAGCCTGTCTCACTTTTTGAACACATTACGGACTCTGCCAAGCTATTGTGAGTTTGGAGCTACTCTTAATGAAAGATTAAGAGACCAGTTGATATTAGGTATTAATAATTCTGTCTGGCAAAAGGAATTGTTGAGGTTACATCCAGGGGTAGGTGGTAGTCTGTCAGAAGTAGAATCTTCTATTTTAAATATAGAAATGGCTGATGCAGTACAAAATCAGATAGAATGTCTTAAAGAGGTCAGGGATGTGTGTGCTGTTAATCACAAGTTTCAAAATGTGGGAAGATTGGGCATTTTCACGGAAATGTAAATCAAAAATCAAAAGTGTTAAGAACTATGTAGCTGGACGAGTAAGAGGGACCGAACAGGGTTCTTGTAGTGAAGATAGTTCAGATGACTCAGACTCGGAAGCAGTTGTCTGGAGTGCTGTATCTGGATCACAGGTAATGCTCAAGATACACATGAAAGAAGGATCCAACCCGAAGGTTTTCAAAGCCGATAGCATGGTCTGTTATGGAGCAGGAGCTGAATCGTTTCACACTACTTAAACCTTCTGCGGGTACCGATGAAATGGAAGAAATTGTTAAACAGAGCTCAGACACGGCATGGGAACCAAATGGAAGTCTTTTCTTTCCAGTGAGAGGTTTAGATTAGGTCTGTTTGTTTTGAATTCAGAAGCTTCCTGTCGGGAGAGGAAAGATTTCTTGAGTAAAACCAGTTACTTAACTCTTCTACGAAAGACACTCGAAATTTATATTTAATACATTATATATATTATATATATATATATATATATATATATATATATATATATATATATATATATATATATATATATATATATCAAAGTAACTCTGAATAGGGTAGATTATGAAACCTGTTTTCTTAGGACTTCAGGTTTGACAGGCTTCAGGATTTGTAACGGTTGACAGACACGAAAAAAAAATATTCGTAAAATTAGTCCATGAAATACTTGCAAATAGCTTTGACCGAGATATCCAGGAATTCAGGTTCTAGACCCAGATGATTCTATGAATGATTCAAAAATAAACGCTCTAAAATGATATTCTTGAGTTAAAAATGATTTTTGTATTTTATTCCATAGATTATCGGTTACTAAAATTGTAATATTTGTTTCAGTGGGAGATGGTCTGCGAGAAAGATTTTTACTCAACACTTGCTTTGGTGTTACTTGGCCTTGGAGGTCTGATAGGCAACTACATTTTTGGCTATCTACAAGACAGGTATTATTATATTATAATAATGTATGAAAATAAAATATTTTAGCTAAAATTTAGTACCTAATAAATGAAACTGGTTCATTTATT
The DNA here is from genome assembly GCA_019009955.1 of Riptortus pedestris. NCBI lineage: Eukaryota > Metazoa > Arthropoda > Insecta > Hemiptera > Alydidae > Riptortus > Riptortus pedestris. Next base: position 69,013,465 of record CM032232.1, on the reverse strand, counting down.
ACTTGATTGCTAAATTCTTGAAGACCACGCTTTGTTTATCTTGAGTGGCTTTGCTATGGAGTTTACTATCTCAAATTAATTGTATTTAATTATGGTCTTATAACTCAGCAGACGTCTGTTCGCAGGGACTAACGACTCTTCAACTTGCTCCTTAAGGTGCCTTCAATCAAGGATTCAAATTATCTTCCGGATTGAGATTCCTCCCTGACTTGTCAGGGCTACCTGTTTTTAAATGACAGTTCGGATAAATATCTAAGTCTCCGAAAACCTGGAAAAATGATTATGCCAGATCAACAAATAATAAAAATAAAGCGCTCCCATTAGTCTTTTAAGGTAATGGGGGAGGGGGGGGGCTGTCCTCATGAAATAACATTGCAATTTGTTTATATTCGTCATAACTCTTTTCCATCAGTATTGGGCAAAATAAAGTTCTACCAAATTCTCCACATTGATTTTCATAGCAATATGCAAAGTAGAGAACATGTTACACATGCAATAATACAATTTACATTCAGTTCAACGACCTCCAGCTTATTGACTCGATCATACTAGTTTCTTATTTCATAATTGACTTTCAATTCTTTAACCAATTTCAGGTCATTAAGGTCATTATCTTTAATTTCCTTTTTAAAGACGTTTATAAATATCATTTTCCATTTTTCTCCCTTTAAAATCACTATTTTAATCAAAAACAATGACTTCTTTGTTACTATAGGACATTATTTTTGTTTTCAAAATTATAAAATATTGTTATATCTTATTAGATTAATTATAAGGAATTCTTTAGAAATAAAAGCTCATCTGACACAACTTTTTAACAGTTACTTCCTAAATTACAAAATCTTACTCTAAAATAATTTCTTCTGAAATAACATGAAATAAACGTGTTTTGTATCATATTAAAGGGAGATCCTTAGTAATAAATGAATTTTCAGGAACCCAACAATATATGTTTTATACAGTTTTCCTTATAATAAATCTGAAAATATTTTATCGCTTTAGATTTATTATAATTAAACTTCCCGGTCTTCTATTTAAAATCTGCTATGGACTATATAACAGGACTAATAGAAATAAGGTTTTATTAAATCTAAGGAGACATTCCTGCATCTGAATTAGTCATTCACAGTGAAATTAATGAAAGTATAAAAAATCAGGTCAACCAACTTTAATATTGGACTCAGGTTTGTCAAACGTTGTTTATTGTGCCTTAAACAAGCATGAAAAGTCAAAGTTTCAATTTCTAGCATGAGTTGGAGTGAATTAAATGTTGTTGAGCAATACTAAAGAAATGAATATTGTGGAATGCATTCTAAGAGGTTAAATGTAAAAATAAATTCTTTAGCATTCCAGTAAGTTTTGTTCTTCTGATGACCTCATTAAATCTGTAACGGTTACATTTCTTTGGATTGTTACGATTTATTCAAAGATTTCTCCATCATTTCATCTTTTTGCAAGAATCAAAGCATTTCAGCCATAAACAAATCTTTTTGATAACTCTCTGAAAGAAGTTTTTGTTAATCGATAACCAACTAAATTTAGTGATTTTGCTTAACCCTTTAAAACTACCTACCGTCTTGATAAAATTAGTTAAAAGTAAATTTCTACACAATAAATATGCTTCCGGGTTAATGAGTGATTGTAACGACTTCAATATACTCATAAATATTTCTGTTTCGATTAGGTGCAATAATAGAAAAGCTACAAATTTTCTGGTCCAAAAATTAGTATTCAAGCATTTAGAAATCCTAATTACCCAACGATAAATTATTTTATGATGAAGAAGATTGTTTTCTTATTTCTCAACGTGGTTCTTAAATAGAAATAGTCCATGTATAAATTAAATTATTCCGAAAAGGAGCAGATAACGAATTATCTATGGGAGCTAATAAATTACTAAAGCGAGGACAAAATATCTGAACGTGCTGTTACACTTTCTGCTCCATAATCGATTACTACAACTTTTGACTCAGCTTGACAGTTCACGGTTGGTGCAAAAGTCCTTTATCTACGTGCAGGTAGTTGAGGATTTATGGGCTGAAATTAAACCATAAATAATGGTGTCCTATAGGAAATGGCTCCTCTGTGCTTTAGGTACCTCCTGATATATACTAAGCATGTTCGGAGCTTATTCAATGGAATAAGAACTTTCCAGATTAATTTAATTAATCTTATTTTTTAATTAAATATTTTGTTCTGAGATATGTTCTATAGCATTATTCAATCTCATATCCAGTAATTGTAACCTTTCAGTATACATTTCATTTCTCACGTATTTACGTAGCAGTAGAAATATAACAGAAAATTGATTTACTGATGTCTTTAGCAGGCAAACTGAACTTGTATAAGTATATGACACTTTCCGAAAATATAATGCTTAAGCTGAAAATGACTACTCGTAATAAATATGCACCTCCCCCACTCGATTTCTTTAACACGGGTAATAATATTAAATATCTAGTCTGTAATAGTCGCAAATTTTCTAGCCAATGAATGATAAAGTGCGTCACGCAGAGGTTACAAAACGCGAGAAAATTTAACACGTGCAAGAATGGTACGCAGATAGCGTCAAATGAACTTTATATGTATTTCTCTGATGGTATTTACACAAGACTTAAAACTTAAGATGGATCTAAATTGATAAAAAATATAATACCTTAAATTTAAAACCGTATTCGTAGGAATAATTAGTGAAGGTTGAAAATAAAAATATAAATAACCTATAAATCTCTCATAATATCAAATATTAAAAATATTTCTTTTTCAAGTAAAATTTTAAAATATATTATCAGATAAAATTGATGATCGAATGTTTCTATCTTTTCTGCGAACTAATATCAGTGGCAAAAGCGACCTGAACGGTAAAATGACCTCACCCTCGGAAATTCCCGATATCAGAAATTCCACTCTCTCCTTCCCGCACATCCTAATCCTTCAGTTGAATCACTCTCAACTACCCATATTCCAGAAAACCCAAGGCAACGTCTGATGCATAAGTGGCCAAGAGATCTTCTTGAGTTGTGCAAAGTAACACTCCAATATGGTATAATGCAATGTTCATTTCAATGTGGGTCAATGGACAACTTCCCACCTCATGTCAATGATCAAGCCAATTTTTAGCAGATTTCCCTTAAGGTAAATCAGCTATTGAGGTCGTACTCATGACGCGATTTTCGAAATATTTCTTCAAATGTCCATCGATCCTACCCAGGAGATGACGAAAATGAGGTCCGTTCAAAATTATATATATATATATATATATATATATATATATATATATATATATATATATTTGTCTGTTAACGCTCTAGCGGTCGCAATTTTTGTTTGATCGTTAGGAAACTCCATATTTAACCGTTTTATGTAAAAAGACAGATCAAGTTCGTTAATGGCTAAAATCGGACTAGAGGGAGGGCGGGGTTTAGAGGGGGGATTTCCGAAAATTCAAAATATCTCCGTTATTATGCATCGGATCGAAAAATTGTATAGAACCAATCTTATTATAAATTAAATTTACTATAAATATTGGTATATACATTTATTCTCTATCTTGAAAATTAACGGAGATATTTGCATTTTTATGAAGTCTGTGGTCGGGTATAGTTCGGATTAGATCGGCCATTTCCGTCGGCTCAGGTGGGAGGGTTCTTCTAACCTTACCTGTTGTTCCTAACCTTTCCTTACCTTTGTTACTTTTTGAGATTTATGCAAATACTTCCTGTTCATCCGCCCTCTCTCCCTTCTTTAGTTCTTGGACTACTAAAATTTGAGTTATTAAAATATAAATTATTATTACAATTCAGAAGCCGTTTCAGTTGGGAATTTATTTTAATTAACTGAAAGGTTTCTCATTACCGTTTGTATTTAATCACGGTGGTATTGTGTTACCAGTAAGCAGATTTCTCTATTGTAAAACTTCACATGGGAAATCTGCTTAGTTTACGCAGCCCCTGCGTAACGGGCTTTTATTATAATCATACATGTCGTTTGCTTGTAATGTCTATATATTGTTGCAAATAGCCAAAAAAATATATGGAAAAAAGTTGAACATCTACCCTGCTATTGTGAGATACAGAATACTACGATCATATAAAAATACTAACAGTTAAACCATCAACTGATGGCAGCTTCGTTAATGCTGGCAATTATTTTGTGAGGAACGACAAGATTTGTTGACAATTGATCAATAACTAATATTTTCTCTGAGCTAAGCGCGTTAAACATTCTCTTAAATAAGGAGGAATGGAATTTCTCATTGGCCATTAGTATTGATATTTCTGTTTTAATTGTCATAAGGGCCGAGTGTAGCTTGGCAACTAGCCTCGTTCTTAACGAAGCTCTAAACCCTGCCTGTCCTAAGACAGTACTTGAGATGACACCCAGTCACTTAAGCTAACGAGCAGCATCTGACCTCATACTGGTCAGCTCCAAAGCAAAACACAACTTTGACATTTCCTAACAAAGTATATGCCATTGATACTATAATCTTTAACGGTGTTCGTTATGAAATAAAATAAATGTTTAAACATTTGTTTTATTTATCAAACTTGAAGTCCGTCACGCAGGGGCTGCGTAAACTAAGCAGAATTCCCTTGTGAAGTTTAATAATGGATAAATCTACAAACTGGTAACACAACACCACCTTGAATATTAAGTGAATATATACAAACGGTAATAGTAAATCTTTCCCCTCCAAATGGGACGTGAATGAAATATTAAAAAAAAAACATGTCTGCCAACCTCTCACCGAAATCGAAATACTCTTATAGTTTAAATTTTTATGTAAAATAAATAACGAAGTTATTTTCAAATTAATATAACTAACAACTGAGGAGGGTAGGGGGGGGAGATTTATAACTTTCCAAATCCGAATCAAACTTAGAACTATCATATGCCTTAAAACCTAACATTATTTTTTTTTAATATGCTTTTATTACCAACACTTTAAGGTTTATTAAAAAAATAGTTGACCCCCGCTGTAGTTTTTATTATATATCTCGCTTATACTTTGTTATAATACAAACGTTACTCTGAATAACAAAATAAACACCTTCTGTTAATTGCATGTTTGCCAAGAAACCAATACGAAATGAAATATCACAATTTTTCATTTCATGCTTCCCTTATAACCCCCACTTCTACAAAGTTAATATAGGTTATTTTAATGAAGGCGTTAATGCTAATTCACATACCAAGTTTTGTTCAGTTCGGATCAGTCTTATAAAATGATTGACTCCCGCTATATTTTCCAGCTTATATCGTGTTTATACTTCGGTGTACGACAATGTGTATACTACAAAAGTTATTCTAAATAACAAAATAAACACTTTTTTGTTATATGCATACTTACCAAACACCCAATTGAAAGCTAAATATCGCGTTTTTTCATTACACTCTTCCCTTGTAACCCGCACTCATATTCGTTTCTAAAAATATTAATATAGCTTATAATCAAAGAGGCATTAATACCAATACACATACGAAGTTTCATTGAGTTAGGTTTTGTATTTTATGTCCTATAACATCGTTCACACCCGCTATACTTTTTAGAGTATATTTTGTTTATACGACAAAAGTATATATGACAAAAGTTACTCTATATAAAGAAAATAAACAACTTTTGTTATGTGCATATTTGCCGAAAACCCAATAGGAAACGAAATATCACTATTTTTAATTTCAGACACCCCTTATAACTCCCAATTCTGTTGTCTCAGGGAATAGTAGGATAGCCTATAGTCTAAGTTGGGTTAGTAGTAATAAACATACCAAGTTCCAAAAAATTCGGTTGAGTAGTTAAGGCGTGAAAAGGTAACAAATAAACAAAATACACCAAATAAACAAATTGCAGATATTTGTTGGGGGGGGGGGGTGGGGGGGGGGGGGGGTGGGGGGGGGGGGGGGTGGGGGGGGGGGGGGGTGGGGGGGGGGGGGGGTGGGGGGGGGGGGGGGTGGGGGGGGGGGGGGGTGGGGGGGGGGGGGGGTGGGGGGGGGGGGGGGTGGGGGGGGGGGGGGGTGGGGGGGGGGGGGGGTGGGGGGGGGGGGGGGTGGGGGGGGGGGGGGGTGGGGGGGGGGGGGGGTGGGGGGGGGGGGGGGTGGGGGGGGGGGGGGGTGGGGGGGGGGGGGGGTGGGGGGGGGGGGGGGTGGGGGGGGGGGGGGGTGGGGGGGGGGGGGGGTGGGGGGGGGGGGGGGTGGGGGGGGGGGGGGGTGGGGGGGGGGGGGGGTGGGGGGGGGGGGGGGTGGGGGGGGGGGGGGGTGGGGGGGGGGGGGGGTGGGGGGGGGGGGGGGTGGGGGGGGGGGGGGGTGGGGGGGGGGGGGGGTGGGGGGGGGGGGGGGTGGGGGGGGGGGGGGGTGGGGGGGTCATAAGAATCTTTATTAAGTACTGAATTATGAAGTTAACTCTGCAATAACTGTTTATATTTATAAAACTCGTGTAAATGTATTGCATAAGAATTCACATAAGGTATGCATAGGTAAACTCCAAAAAGTCTTTATATATTTTGTAAAGGATTCATAACAGTCCTCCCACTGACATAATTATTTAAAAGCTCAATCATAATGTATTGAATGTAACTAAAAAGCATTATTAAAATATTATAATTCAAATAAACATGAACATTTTCCCCGGCAGTTAATTAATATAATTTTAAATATAAATACTGCTTCCTTATCAACTTAGAGCATTTTTTTGTAAAATAGTCATATTACTATCATGAATGATCTTATAATTGTTAAGTATATCTAATTTAACTGATTAACTAAACAAGAATTTAGAAGTCTCAGTACTGCTCATAATAATACTTTAACATAAACAAAGGAATGAATGTTACTTCAACTAACTTTAAGTATGTCATTTTACTGAAACATTTATTTAAAATAGAATTAAGAAGAATAATCAGTTACTTGCCAAGTACGGAAACAAGTAAATATTTAAGAATGAAAGGAAAAGAAAAATGGGTACTTGTGTATTATATCCACCACATTTTAGTTCCACTAGTTTCACGCTAGAATGCGCTACTGAAGTGCGACACTAGCTCTCTCAGGCTAATGAGGTTATCTTTTGTCATAGTTGCGTTTGCTGTTTATTTGCGTTTGATGTTTATTGTGCTGTTTAGTGTTTCTTAGTCCTTTAAAAATGCCTCTTTGGGATTTGCCAACGACTGAAGAAGACGCTGTTAAATATTTACAGGAGAGGAATATTTTAGCTATCAGAAGAAAGTGTTCTAAATCACATTGTATGAAACTTTATAGTGGAAAAAAGTGTTTTTTTGGAAGTGTAATGTAAGAAAGTGTGGTGAGCAAGTCGGCGTTCGGATTGGCACTTGGTTCGAAGGAAGTAAAATTCCATTTTGTAATGCATTGAAGTTCATTTACTGCTGGTGCGAAGAATTGACATCTGTCAATTTTTGCAAAAAACAACTCAAAATTTCCAATAAGAGCATTTTAAATTGTATTTCCCGCCTAAATGTGAATAAAATATTTTATTTTTAAAAATTAAAAATCATTAGAGCTTGAACCATCGTATGTCATATCATATGACACTTGGCCAAAGTTTTTTCCAAGAATTTCGTAGAGTGGTATCTTTTATTTCTTCCCAAGCTTGAGCGACAGTATAAATTGCATCTTTTATATTGAAAGACATCATTGCCTCAAACAGGTTACTGCCTGCTTCTGTTTGTTCGAATAAGGAGCTGACATATTATCGTCTGTATCTCTTTTTCAACCACTCGATAACACCCTGAGATCGGTTGGATCAAGGGTGTCACATGAGGGGGTAGAAACATTGCTCCAATGTTTCCCATTTTCAATTCATTTTCAGAAGGATGACAGGGAGCATTGTCGAGAAGCAAGACTGCATTAAGTGTCATTTTCAAGTGTTTTTCTAATCTGGTGCAAAATTTTCAAAAAAACACTTTTTAAACAAAGAACTGTCCATCCAAGCCGAATTTTGATGTTGATAATAAACAGGCAGCGATGCCATATTCAGGTGCTGAATGCTCTAGGATTTTTAGATTTCCCAATGACAAACAATTGCATTTTGTGGTTGGCTAATTTTGTTCCGGTAACATTTTCATGCGTTGCAGCAAGGTTTTTTTGTGGGAGCATCTTGTAATTTAAAATTGTTGTTTTCCGATGGGTATCTTCTCCGAGCTTGCCACTGTGATTCACAAAATCTTACTTTACCCAGAAAAGTGACGGATAATGCGAGGTCGGATATGAGGGGTTCTACTGTATTTATCATTATAATTCCGTAGAAGGTTATAAGGTAAGTATAACTTCCCTTGCGGGCAATGAATCGTACTACTTAAAACAGTAGCGCACTCTAGCGTGGAACTAAAATGTGGTGGATATAATACACAAGTACCGAAAAATGTTTAAATAACCTAAATAGAATAAATTATTGAAAAAGAAAACTGAAATTTAACTGACAGAATAGAAATACACCAAAACCTAAATGTGTGGGATTTCTTGAAATAGATACTCTTAAGAAATTCTGAATCCTTCCAGAAGTTCTTTTTCTACGCTCACAGCATATTATTTTAGATCATGTCTCAATCACATTAAAACAAATATTTAATTTCATTCATTTAAACTTTAAGACAATATAAATTATTTGTCTTTTAATAATTCTGAGCTTATAAAATCCAAATGCAATCTGAGGGCATTTCTTGACTAGGCTCTCAAGCCATCCAAATGAATCTTGTAGTTAGGTTTGTTCTATGGGATTGTTAGCATTGCTCGCCTGACGTCATCAACTAAATGTCTGTTCTATCAGAGGCTTCCTTGGCGGCATTAACCCTTAATTACTGGCGTTGGGTCATATTGACCCGAACGTATTTGTTTATTCGATCTTTGCCCCTTAACTCTTTGCATTGTCTCCCCCCTCTGCTGTGTAGCTGCTGGGTAGGGGAACCGTAGGAACAGTAGGTCCTTAGTCGGCTTTGCTGTTCCGGGCAGGGGATCACTCCTGCCTTAATGGGGTAGGGTCTGCCTACTCAATGTGAACTACGGGCTGGGTGGTGTCCGGAGTGGAGGCTTGCCTTCACTGCCGGTCGCAGACGTAGTGGTCGTGTGTTCAAAGCACGAGGACGTACAGGCCAGGAAAACTGGTACATGTACGGGAGTTCTTCTCTCGTGTGGGAGCTGGGTAGTAGGGGACCGTCCCGTTCCATAGGGCTCGCTTCTTGACCATCGTAGCGAGTCCTCAGTGTTCCACGAGGTTGTTGGATTGGTGTGGAAGGATTAAGGCCTTGCGGCTAGGTGCCTTCCACATTGTAGCCACTCCTCGACGTGGGTGCACAATGTCTCCCCCCTCCACTCTTATCTCCTAGATCTGTTTTTGTCAAGTTTTAGTATTAGTGAAACCTTTGTCAAAGTAGTATTTCTGAGGTTATTTGACTGTTTGACCCGACGCCAGTCTTTGTGTACAACAAAAGAAGCTATCTTGACCCGACGCCAGTGTTTACGTCCTACTTTTTTTTATTTGTGGACACATTGAGTAGTCAGTGTATTTACTCTTTTGAATATATTTTCATCCCGTTAAATGGCCCAATTGAACTTATTTGCCACTGATGAAGAAATATTGGCGGGACTCGAGAGGCAGGAACAGGAAGAAGAGGAATATATTGGAGAAAGCGGTTCAGATGAAGGGGAAGACATAGTAAATGAAAGTGCTAAGACTTACTATTGTTTGAAATTTGAAATTTATGCTGGAAAACAACCCCAGGGTCCATTTGCTTTGTCTAACTCACCTGAAGACATTGTACTTCGTCTCATTGAACCAGTAGATGGCAGTGGGCGCAATATAACCACTGACAACTGGTATTCAAGCATTCCATTAGCTACATCTCTATTAGAAAGAAATTTAACATTTATAGGGACCTTGAAAAAAAAACAAAAGACAAATTCCGCCTCAATTTTTGGCTAATAAATTGCGACCAGTGAACAGCTCTCACTTCGGATTCACAAAAGACATTACTATGGTGTCCTATGTCCCGAAAAAATCAAAAGCTGTTGTAATTTTGACTACAATGGAGTTTGGCCGAGATATTGATGAATCTACTGGTGAAAAACATAAACCAGCTATGATTACTTTTTACAATTCTACTAAAGGAGGAGTAGACACCAATGACCAAATGTGTGCAAATTATAACGTTGGGCGACGCACTAAGAGGTGGCCTTTAGCTATATTTTTCCATTTGATTAACCTCAGTGCTATAAATGCATATGTTGTTTACAAAAACACAAAAACATCACTGGATTCAGGTAACCAGGTAATTAGAAGAACTTTCTTGAAAGACTTAGGCCATCAATTGATCAAGAATTATATCGTCTGTAGATCGCAAATTTCTTATCTACCCAGGCCACTCAAACAAAAGATAAAGATGTATATGGAAGACCAAGGTTTGATGGTCATTCAGCCGGCAAATGAAGATGAAACAGGAGAAGGAAGCAGAAAGAAAAGGAAAAGGTGTAGCTTTTGTCCTTCTACTAAAGACAACAAATACTCTTCATTTTGTGCTACATGCCACAAATGTGTGTGCAAGGAACATTGTTCACTTGTTTGCCATGAGTGTAGGCTTTAAGTTTTTAAATTTTCTTTAATTAAATAAAAACTACACGCATTTAAATTTCGTAAACAAATAACACCATCATTTGGATACCTTCAATTCATAACTATGTATTTGAAGAATTTTTTGCATAAATTTTGATAAATATTGTTTTATTCTAATAAACGATAAGTATTTCTATAAATATTAGTGTTTATAATTATTTTCCTTAATTACATTATCCAAAAAATTAATTTAAAATTTGGGTCACTAGTGACCCGACGCCACTAGTTATGGAAAAAAAAGCACGCCAGTAACTAAGGGTTAAGTGTACGTCATATACCTAGTACTTGTTTCTAGTTAGCATGGGATTCGTATCTTATACGTACCTTGATCAGGGTCACAGCCTTATGTTTTTGTATATCCTTAGTTCGTTGAACTATAGGATTTCTTATTAATGTGCCCTGCGTGAAGGACTTTTTTTTAATTGCAGCCATCTCGGATCTTGAGGGGGCGAACATTCAGAAATAAATACAAAATTTTCTCCTCACATCTAGTGGACACTAGGGATGGGTATCGATTAATACTCCAAATAATCGGTGTATTTTTAATCGATTTTTACGATGCTTGATTAATCTGGTAATCGATGCTTTAATCACGATTACTTAATTTTTTTTTCTTCTTTTCTTTTTCTTAAGTGAGAGTTGAGACTAATTTTTCATATTTTGAAGATAATTGTTCAACTTTTCCACAATCGATTCTATATTGTTGCCACACTTGTCGGGGTCAGTTACCCGCGGAATATATAACCTGCTTCAGTCCTACACGTTTTCTGTTTACAGTTTTTACTTAGTTTACTATAGTTGGATTCATAAGACGTGAGACAGTGGCTAGGATGCGCAGTAGCAAAGAAGGCTATTACGCATGCTTACGTTATCAATCTGTTAACCACTCTCGTGAGCTACGGATATGTATCGGACGTCCTGAAAACATTTGCCCTCAGTGTGTATGTAGTGTAGCTTAAAGAGCTGGAGCAAGTGTACGGCATGCTGGCAAATATGTTCAGCTTGGGTAGTACACGGTCCTCTCATCCCCACCAAGCCTACCACCCATCCCCAACCCCTCATGCGCGGACTGTCTCACGTCTCATGAATCCAACTACACTTACTACGTCGTAGTACTACCTTAACCGTGATTTGTTCGACTTGTTTGTTTTTTTTAGTGCTGCCTCCAAAATCTGTGAAAAAATGCCTCCAAAAAGTGCGATCTGGGAGCATTTTGAAAAAAAGGGTTTTTGTCAATTAATCGATTTTTTGACGTCGATTAATCGACGTATTGATTAATTAGTGTAAATATTAATAGGTAGTCAATAATCGATGTTTTATAGTTCGATACGGGGCCGTAGTGGACAGCATTGTAACTATTAGCAGTACTCTCAATCCGAGTTTGGAAGAGGGGTAGGTGGCCCTTGCCCTATAAAGGTTTAACATTAATTAACTTCATGGACACAAACTGAGAGCCAATGAATATCCAAAAACTGTCCACCTTGCGGAAATATACTGAGGCATGTGAATTGCATTGTGAGAGTAAAATTTGATGTACATATGCCGAGTGTTTTTTTGAAAATTGCAACATCTGTACATCAATAGCTGATTTCTCCACCGGAAATGGGTAAAACATTATTTAATTTGAAAGTCAAATTACAACTCAATAAACAGAAACACAAAAAGAGATATGTTTGTACTGAATGGTGTCCAACTTTTTCCCTTGACTTTGGGCAAATATAAAAAAACTTTATTCATTTTCTTATATTTCTAGAATATGTAATAGGTGAATCAGGTTTAGCTCAATGGAGAATATAAAGACACTTTCTGAAATATACATACTTTGAACACCTCTCATACCAGGCAATTATAATCTATGGATTCAAACTGTTTCGCCTACATATTTAAAGTATTTTATTTCTGCTAAATAATTATTTTCTTGGAATGAATTTCAACTCTATAGGGGTTTCAGCCTTCAGTATGAGGTTGAAGTACAATTTGATCTCAGTTGTGACAGGTTCGATCCTGAATCTTCTTAAAATTGCAGACAAGTACAGTTTCATCTCCATCATTGCAAACTTCTGGCCTATTAAAAACATACTTTGCATTAATAGGATAAAATGATTGCTTGTTACAATAACTTTATTATTATTATTTATTAACGTTCACTTTGTGCTGCTGTGTCTAACTGGGGTGGGTTATCTACAGATTACCACACTTTTTTAGCCAGGTTGGGACAATAACTTTACAAATCACAAAAAAAGAAAGTTGTCCATTTTTATATAATAGAATAATCATCAGTTTTAAGACTTTCAATGTAAATATAATATTAAATAAACTAAACGTTTCCATTTTAATGATTTAATAAATTAAAAAATGTAAATATTACTTTACCAAAGTCAGTGAATCTAACTATTTTTATTTGAGTAAACTGTATTATGCCTGTGGGTACTTCATAGCAGTTCTTTTCCATCTATGTCCCAGGCTGGCAACTAGTACAATTATTTCCTCAACCTCAAGCCCCTGGGATTAGAAGAGGAGAAAAGATTTTCTATTTAATGTATGATACTCGTAATAAGTATGTATTACTGGATAATAGACAAGAAAAAAAAAACTACCTAGTACTCCTATTAAGACCACTATAGTATCCTGGCCTTTAGGTAAAAACAATACGGTCAGAAGAGAAGTGTCATTGTATATATGAAGCGTATCTATAAAAATGACATCATTATTCGGTCAACTTTTATTCCTGAGCATAGCCCGGTAGTAATAATTTCAACAAATCAGGGCCACCCTTTTTTAGCCAGAGTGGGACTAAGGATTTTATATAATGAGTTTCTTGCTAAATAAATTCCTATTACCCAGACAGGAATCGAACTCTCCACACTAGTGAGATTAAGGCCAACTCACATGGCAAACCTGAGCCCCGAAGAACCTAAAGTTAAAAGATTGTTAGTCTTTACCCAATCAGCATTTGTTAGATTTCCATTAAGGGATTGTTGCTGTACTAATTTCAATATTTCTGAAGCATTTACCCCATTAAACTTTACATGATAATGACTTATACAACATTTATTATTTGCTCTTTTCAGATGTTTTCTTCCCCAGAAGTATTTTTTTTATATATCAAAAATGATTTAAACCAAACAATTTTATAGGATCGAAAGTGCTAGGGAGTTGTACCCATTCACATCTGCAAATTATTAACATTGCTCCATTAATATGTTACACATAACAGATAATAAGTAAGTACAAGTATGAATAAAAAATTTCTTCTTCCGTTATACATTAGCATATTTTTAATAACTAAATTACAATCTTTATTTAGACACCCTGAGCAATGCAGTCATGATTTCCCGGGAGAAGCCAGGTACCTTAGTTATATATATATATATATATATATATATATATATATATATATATATATATATATATATATATCTATATATATATAAAATTGTAACCTCTGTCTGTACATTGATTTTTTTCGCGAAATTTCACGATAACTTTTCGTTTCACATGTCATAGACACCATAACTGCATTTTGTTTCTTTGGTGTCTGTTTGTTTGTTTGTTTGTTTATTTGTTTGTTTGTTTATTTGTTTGTTTGTTTGTTTGTTACCTTTTCACGCATAAACGGCTGAACCGAATTTTATGAAACTTGGTATGTATATTACTACTAACCCAACTTAGACTTTAGGCTATATTAATATCCTCTGAGACGAACAGGAGTGGGGGTTATAAGGGAAGCCAAAAATTAAAAATAGCGATATTTCGATTCCTATTGGTTTTTCAGCAAATATGCACATAACAAAAGTTGTTTATTTTGTTATTTAGAGTAACTTTTGTTATATACACTTTCGTCGTATACCGAGTTATAAACGAGATATACGCTAAAACCTATAGAGGAAGTGAACTATTTTATATGGCACAAAAGAATCAACCAAACTAAATAAAACTCGGTATGTGTATTAGCACTAACGCTTTCATTATAACAAGCCATGCCAACATTTCTAGGGACGGGCAGGAGTGGGGGTTATAAGGGAAGCCAGAAATTAAAAATAGCGATATTTCGTTTCTTATTGGTTTTTCGGCATATATGAACATAACAAAAGTTGTTTATTGTGTAATTTAGAGTAACTTTTGTTATATTCACTTTTGCCGTATACGGAAGTATAAATGAGTTATACTCTAAAAACTATAGAGGGAGTCCACAATTTTATTTGGCACAAAAGACTCAACCGAACTAAACCCAACTCGGTATTTGAATTAGTACTAACGCCTTCCTTATAATAAGCCATACTAACATTTCTAGGGACGGGCAGGAGTGGGGGTTATATGGAAGGCCTGAAATTAAAAATAGTGATATTTCGTTTCCTATTGCTTTTTCAACAAATATGCACATAACAAAAGTTATTTGTTTTGTTATTTAGAGTAACTTTTGTTACATGCACTTTTGCCGTGTACGGATGTATAAATGAGTTATACGCTAAAACCTATAGCGGGAGTCCACAATTTTATTTGGCACAAAAGACTCAACCGAACTAAACCAAACTCGGTATTTGAATTAGCACTAACGCCTTCCTTATAATAAGCCATACTATTTCTAGGGACGGGCAGGAGTGGGAGTTGTAAGGGAGGCCTGAAATTAAAATAGTGATTTCCTATTGGGGTTTCGGCAAATATGCAAATAACAATAGTTGTTTACTTTGTTATTTAGAGAAATTTTCTCAACACTTCTTTTCAATATGAACTACCAGGTACCTCAAATGAAAAAATTTATTCAAATGTATGTCAATATTTTCTCATTAATAATTCAAATCTAGGCATAATGCACAGGAAACGGGAAATATGACAATATGCAGAACAGCGAAGTCTTGCACTGACGGGTAAACGTCATAATATTGTGCAATGTAAAGCCTGCTAAAAAATACCATCACCATTCAGCCTCAAATGAATTCCCGGGCGAAGCCGGGTATCTGAGCTAGTATATATATATGTATATATATATCTATATATATATATATATATAAAATTGTAACCTCTGTCTGTACATTGATTTTTTTCGCGAAATTTCACGATAACTTTTCGTTTCACATGTCATAGACACCATAACTGCATTTTGTTTCTTTGGTGTCTGTTTGTTTGTTTGTTTATTTGTTTGTTTGTTTGTTACCTTTTCACGCATAAACGGCTGAACCGAATATTATGAAACTTGGTATGTGTATTACTACTAACCCAACTTAGACTTTAGGCTATATTAATATTCTCTGAGACGAACAGGAGTGGGGGTTATAAGGGAGGCCTGAAATTAAAAATAGCGATATTTCGTTTCCTATTGGTTTTTTGGCAAATATGCATATAACAAAAGTTGTTTATTTTGTTATTTAGAGTAACTTTTGTTATATACACTTTTTTTGTATACCGAACTATAAAGGTGTTATACGCTAAAAATTATAGCGGGAGTCAACAATTTTATTTGGCACAAAGACTCAACCGAACTAAATAAAACTCGGTATGTGTATTAGCACTAACGCCTTCCTTATAATAAGCCATACAAACATTTCTAGGGACGGGCAGGAGTGGGGGTTATAAGGGATGCCTGAAATTAAAAATAGTGATATTCCGTTTCCTATTGGTGTTTCGGCAAATATGCACATAACAAAAGTTGTTTATTTTGTTATTTAGTGAAACTTTTGTTATATACACTATCGTCGAATACCGAATTATAAAGGCGTTATACGCTAAAAATTATAGCGGGTGTCAAGAATATTATTTGGCACAAAAGAGTCCACCGAACTAAATAAAACTCGGTATGTTTATTATCTCTGACACCTTAATTATCATAAGCCATACCAATATTTCTAGGGATGGGCAGGAGTGGGGGTTATAAGGGAGGCCTGAAATTAAAAATATTTCTTTTTCTACTGGTTTTTCTGCAAATATGCACATGACAAAAGTTGTTTATTTTGTTATTTAAAGTAACTTTAGTTATATTCACTTTTGCTGTATAACATAAACGAGATACGTTAATAACTAAAGCGGAAGCCAACAATTTTGTTGAGCACAAACGATTGAACCGAATTTAACAAAACTTGGTATGCGAATTAGTAGCATTAATTCTTCCATGATTATAAGCTACATTAAAATGTTTAGGTTCAAACGGGAGTGGGGGTTATAAGACAGGCCTGAGATAAAAATTCGCAATTTTCATTTTCTATTTTTTTTTCGGCTAACGTGCACATAGCAAAAGTTGTTTACTTTTGTTATTTAAAGTAACTTTTGTTGTATTCACTTTTGCCGTTAATGGAGTTAATCCGGCATATACGATAAAACCATAATGGGAGTCATTAATTTTATTAGTGCTTATTTAAGTGTTTTTAATAAATGCATATTATTACAAAAGATGTTATGTTTTAGTCTTATATGATAGTTGCAAGTATGATTCGGATTAGTGAGCTTATAAATCTCCGTCGCCTCCTCATTTATTTATTTTCCCTATAAATTTGTTATTTATTTCTAATAGAATATAAACTATAAGAGCATTTCTGGTATTTAATATATACTCGATATGAATGTTTAAAGTATTACTAGGTTGCAGGGGGTTCTCTTCCCCTCATCTAGCTTTTTGAACATAAATGAAATTATGTTTAGGGATCTATTATTTAGTTCCATAAGGGAGATAAATTATTAAAATAATATTCTGAATCAATATTCTAAGGAAAACAATGATGATAACGCTCCTGCGAGAGCGGAAATGGACGGGAGGTAATTGAGTTTAGTTATTTCCTGTGGAATGCTGCCACGACGGGAAGTGATTTCCACTGAGGCTTACTAATACGAATATAATCTTATGTATAATATGCTAAAACTATATGTGCTTGGTTTGATGGGCATTGGTTTGGCAGGAAATATGTTCATTATAGAAGATATTTAATTGTGATAAATGCTACCCATGATTATGGTCTGAATTATTCAAAAACCGTGAGTCAAAAAGTCGTGAGGGATAAATTAGGAACCCATTTTCATATATTCTTCAAAACTAAAATTTCTATTCTATTAACACTGAAAGTTACACTTTAGGATTGGCTGTTTTGAAAAAACAATACATCGTGGAGGGAAGTGCAATTGTACACATTGAAGTCTTGCTATAAAAATACAATCATTAGTCAGTCAGCAATGATTTCCCGGGCATCGCCGGGTACCTTAGCTAGTATATATATAAAATCACTTACCTAAACAATTCCTGGGGCCCGCAGAAAAAGGTATGTATGAGAATGGATGATGTGATATCTCTGGAGCAAACCTATCTGGGCAGAATTCTTCAGGATTTTTCCAGTAGTCTGTATTGCGATGAACATAGAGAGCTAGAATGAAAACCTCATATTCTGCAGGCACAACTTTCCCACTACCTGCAAATAGGTTTGCTTTAGCAGTAAAGTATTTTTATTATTTACATTTCATTGTCTACTTTACTCATTAAATTCAGTACTTTTGAAACTTTTTTTAGCATATTTCTCTTATGGGAAATCAGCTATTGAGGTTGTACTCACGACACGATTTTTGAAAAATTTCCTCAAATGTCCATCGATCCTACCTATGAGATGACAAAAATGAGGTTCGTTCAATATTATATATATTTGTCTGATACCGCTCTAGAGGTCAAAATTGTTGTTTAATCATAACTAAATTCAATATATAAACGTTTTATGTAAAAATAAAGATCAAGTCGTTAACGGCTGAAATAGGACAGGGGGAAAGGGGGGTTTAAGAGGAGGAATTTCGACGTTATTATAAGTCCGATCAAAAATAGTGTATAAAAGTATTATTATTGCAAATTGAATTGTCTATAAATATTGTTATATAAATATTTTCTCTATCATGAATATTAACCGAGATGTTTGGATTTTTTTAATTTTCAGCCTTCAGTAAACACTCACTCCTACTCATGTCATATTAAGGTATTATATCATGAACTACTTTATTTTAAGCCTAAATACCATGCATTGGTCTCATTGAACTTTTAATTTTTGCGATAAATGCAAATATGTAACGCACGTGGTTAATCTGCTTAGTTATTGCAGCCGCTGCATGATAGACTTTTTCAGTTTACATAGGGTTTTAACGGTTAATTGCCACAACAATCCTAAATAAGAAATAAAGCTTGCTTGCAATTGATGTATAAACTCTTAATCATACAATGACAAAAAAATAAAACAAATAATAAAATAAGTAATATATTTAAATAAAGGGGTAATGCGAGAAAAATCCATATGTGACCAATGTTAAAAGAATAAGTCAAGCGAACTCTTTCACTTGCTCAATGACTAGTGTATGGATGGATTACAAAGTATTAATGGACCAATTACTTACTTAACGTTATATCTCTTGACAATGTTCTTGAGTAAGCTGGTGCACTTGGATACAGTCTTAATGTTTCTTTGATTATCATATCCAAATAACTCATTTCTTGAAGTTCATTCTTTTTTGGCTGCCTTTTTTCATTTCCAAATATTGAATATTGTTCATTAAAAGCCTTTTCCTATTGGGATATTAATAAATACATTTTTACTGTAATATTTTATTCTTATTTTCAATAATGTAAATTATTCTAGCCTGACCTGAACATCCTGATGTTTTGCCAGCAAAAACAAGGCAAATGTTAATGCAGCAGCACTAGTATCATACCCCTAAAATAAAAAAGCAATGTTCATAGAAAAATCAATTAACAAGGAAACAATAAATATAATTAATAAAAAAAGAACCCAATGAAATGTTGATACAAATGTGCCCTCTGTGTGACTGTGATTAAAGCTTAGATTTCTGTTTTATTTAATATAAGTTACTTTTACTTACTGCAAAGGTAAAAGAAACGGTTTCTTCCTCAAAAGACAGTTTCCCTGGATATTCAGCATCTAGTTCCAACAGTCGATCCAAAAAAGCAAATCTCTGGTTTTCTATTAACAAGTTTAAAATATTTTTTAATAAAAGACGGTAAACTGGAACAAAACGAATAAGTATAGCTAGCTCTATTTGACTACCATAGGTGCAATAAAAAGTGATTATCTCAGTTTCCGTAATATTATTAAAAAATTTGATACTTTTCTTTTTATAAATGTTATGAAAATATTAAATATTAAGTAAATGGCTTGTGAAAAGCAACTATTCAAAGATATGCAGAAAATAAATAACTTTACTTAGATTAAATGGATCAACACAGATATAATTGATCATCATAAAAGTCACAAAACAAAATGGTGTCAGCCATGATCACACTCAGTCTAACAAAAACCGTGTCGCCACGGCAATGTGTTAGAAACATAAATCTGAATTATTCCATTATTCCAATACCAACTTCATATCATTTACGCTTTATTTATTTATTTCAGTCTACTCACTAGTATTATTCCTGTCTTCTACTTGATTCTTTACAAAGCTCTTTTTTTGCTGACCAACAACCTGTAATTGATTAAATCAATCAGTAATCATTGATTTAAAAGGATTTGTCCTGGAAATCACAAATACCTTTTCTATAAATGGGGGAAATGTTTTCATAAATTATAAAAAATTTGTTCACTCTTGATTTGTTGTTTGAATATAACAGGGACAAATATTTACTGGAAATTGCAGAGCACTCTCAATCTTGAGTGCTTCATAAAACTAACCTGCTGGGCTAGGATTTTGGAAATGGTAAGTGAATAGAAGATGATGAGAGAAGTTGAAGGTGATAGGAGAAAAGTGTTCAGGAGACTCCAGGCAAATATTGAAGGTTACTCAGAGGCAAGAAAGAAAGGAGAAGAACTAATTGAAGCAGAGGTCCAACTGTCATGAGAAGTTAATTATAGTGTGAAACTAGGGAGAGTAAGTCCAAAGGATGCATGAGTTTATGTTTTCTTACCTCTCTTATGAAAGAATGTACAATTGATATATTTTTATAATATGACCTGCCCAATGGACTCCAGCGGAATAATAGACCAATGTGTAACCAGAAACTAAAAAACCACTCTGTTGCCTGGTCAGTAAGACTGTAAAATTTAAAATAAAACAATTTCAGTTAAATAAAATAATGTATATGCCATAAATTGAAAGCTTCTTTATGGTAATAGAATGTTATCCATTTTTGTGATAATATATAAAAAAGTCAGATATCCTGAACTTATATAATGCTTAACAGAATGAACTCATGCTATGATAGAGTGCTACTGATCAAAGAATTGTACTAATAAAAAACTGATTTTTATCATCACAAAAGTTGAAGAGGGGGAGGGTGCCCCCCCTTCAGTAACCTATATGGATTCCTCATTATGGATCAAACCTTCAATGATCTTAATTTTCTTTAAAATTCATGAACTTAACATCGAGGATATTCTTATAAAATGTACATATCGGTACAGTAACATTAATCTATCATTCTAATTTTCTTGAAAATACTTCCTCTTTCTCGAATACTACAAAATGAGTAATAGTTGTCTTCATGTTTAATTTACTATAAAATGAGTTTCAATGTAAATGTATTCATATGGAAAAGTTTATGAAAAAAATCTAAAACATTTTCTACTATCACTCAATAAGTAAGTGTAATAAAGAATAATAATAATAAAGAATCCAAATTATTATCACAATAATACATATAGTCTATTTACTATTAGAGTCTCAAAAAGTATAACAGTAAAACAAAAAAGTATAATACTCGTAGTTCCTAGGGGTGGAAATAGGAGGAAAAACAGGGTAATGCAAATTTCGGTTGACTATTTATCTACCACTTATGAATTTCAAAATTCAAATGATGAGTAGTCAACAAGATATTACTAGAATACCATTATATAATTACCATTAGCCAAAAGTGTCCATGTCCCCCCTATATATATATATATATGTCTTAAACAATCGTATTTATTTTACAAAAGCTTAGTACCACTGGTGAGTACAGTTGATAATACAATATGAGTGTACTCACACACTAGAGGCACCAAGTTCAAACTTCGGAATGGCTCATTCAATTTAATTTAGATCTATGGTCATATGGTTTTTAGGCTCAACTTCTATCCAGCCCATATGTTAACTCTCAGTATCGTGCAGCAATTAAGTAACTACTTTAATACAGAAGTAGTTGTGTAATGCTGCCACAATCCCATAGTAAATACAGAGAGCTGAGGTCTTGTCCTCCAAACAAAACTTTAAAGGTCTTTTTAAAGGAACAAATTCCTCCATTCAAGCTTTTGTTAGTGTTATTGGAATTATCCTCATGATCCATTTATTGTTGGGTGACTTGTTTGAGTAGGAATCAGAAAACCTTTTGACCCTCTTATTCCCTCCTTCGGTTCTGTGAAAAACATGTTTTCCGGTTAAGGGGATCAATTGTGGATATAACACTACACACACCACAGCACTCACACGGGCGCATGCACACGCACAAATACACACACACATGTGCGCACAAACAAACACACACACACACACACACACACACAAAATCTCAAATATTATCAAAGCTAACATAATATCACTAAGTGCATTCTATTACATCTATATTATAGTTAACAATTTTCTTTAACTGAATAAATGTTTTTACAAAACTGCATAGGTGTGTACATAAGCGCAGTAACTCAGATATTTACAGTTATAACAAAAAGGCTGAGCAACTTTTACCCATTCTCTGCTTTCTGTTAGTGGGAACTACTGTGTTGAGGGTGTATTTTTGTTAACTGAATTGAACTTTCAAATGATCTAATGTATAGGTGGGGGGGGGCTCAGGTTAGCCATGTGAGTTAAAGCATTGACTTTAATATCACATGTTAAACCTAGAATGTTGAGTTCGATTCCCGCCTGGGCAAATAGGAATTTATTTGGTGAAAAACTCATTAAAAAAAATCCTTAGTTCCACCCTGGCTAGAAAAGGGTGGTATCCTGTAGATGGTAGCCATAGCATCAAAAAGTGGACATTCATAAATAAATAAAAATAATGTATAAGCTGTATTATGATTATTAATAAGGTTTATTTATTTTTTAATTAACAGGGCAATTCTGAGCTTTAGCTTTTTATTAATTTGAAATTAAGTTTATTAATTAGTAATGTTACCTTTTTGTTGCGCAAACAAAGTCATATTTTATCTTGTCTTCACTATCCATTGATATTCCAAAACCAGATTCTAAAAAACAAAAAAATTACTAGCAAATTAGTATTTTATGAAAAATACTTAAATTAGGCATAGCAAATAGATACATAAATTTTAGCAGGTGTTTATTTTATGAAGCTTTCTTAATGGTTGGCTCTTTGGAACCATGCATATTTGTTGTACCAATATTAAGTCTCAAGAAAAGTATTGCAGAGAAAGTAAATCCCAATTCATCATTTATATGACTTCTGGAAGTTGGTAATAGCACCTGAGAAAAACAGGCTATCCGGCCTAAACAGTGGGCGGGCAGTTTATTATTAGTAAAGTTGGTACTGGAACTGGTACTGCATGCATTACCATTATCTTAAATTAGCTGCTATCAGTGATTAAGCTGACCTTATCATCATGAGTAAGATATTGTAGCACTTGGCCAGCTCAATAACAACTCTTAACCTAATCCCTAGGGGGATGCCATTCAGTAGATGCGCAGATCGTAACGTAAAGCATCCAGTGATGCTTTGTGTAAATAATTTAAGTAGAAACAGGCACTTAAATAACTCATTCATTATCTCCTAGCAGAAGGAACATTAGCATGTTCATGGCCATATTAATTCTCTCTACACATATTCAGGACTCAACTGAGTATCTTTGAAGTCATTTTAATAATGGGTAGAAACATTAGCCACTCTTTAAATTAATGAGCTATCAAGTAATGATATAAAAATAAGCTTACCACAAATAACATCCAATGTAGTAGTCTTAATAAGATCATCAACACGTATCGCTTGACCATTTGTTTCTAATAGTGTCTGAACAAAACGATCTACTGTATGTGTGACATGATTTACTGAATCGTCGAGAATCTTGAAGTGAAATATTGGAGTTAAGAGCTTCCGCTTTTGATGCCATGTGTCACCTATTAATTTAATTGAATTGTTTTTATTTACTCATTATTTAAGTAATTTTGAATATCACTTAATTATTATTACATGTAAAAGATAGAATAGAAACTAAAAAATGATCAAGCTCTATTCTACATTCAGCATTATCTCAATATATTGGATATAATGTCCACCCTTGCCCAAAAAAATATAGGTTACTTTTAATTAACTAATACAAAAGAAGTCCACCAGGGTCTGCTTAAACTAAGCAGAATTCCCAAATACTGGTATATATCATACTGATCAAATCAACACACCGTCTGAATTTTAAAATTAAATTTGTCTCTGTTAACACATCCCGTGCGAGCTCCTTGCCAGGCAAGGAGGGCCGACCCAACCCAGGTAGCGATGTCCTTCCCTGGCAAGGACCTGCCCTGGGTATTCCCAACTGGACCTGGAGGGGGTACGCTCGTTAAAACCGACTCCAGATGCCTTCATTCGCCTCAGACAAGTGTCTTTCATCTAACAGTGTAGTTCGTTTCCGATTTTAGTGGATTTTTTTCAAGTTTTATCAGAAAATTCTTCTTTTTTTTAAGGTAAGCATTATTACTGTGATTTTTAAAGTATTTAACACATTATAAAGCATATTTTTTTTATGGGTTTTTAAAATAATAATAATATTAATGATGGTTTGTATTATTTATAGGTATCAAAATTTTGAAAAGTGGAAAAACGAAGTGTGAAAAAAGGGGTTCTGACCAATAGAGGATAAATTAATATCATTCAAAACTCCTGTGATTCCCTTATCCCCGAAAATACCCACAAAATGGCTGCACTTCCCTAGTTTTACCCCATTCACGGGTAAAGGGAATAAGCGGTTGCAAAAAAACTGTATGCACTGCAGTAAGGCCATCGGAGAAGACGGGGAAAAAGTGAGAAACTAAACTATTTATTATTGCCCTGAATGTCCAGAAAACCCCGGGCTTTGTCTTGAGACCTGTTTTAAATTGTACCATGGTAGGAGAGTTAAGTTATTACAGTATAATATGTATTTGTATATCTGTAAACTGTTATCACCTGTAAGAATAGTATGCAATTGAACAATTGATGTTTATTATGTAGTAGGTAATGCAATACACAATATAGAAATAATAAATTTATTTGTTAACGAATACTGTGTTATTTTAACCCGTTTTCATTGCTTGTTATTTTAAACAGATCATGTGCTTTGGGGGTTGCCTAACCGGCGATGTCCGCTGGTAGCGAGCTCCTTGCCAGGCAAGGAGCTAATTAAATAAGTTAATTACCATTAAAAAATGTGTTGGTAGGCATATAAGCTAGGTTATTTGTTAAATAAACATGTTTTTGATTTAAAATAGTAAAAAAAATAAATCGCTCCTGAGAAAAAAATAATAATTTCACCATCGCACGCAATGTGTTAACATATGCGATTCAGAAATAATACATAAATCTATCCAGTGTGCAGATGAAAAATTATCCCTCAATTGAAAAATGTATTTTCTGGATAAAATATTTATCCATCTGATTGTTGGGGAAAAGGCTGAAAGGTTTGTAGGTTAGTTCTTGTCAAAAATTAGTCTGCAGTTTGTAAGTAGCAGTGCTTCATTGTCTTTTATTTATTACACCAGTGAAGATAATGGTGGTTCAGTCCTAGTTATGAGGTGTGAGCTATCCCTGAATGGCCATGTCTCAAAAGAGCAAGAACTACTTCTTCCACATTAGCATTCTGATTACTTGACAGCCATTCTAGAATAGTGTATTTTATTCCAAGTTGTTTTGTATGTCTAATGCAATTCCAATTCCCATTTAATGTTGATCAATTTTTTAATAAGCTTAATGACATTGTTTGCTATAACGTGAGCAGTGTGCAATACAAGTTCAGTCGATAATTTTTCATCATTGTACTATAACTGACAGGAGAGTGTGTATATAAATTGTTGAATACTTTAAGGCCCTTATTAACAGTGGTTTTATAAAGTAAAAAAAAAATGTAAACAACAAAGTACAAATAAAGAACGCCCAGAAAATTAAGGAAAAGTTGCCAGAAGCATTAATCTAGGGTGGACTCAACGTTCCTCCAGCATTTGAAAACAGAAAAACACAATAATGCCCCAACTGAGGTAGCTCTATTGGTAAGTGAACATGACCATAAACGAATTAAAAAACTGGAACCCCTTTACATTGAGCTGGAGAGACAGAGGGGTATCTGCCTAAATGTGCAATTGGAAATGCAGAGTTGTGTCCTGCTGAGTACACCTTCTCCCTCTCTGCTAGTTGTAGGTAGAAGCCCCTAAACGTGTTGTGCTAGCATCTATTATACAGCCAAGTTACGAACTTTGTTAAATAAGAGGAATTTTTAATAAACCATATGGATGTTTTTCATGTTCAAAATTTGTATATATTTATAAAGAAAGAAATACTACTAAACGAAAAATAAAAGAGAACATTTACATAACGAAGAACAGAAAAAGGGCAGTAAACAAAAAAAAAAAAAAAAAAACAGAAATCAAATACCTCAATCATATATTCTATAACATTTTATCTTAAATTAATCAATTTATATGATATCACCTTTTTTCCAATATCATTAATATACTTTTTTTTTAAAAAAAACAAAAATGCAAATTATAGATTGTGTTTGGAGGTTTTTATTCATTAATATGAAGTTCAAAGTTATTACTTCATTTTGTCTGCTGTTTAAAGATAAATCCTGGACAGTATTTTAGTTTTTTTGTACTAATGCTAAAATAATGCAATCGTGATATTTTTATAAATGAACCTATATATTTATTAAAATTCACAAATGACTGGGACTATACTATACATAAATTCCTCAATATTCTTCTAATCACTACAGCAGGGCAATGAAAGTACAGAAAAAAGTCCGTCACGCAGGGGCTGCGTAAACTAAGCAGATTTCCCTCGTGAAGTTCAGTAATAGATAAATATACCTACTGGTAACACAACAACACCGTGAATAAATACAAACGGAAATAAGAAATGTTTCATCCAATTTCAATAACCTGCCGACAGGAAGCGTTAGGTTAGAAATGTAATCAAACTGGTCGGCCCGCCACACCGGAAAGAAAAACAATTACTGAAATATATCAGAATATAACACATTAATTTTATTGAGAACTATTTACTATATACTATACTGTAATTAATAATGAGTCAGAATAATTGTTATCTCAATCAATAAACTTTTAGTAGTCCAAAACATTAAGATGGGGGGGGGGGAGTCACCAGTGCATATTTGCATGTATCTCGTATAATAAAGGTCTCTTGAATAAAATGTTTGGTATTTAAACTTCCAATAATGTGATTTATTGTGTAGCAGAGTATTGTTTACGTAACAAGAGTAGAAGTGGCGGTTTGCTGAAAACTGAAAAATGCAAATATTTCGGTTAATATTCAAGATAGAGAATAAACGTATATAACAATATTTATAGTAAATTTAATTTGCAATAAGATTGGTTATATACATTTTTTCGATCCGATGCATAATAATGGGGATATTTCGAATTTTTGAAAATCCTCCCCTCTAAACCCCCCCTCCCACGGGTCCGATTTCAGCCGTTAACGAACTTGATCTTTCTTTTTACATAAAACGACTAAATATCGAGTTTGGTAACGATCAAACAAAAATTGCGACCACTAGAGCGGTAACAGACAAATATATAGATTTATATATATATATATATATATAGATATATATATACAGTTTTGAACGGACCTCATTTTCGTCATCTACTAGGTAGGATCGATGGACATTTGAAGAAAAACTTCGAAAATTCCGTCATGAGTACAACCTCAATAGCTGATTTCCCTTAAGGGAAATCTGCTAAAAAGATTCGAGAGAAATCAAGGGATTATTTAGTGCTGCAGTTAACACTCAATCTTTATATTTTCTAGGAAAATCAATTCTATTTCAACTCATTAACTGTCAACATTGCTACTTAATAATTATATGGCATATAGGTATAATTAAAATAGCAATATTAGGGAATATTATTATATTGTATAAAGTAAGTAATAACACTCACCAGAGCTGAAAAATAGTCCGTTAACTAACCAAGGTTTCATGGTGAAATACGATCTACCTTTTGTTATATTCTTAACATCACTCAAAATTACCTGAAATTAAATAAATTTAACATAAAAATCCCTTATGTGTTATTTCGCTGTATAACAAACATTAGTCACAGCTTTATTTATTTTTAGTTTATTGTGTGTAAAGTCATCATTTTATTCATATATTGCATATTCTTAGAACTATAGATTTTAAACAATGAGGAGTTTGTATATCCAAATTCTTCATCGAGCCATAGTTAGAAATAATTGAGAGTTTGGGAAAACAGATCTGATTGGAAAAAAGTGAGCACCATGCTAATATAATATACTAAGTAGTAGCACAATAAAATTTTGAGAATTTTTGTATTAGTAATAAAAACTAATGCTCCTCACTTGTTCATATAAATATTATATTGACTATGAATATCAACGAATCATACAAAGTCCCATACCTATTATATATCTTATTATTATTATTTATTTATTAACGTCCACTTTTTGCAACTTAGGCTAATCGGGACGGGTTATCTACAGGTTACCACCCTTTTCTAGCCAGGGTGGGATTTTAGGACGTTATTTAATGAATTTCGTCATTAAATAATTTCCTTTATATCTTATTAGATTTAAAGTAAAATAATACAGACCTCTGCATCTGCTGGATCAGCAATAATGACTGTTCTCAAACCAGCTATATTCACCTCCAATGTCCATCCATAGGTTTGAAATATTTGGCCAAGCCATTTATACATGTCTATAAGAATAGATTATATTAGATTTTTTCTTTCTTTTTGAGAGAGAGAGAGAATATTGATTGGTTGAATTTTACAAAACCAGTCAGAGAATTCAGTTAGAAATAAGTAAGTAAATTTGTTGTGACAATGAGTTTAAACATTGTTTATCTACACAT
Source organism: Riptortus pedestris (assembly GCA_019009955.1). Taxonomy (NCBI): domain Eukaryota; kingdom Metazoa; phylum Arthropoda; class Insecta; order Hemiptera; family Alydidae; genus Riptortus; species Riptortus pedestris. Next base: position 68,984,872 of record CM032232.1, on the reverse strand, counting down.
ACACATACGCATGCATGCACTCACACACACACGCCAATCAAACAAACAATTACGAGTAAATAACCAAAAATCTTAATTGATGAAGTCATTGTCACATAACATTTTTGCATGTATATCACAAAGCAAAAGTTCAATGAAATCCATGTTTGGTATTTAAACTTAGAATGAAGAGGTTAATGTTATAGCAGCCTATTGTTAATATGAGGTGAGTAGAAGTTTGGGGTTTACTGAAGACTGAAAAAAAAAATGGAAATATCTCGATTAATAATCAAAATTCTGGAAAAAACATTCATAGAACATTAAATTTTCAATAAGGTTAGTATTATATAATTTTTCGATCTGACAAATAATAACGGAGATATTTAGAATTTTTGAAAAATTTCAATATTCACCCTTTAGTAAGCCTCCACTCCTAATCATTATAAATAATAAGGTTAATTATCAAATATTGTTTTCAAGAGACCTTTATTATGCTAGATACATATAAATTCGTTGTGTGTTGACGTCAGAAATTATGGTTTTACTTTCTTGTTTCGAAAATGTTTTTTATGACCTATTGCATACTCGACATTTAACTGTTTCAGTGTTTAGTTCAATAATATTAATTCACTACTAATATTATAAAATTGCAACAGTCCCTACAATCAGGGATGCAAATTATTTAATTTAAAAATTTTAAGTTTTTCAATTAAAATAAAATTAATAAATATAATTATTTTATTAATGTTCAAAAATGTAATTTAATTAAAAATTAAAATCGGGACATATTAAATGTGACTGACTATCGGGGACCCCCGTTTACATCCCACAGACCCTTAATTCTTTTAGGGGAATTGCCTTGAGGAAAATCAGCTATTGAGGTCATACTCATGACGCCATTTTCGAAACATTTCTTCAAATGCCCATCGATGCTACCTAGGAGATGACAAAAATGACATCCGTTCAAAATTGGAAATGTATATACTTGTCTCTAGAGGTTGCAATTATAGTTTTATCGTTACCATACTATATGTAAGCGTTTTATGTGAAAAGAATGATCAAGTTCGTTAACGGCTGAAATCGGACTGGGGTGAGAGGAGGGTTTACAGGGAAGGAATTTCGAAATATCTTCGTTATTATAAGTCAAATCAAAAAAGTGTATTGACGCAATATTATTAAAAATTTAATTTGCCTATAAATGTTGTTATATAAATATTTTGTCTATCATGAATATTAACCGAGATATATGGACTTTAGCTTTTAGCCTTCACTAAACGCCCACTCCTACTCATGGCTTATTGACAATAAGCTATTAAGCTTAAATGCCATGCATTGATGTTATTGAACTTTTACTTTTTGAGATCAATTTCAAATATGTAGCGCAAGTGGGAAATCTGCTTAGTTCACACATCCCCTGCGTGACGGACCTTTATTTTTCACTCACATGGACCCCTTTTAGTTCGTCATCGACCACTTCAAGTATCATTCCTCTAGTCATTTCTGAAATATCGGCCAATAACTACAATCGCAGTAGCGGTTTTAAGGTGAAGCAAAATGTACACTAAAAGAAAATTATTTTCCATCCAGTTAAATTTGTTAAGACTGTCAGTGTTTTGTAGGAACTGTACTCTATTTCAACTTGACAGTTTGTTAATTTCTATTTATTTTATTTTTCTAATTACTAATAACTCTATTTCAGGGACATTTCTAATATATAGAAATAGTATATAATCTAACTTACACTGACTCATATCGTATATGAGCCAAATTTGTATGCTTATTTATAACAATAGAATATAAGTCCGTCACGCAGGGGCTGCGTAAACTAAGCAGATTTCCCACGTAAAGTTATAAAACAAAGAAATCTCCATACGAGAGCCGAACAGTCACGACAAAGGGCCGAACTAGCTTTTGGCGGAAAACTCAGTCTTCCGTTACCGGCCCAAATTTAAGAAAAATGCAATTCCTCGGTTAATATTCAAGATAGAGAATAAATGTATAAAACAATATTTATAGTAAATTCAATTTACAATAAGATTGATTCTATACAATTTTCTTATCCCACTTATGGTAACGGAGATATTTTGAATTTTCGAAAATCCCCCCTCCCACTGGTCCGATTTCAGCCATTAACGAACTTGATCTGTCTTTTTGCATAAAACGACTAAATATCGAGTTTGGTAACGATCAAACAAAAATTGCGACCGCTAGAGCGTTAACAGACAAATATATATATATATATATATATATATATATATATATATATATATATATATATATATATATGGTAGGTTATAACACCGCCGCACACTGGAGCGATCCTTCAGTAATGTTGGACATTGGGGGGAAAAATAAAAGTGTTAATTTGGGATTTTGATTGTATTGTTAGTACCACATAAACCCTTTTCAATTGAGCAGATTGATTTTTAGCCATATTATTGCAATGGTTTTTACATAATGCCTGGTTATAATTGCTATGTTAAAAAAAGCCTTGGTTTATTAAATTCGTGGTGAACTCTTATTTCATTTTATAAATTTTTGTTGCTTCCAGTACACATTAAGGGTACTATAACAAATCAAAAACTGGCACAAAGGTTTTTAAAATTCCTCGATTTTTTATTTTTTGGCATCGAGCTGAAAATAATTTTATTTAAATGAATTCGCAAATCGCTTGTATTTGCTTGAAAAAATACCACTTGGCATGCTTTTAGGAGTATATTGTCTTAATTACAACGTCGTCAGATCTTGCCTAAACTTGCCTATTCATTAAATATTTTACTTTTAGTGTTAACACTTTCGGTGGGGAAGACGTATATACCTCCCGCGGACCTTTCCCTCGCCTCCTCCTCTACGCAATTGACGCCGCCATTCACTTTCGAAGAAATAGTTAAATACGTGTTTTTCTTGTCTAAATATGTTTACTGTCCTTTGAAAAAGATCCAATGTCATAAAGTGAACTCCGTTTAAAGTTAGCATTATTGATTAAAAGAATAAATGTAATCAAAGGAAGCAAATTCATTTATCGTATTCTTCAAAGTAGAAGTAAGTAGTATTTGTTTTTGTTGTTATTTCCTTGAAAGATATTAGGAAGAAACTTTTTAAATGACTAACTGATTTTTTTTTCTAAGAATACTAGAAGATTCAATTACAGTACTGTATGTACACATTTAAAATTCATCCTACCATTATATCGCATCTGGCAAAATTGCTTAAAAAATTGCTGATGAGGTAGTTCAATACAGTATTGGATGTGCTTTAAAATGACACCAGAATCAATATTCTAGGACCAGTAGAAGCGTAGATATTAATGAATGTCCGGCTTACCCTATCACTCGCTCCAGTGTGCGCCGCTCTGACAGCTCTGTGGGTCCTCCGCAAAATTAGGAATGTTTGATACCATATAGTATAATTCAATTTTTTATTTAGGAACATAATGTTTTTTAATAACAATATGTTTAATTGAAATTAATAAAATAAGTAGCTGATGACTTTGAGGTAATAAAATGTGCATATATAATTCATGCATACATTTATTGTAGGCTATTATAAAAAATAATTTTTATTTTTTATTTATTTATTTATTAACGCCCACTTTATACTACTCTGGCTAATTGGGACGTGTTATCTACAGGTTACCACCCTTTTCTAGGGGTGGGACTAAGGATTTTATTTAATGAATTTCGTCACTAAATAATTTCCTTTGCCCAGGCAAGAATCGAACTCTCCACTCTAGGTTTACCATGTGAGATTAAAGCCAACACTTTAACTCACATGGCTAACCGGAGCCCCTTATAAAAATTAAAAAATCTAAATTTATCAATAATAATAATTCAGGACATTAGTTCCTTACAAAATATTACCAATTATTTATTATTAATTATTTATTTTTATCTATAAAAAAAACCTATAGGAATTGCATTAAGTGCTAAATAGAATCGTAATATTTGCTAATAGAAATATCTATCAGCAATGTAAATAAGTATTATTTGGGATGTTAATTAATAATAAAAGTCCGTCATGCAGGGGCTGCGTAAACTAAGCAGATTTCCTATGTGAAGTTTAGCAATAGAGAAATCTGCATACTGGTAACACAACACCACCATAAGTAAATACAAACGGTAATGAGAAATCTTTCAGTTAATTTAATTAAACTCTCAACTGAAACGGCTTCTGAATTGTAAGAATAATTTATATTTTAATAACTCAAATTTTAGTAGTCCAAGAACTAAAGAAGGGGGGGGGGCGGATGAACAGACCGTATTTGCATAAATCTCACAAAGTTACGAAGGTTAGGTAAGGTTATAAACGACAGGTTAGGTTAGAAGCTTTCGCCAGAGCGAGACTTACGAAAACTGCCGAACAACACCCGACCACAGACTTCATAAAAATGCAAATATATCGGTTAATATTCAAGATAGAGAATAAGTGAATATAACAATATTTATAGTAAATTTAATTTGCAATAAGATTGGTTCTATACAATTTTTCGATCCGAAGCATAATAACGGAGATATTTCGAATTTTTGAAATCCCCCCCTCTAAACCCCCCCTCCCACGGGTACGATTTCAGCCATTAACGAACTTGATCTGTCTTTTTACAAACAACGGTTAAATATCGAGTTTCGTAACGATCAAACAAAAAAAAAATATATATATATATAATTTTGAACGGACCTCATTTTCGTCATCTGTATTTTCGTCGGTAGGATCGATGGACATTTGAAGAAATTTTTCGAAACTCGCGTCATGAGTACGACCTCAATAGCTGATTTCCCCGAAGGGAAATCTGCTAACATTACTGACTTTTTAAACTTATGTTTTTTTTCATTTGAGTTCCGAGGTCCCCCGGCATTTGCCGACCTGCCCAGTCCGGCGCTGGGTTATACTGTTACTTGTGTTTGGGCTTCAAACTCTTCATGGTTGAAACAAACAAGTGTATTTTTGTATACTTACCAGCTAAGTAATACATAAATTATCCATATTTCTTTTAATTTATAAGTACCTCACCTACTCTAGATAAGAGTGCTAGTCTGGGCCCAATCCCAAGAAGAGGGATACCTTTGGGCCCAGGAAGACCCGTGCGATAGCTGATTCTATCTAGGATGTAGAGGAGTACCAGGATAACTCCCACAACGAGGTATATCCAAGCTTCCATCCTTGCTGACTGGACTGTTCGCTCTCACCTACCTCCCACTATAACTCCTAGACCAATTTAATGAGTAATTACCATAATAAACCTATTTTAATTAATAGTCCATTAGACCACTTCTTCACAGGTCCAAAATAATTTATTTCCATTCGGTCTAGTATGACTTTTCTCCTACATTTTCACCTGAATAGATTCCACCTTTTGTTAGTTATATTTTAGTCCCAGAATCGCTTAGGAGTATTAGAATTTCTGTAAGAAAAATAAGTTTTCGTTTTTAAAATAACGTAAATTTGATCAAACTGTTTTTATTCCAATAGAAAATTAGTGCGAGGTATATTATCTTTTTGGATAAATTAATAACCCCATTAATTCAAGAATAAACACGATCATTGATTTACACAAAATATATTAATCTATACACTGAAAACGTTGATAATATGCCATTTTTGTTTAATGCAATCTCCTTGGGACAGCAATTGGGGAATTTGAAAATTCAAAATATTTCAGTTATTATGTATAATATTAATTACTAACAGTTCATTGAGTAACGCCATTATTCAACTTATTTACTAACAAGGTAACAGTAAGAGCAGGTTTCATCACCTAGCAACCATATAGCATATGCTGCATTAGATTGCAACCATACAACATATGCTACATTTCTCCCCACCAAACTTTCGGATCTTCCTCCACCTTAGGTTGACACTCCTCCTCGGTTGTCATCTGGGATGGATGCTCGTCCACCGCCCCATCTCTGGTCCGCGTGCTTTCGCTTGGTACGTCCACCTGCCAGAACTTTGTAAGAATGATGCCCCGTTCGCTCCTCCACCACCCCTGGCACCCAGCACTTGCTCTGCTCATTCTTCCCCCTTGGCAAACTCTCTCCCCTTGGATCTCTGCCAATGTAATATTAATAACTAACATTTCATTGAGTAACGCCATTATTCAACTAATTTATTAACAAGGTAACAGTAAGAGTAGGTTTCATCACCTAGCAACCATATAGCATATGCTACATAATGAATCAGGTTAAAAGATTGTATATGATCAGTCATTTAATGCTCTACAGTTGTTGTCCTATACATTTTTTCTTAACTGGAATATTAAGCGAGTTATTTGGATTTAATTATTTTGAACCTTCAGTCAACCCTCACTTCTAGTCGTCGTTACTGTACTTTGAATAAATGAGACTGAATTCATTCTTGGCATCAGTTCAAATATTATATCAACATTGTTTTCACAGGCCACACTTAAACACACGAGGTGTCTATGTAACCTAAGCAGATTTCTCAAGTGCTGGTTTGACACACTAATGAGCTCATCTCGCAACATATTCTCTATTTCTACGTAAAAAAAAAATACTATTAATAGTTTAACAAAAAGGGTTCCATGACATTTCGCGATCCATCCCATAATCATCCAGTACTTCTCCGGCGACTAAAACTATGGAATTCCCAATGGAATGCTCTGCTTTTTTACGATGGATTCTTGTAGAAAATCAAATTCTAAAACGAGTTTGTTTCGATTTGACGCATCGTTTAGTCCAATAATGCACAAATCTTTATTGTTTAAGTATTTAAACGAAATAACGCAAAAGTACTCTTGAATGGGTCAACAAAAAATGTTTACTTCAAAAACCATGAACATTACATAAAAACGTTCTTAGAATAATTTATTTGAAATTAATTACGTAGTAATTATTCGTAAAATGAATACATTTTTCCACCTCCACAGTTTCATGTAAAAAAAAAGGTGCGATATCTTCCAGGGAAGAAACATTTTTTTTTGATAAAGCATTAAATAGTTCAGTCTTCAACCACTTGGCAAATAAAGAACTTTTAAATTAAATAGAAGGCTCCTGATGGAAAGAAATTAAATTTGGCGCAGCTTGACGGATCTCCTTCCCACTTCTCAATCATTACTCGATCAACAATAAAAGAAATCCCCACACACTATCTGTCGCAACTGGGCACCCAGGTCATCCGATCTGACAGTAATGGATTATTTTCTATGGGGAGGGATAAAGAACAGGTCGCAGAATATTGAAAACATGAAAAATTAAATCAGATTGGGGATAAATTCAATTTCAGTAGCACAAATACAGAGTGCCAAAAGAAATTTCAAATACTGTCTTTTGAAAAGTATATTGATGAGGAAGGAGGCATTTTCGAACATTGTAACTGCTAGCTGTACGTATTGTGGCACAAAGAAAGAACTTGTTTTTTTACATGAAACTATGCAGGTGGAAAAATGTATTCCTTACACAAATAACTACTAAGTAATTAGTTTAAAATAAGTTAATTATAAGAATGTTTTTTGAATTAAACATTATTTTGGAACCATTCAAAAATACTTTTGCGTTATTTCGTTTAAATACTTCTTCTTTTTAAATTTTTGAATCCATTCCTTTCTCCGTAGACTTGTTTCAACGATAATTTTGTTGACTTCCAATTTTATGTCGCAGCATTTATTTTTGCGTTGTGCTACCACGTTTTGGTTATAGTGCATTTATCTGTACAGTGACAATAGGAGTCCGAATAGAGGCTGTGAAGAGTTAATAACAGTTTATTTTTGATGTTTTGTTAATAAAATGCATTACGTTTAACCGGTCTCGTCTTTCGTCTCACACCTTTTACAGCCATGGAAAGCCCATCCTGGGTAGCTCTGTCGAATAGATGTAGGTATAAGAGCTTTTGTTCACAAATGGTTGCATCTTCCACCGGATTCTAGTAATGCTTTGATTCATACGGGTCGTAGGTATGGTAGTATGGGTATCCATTCAATTACTCATCTTACGCCCATCTTATGAAGTTCTTTGGTACACAGGTTGGGAGAGAAGGGTGATTCACTTACGGTGAGGCATGCACTTAGCGGGGAGTTGTCACCTGATAAGGTCCTGGTTGTGAGTGTGGTATGTATGAATGAGCTATAAGCGAAGGTTGCCCGTAATGATTTGAGAGAATGCAATAAGATGACCATCTATTGGATGGACAAATCTAGAGAGACGGAATTGTCAGGAAAGCAATTCGTTGGTTTCTTGAGGATTGTGGGAGGGGCAATCCCTACGAGGATGAAGACTTCCCGTGGTCAGCCGGAGCGGAGGAGGAATGCCATTTGCCGAGCTGGTTGTGACGCACTGGAGACGATGGGCCACATCATTAGCATCTGTCCATATACTCGCAGGCTTAGGATCTATCGGGACGACGAGGTGATTTGTAAGGCGTGTTTTCGTTATTGGGTTGCGTACGTGGTATGAAATCGTCATTATGACCCAACAGGGGTATTAAGGAAAGCCCATTATTATGGATCTATACGTGGCTATCGCAGTACCACTATAAGCCCATGGAATCATCGGGTAGGAACTTATGTACCTAAAGCTTTCAGTTTTTGGTGCGGTTTCATTGGAGTTCTATCTATCTTCTACATGACTTCTTCCCAACAGAATCAACCTATGTTATGGTTGATTAATAACGTGGCCAGCACCCATATTGAATAAAATCGGTGAAAGCGAGTCACCTTGCCTGACCCCACGGCCAGGCAAAGTGAACCCCAAACACCGACCAGCGGCATAGTATGTGCCTTGCGGTCTCCTCCGGCGTGATGGGCTACCAAATGATGGATTGATCATGATGTCGCTAGCATCATTGATCCTAGGACCTTCAACGGGAAGCTATACATGGGCTCGACCTTCATAAGAATCGCCAGTAAGCCTCCATGAGTACCACCGGGTTTAGCTTTACCCAGGATCTCCCTTATTTATTAACGTCCACTTTTTGCAACTAAGGCTAATTGGGACGAATTGTCTACAGGTTACCACCCTTTTCTAGCAAGGCTAGGACTAAGGATTTTATTTAGTGATTTCTGTCACTAAATAAACTCGCTCGGGAATCGATCTCGCCTTGTGCAATAGGTTTGACATTTATTGCGGTTGAAGAAAGTAGAGATTTTCATTTTAAAATTTCTCATATCATTACATAGTTTATATCTAACAAAGGTTTTAATGGAAAGTTCATCTTTCTGTCCTGAAAGATTCAAAAAAGGCAACTGGGAATAAATTACACTTTTCTACAACTGTGTTTTAATAAAACTCCATAGCATCACAATCTATTTTGATGAATCCATTTTCCAAAAACTTTATGTTTCATTGCCCAAATATGAGGCACTTAAGGCCACCTCTCTATATTGCCAAGATTTGGAATTTATGTTTAGTGTAATAGTATATTTCTTAGGCCATTAGAAATGGACACAGAAAAAAACGATGGTAAATCCATTGTATGTACTAATGCCTTCCTGGACAGGCAGACATACTAGATTTTCAATTTTGATACCATTGTTCTTATAAATCTGAAACGTGGAAAAAAACTGATCACCTTGAATTTAAAGAGAAAATCAGACAAACCTTAGAGTTTTATTTATATATTATAGATAATTAGATTAGCAGATTCATTTTCATGTTAATAGTAGATTTCCTTAAAGCCAATGTGTTATTTGTTCCTTTAATTCACACGCTTCAAAGAGAATCGATAACTATACAAGTTGAGGTAAACAAAAAACAATGCTCCGCTGCAGCGTCTATATTTCACACGATATTTATTAATAATAAAGTTGCATGTTAACTGCCGTGTAATTTCGTGTTTCACTTGAACTTATCAAACTTCTCATAATTATATAAAATAAAAATGTTTTACTTAACATCACATAAGGTCAAGGATTGCCATGTGAATTCCTCTGCATTCTTACCGATTCATTAACGTTTATAACTACATCATTGAAACTAATTTTCTCGTTACTTTCTACTATGGAGGATACTCAGGAATAATCACATCACGTAATAAAGATTGCGGAAATGCTTCACGCCCCCCCCCCTATTTTTAACAAATTTCCCTTGAGCTATTGCGGTTGGACTCAGACAATTTTTGAAATATTTCCTCTAATGTCCATTGATCCCGCCCAAGAGATGACTAAAATGAGGCCCGTTCAGATCGATATATATTTATGTAACCATACGTCTGTGTGTGTGTGTTTGTGTGTGTGAGAGAGAGTGTATGTATATACGTAGTAAGGTCCATAAGTTTCGGCCTGTCCTGCTTGCCCTCCTTCAAACGTGCCGGAGCTGCACGCCTATGCAGGTCCATGCCTGCTCACTCCATACCCATCGCCCGCACTTCCTCAGTCTTGTCAGTCAGTGTCCAGCCTTAAAGGAATCTCCCCATTTTTATAATGTTTTAACTTGAGTACCGTGCGGTAATTAAATTCTTTTGTAATGAGGGTCTTACTCCTGCACAAATTAAAGAGCGCTTGGATTGTGTATACAGGCAGTCCTCCCCCTCGTATTCCACAGCGAAAGAATGGGCAAAATTATTTAATTAGGGAGAGAAAGTCAAGAAGAGGACCCACGTCCCGGTCACCCACTGGAAGCTGTCACTTCTGAAACAATCCAACTTGTGGAATCTGAATTGCTGCCTGACCGACGACAGAAAACCAAGGAAATAGCAGCGAGGTTGGGGCTTTCAAAAACAAGTGTTTTGAGGATCATCAAAGAACATTTGCATATGAACAAGGTTAGTGCAAGATGGATTCCAAAAATTCTTTCAGCTCATCAAAAACAGGAACGAGTTCACTGCTGCAATGAATTTTTACGCGAGTCTAATGCCGGCCCAAAGAAGTTTTTGGACTCAATTGTAACTGGGGATGAGACAATGGTTCTATATTATGACCCACTCAGCAAAAGAGAGTCCATGGAATGGAGAAGACCAGGAGAAGCGCCTCCTTTAAAGGCAAAAGTCACGCAGTCAACAAAATTTTGTTGAAAGAAAGGCCGGAAACTTTTGGACCTTACTACGTATACTATACTCACCGAAATCCATACAACGCTCGATGTCTTCAAAATAGGATTTTCTTGGCCTTCCTCCTATACCCCTATGGCCAAAGGACTTTACCATCAAATATATTTGTGATGAAGATGTTGTGCCTTATGATATGCCCAAAAAGTTTATATATATATATATATATATATATATATATATATATATATATATATATATATATATATAACTGTTACCGAAACACCGGTCTGAGAGGCCGGTAGAGATTTTAATATTTCATGTATTGGTAGAGCAGCTAATATAGGTGGGCTCTCCAGATCATTAGCGTGAGTCCTTCCTTCCTCTACACACAGAAAGTGTTTTGAGATAGTTTGTCAACGGCATTTGACCTTGACTATTGCTTGTTTTTCTCCGGTCTCGTGTACCTCTTGTTTCGGTTAACAGTCTACGCATTGCTGGTCTACGATACGGGTTAATTCGGTTTTCGTATGTTGTGTACCTTGTGATTTGCTACGAGCCTTCCTAGAGCCACGGGCCAATAAAACACTCATCGTCACGATCTATGTATCGTACGGATGACAGTGATTTCAATGAAGGGATTAAACATGACAATAATAGATTAAATGTGATACAAGTTATGTAACAATAAATACAAATAACGAATTAGTAGATGGGGATTAGAATTAACCCTTCCCGGTCAGTGCGACCGGATGATTCGGTTTAGGTCACGGAATTCATGTTTCGGTAAGAGTGATATACAGTATTTACTTGCTACACCTAGTAATTAATCTCGTGAACAGGTAAACCTGATTTTCACGGAACCGAACAACGGAATAAAAGGGTCATAAGGACTTGCAGTGGTTTCCTATTGCCTTCTGCATCAGACCATCCAGCATAAAGGCATCATAAGGAAAAATCCATTTACGCCAGCAAAGTCATCAGTTGAGAAAATTCCATTCAAATTTTTGTGTTCTTAGATAGCCATCCCTCCGTAGCCTGTAGCCTACATAAGCTGACTAATGATAGGCATTACCCAGTATGAGGATGCCTAGAACTTTAATCAGCCCTCCAGTCTGACCCCACGGACAAGTAAGTGAGAATTTAGACTAAAAAGCGTTTATTTGTATTTATTGATTTCATGTAATTACTTAGTTTTATTTTAAATTCATTTTCATCAATAAATATATAAAAATTAACGAGTTTTTATCGTATTTTCTTCTACATTTCACTACAATTAGACTTCAGCAAAAACAATTTGAAATTGATGAATTTTCAAAAATCAATATTAGGTAAGCAGGGGTCTACCCAAAACCAAAAACATTGCAAGTAGTCTACGGTGCAATGAAGTTTGGGTTTATCTGGTTTAGCTAGGATAAATCTAGGACCTTGGAGATGTATAGTGATCGTATCTTGTAATATATATATTGTTACGTTTTATTACAAAACCAGTAATAAACGTTAATAAGAGTTCTTTTGGATTGCAAAATTAAACACACACTAGTTTCACAGCTTTTATTTTTCACACAAGTTTTATCACTGCACAATTTATTTCACAATGCACAATATTCTTGATTATTACTACTCACAGTATTACACTGATAGCGTCACTGTTCTTCAGATTTCACAGTCCAACAATTCACTCACGGTCACTGAAATTCACAGAAAGACGGCACTGCACTGTCCTTTACTTCGTGGCACTTCACTGTCCTTTACTTCGCGGCACTGCACTGTCTTAAACACAGTACTAAACTGTTACTTACAGTCACGGCACAACACTGTTCTTCTTATAAAAACACTTTACCGCGCTGCACTAAGTCGCACTGTAGCACTGATGTGAACATCAAGACAGGTGAGAATAAAACTGACTCGCTCGCGGCTAGCCCTTCTTCATATAGGGCGGCGGCATACATCAAAGGGGAATTGTCTGGACTATTCGACGTCTGGCAGGAAGGTACTGGTCGGACCTAGAACATTCTGTCGGTTTCTTTGATCTACGTCACACTTTCCAAATACGCGACTCTCTCTCTCTCTCTCTTTTTTTTTTTTTTTTTTTTTTTATCCTTCTCTGCCCCCGCTTTACCTTAAGGCTGCCCTTATACAAGCGGTACTTTCCAATTTCTTTTTTGAATTTTGATTTCCAGGATTTTAAATAGGTCTGTGGTAACTCTTCCTTGGTGCTTTCTAAGCAGCGAGGATGAGCTTTGTGCATTAATAAAATAAGTGGTTATAGCAACTATTCGGTTAAATTTTTGGGCGCCCGCAATTGGAATGCCGCTGCTCTGTTGAGCGGAATTCCAATATACCTTTTAAACTAATTCTAAGTCCTTAATTCTAACTATTTTAATAATGCTAACAATTGTCTATAATATTTCTAAACTATATCATATTCTAATTTGTTACTTTACACTAATTAAAACTATTTTAGTTATTTATTTACATATATTTATTACTTAATTTATTTATTTTTTTTTTTTGTAATACACTATTAGTAAATTTCTTAAATGCTATAAAAATGTCTTTGCTTTCAACAAGTTCTTTTAATGCTGTTGGAGGCCATTCAAGAAGGGAGAATTCTCCTGCTAATTCTAGTCTCTCTCTTGTATAATAAGTGCAGTCCAGTAATATATGGCGGCCATCTTCGATTTCTCCACACTTGCATTTAGGATCTTCCTTCCTTTTGAAAGTATGTAGTTTGGCGTTAAAATCGCCATGCCCCGAGATTATCTGAGTTGTCCAGAAGTCTGGAACGTACCAGGTTGCCTCCATTCTTTTGTTGACGAGTGGGAAGAACTGGTGTGTCCATCTTCCTTTGGTTGAAGAGTCCCAGCGGCGTTGCCATTCTTCCACGGGCACTCTTCTCATGGCAGGGATGATTTCTTTTAGGCGCCCTTTGTTTACTACAAATACGCTATTTGCAATCTTTGCTGGAAGACCTCGTTTCAAGTTATATTTTCCGACCCGCAGCTGAAGTTCAAGGTCTATAGGTAATTGTCCCGCTATTACTTGGAGTGCGTCGGTGGATATTGTGCAATACGCTCTTGTTGTAAGAAGTAGTGCTTTTCTTTGGGTTCGGGCCAGAAGATTTTTCTCATTTCTAGTAAAGTTGTTCCCCCAACTAGGAGCACCGTATAAAGCTATGGGAAGGTATAATGCCTTATATAATATATTTCTGCATTTATAATTTAGGCCCCATGTTTTTCCTGCCAGACAATTTAATCGTGCATATTTCATATTCACTTTACTCTGGAGCTGTTTTATATGTTGGATGCAAGTAAGATGTTCGCCAATTGTCACTCCTAAATATTTAACTTCCTTGGCCGGCTTAATTGTGAGATTAGAAAAACACTTGAAAATGACACTCAATGCAGTCTTGCTTCTCGACAATGCTCCCTGTCATCCTTCTGAAAATGAATTGAAAATGGGAAACATTGGAGCAATGTTTCTACCCCCTCATGTGACACCCTTGATCCAACCGATCTCAGGGTGTTATCGAGTGGTTGAAAAAGAGATACAGACGATAATATGTCAGCTCCTTATTAGAAGAAACAGAAGCAGGCAGTAACCTGTTTGAGGCAATGATGTCTTTCAATATAAAAGATGCAATTTATACTGTCGCTCAAGCTTGGGAAGAAATAAAAGATACCACTCTACGAAATTCTTGGAAAAAACTTTGGCCAAGTGTCATATGATATGACATATGATGGTTCAAGCTCTAATGATTTTTAATTTTTAAAAATAAAATATTTTATTCACATTTAGGCGGGAAATGTGTGGAAATACAATTTAAAATGCACTTATTGGAAATTTTGAGTTGTTTTTTGCCAAAATTGACAGATGTCAATTCTTCGCACCAGCAGTAAATGAACTTCAATGCATTACAAAATGGAATTTTACTTCCTTCGAACCAAGTGCCAATCCGAACGCCGACTTGCTCACCACACTTTCTTACATTACACTTCCAAAAAAACACTTTTTTCCACTATAAAGTTTCATACAATGTGATTTAGAACACTTTCTTCTGATAGCTAAAATATTCCTCTCCTGTAAATATTTAACAGCGTCTTCTTCAGTCGTTGGCAAATCCCAAAGAGACATTTTTAAAGGACTAAGAAACACTAAACAGCACAATAAACATCAAACGCATATAAACAGCAAACGCAACTATGACAAAAGATAACCTCATTAGCCTGGGAGAGCTAGTGTCGCACTTCAGTAGCGCATTCTAGCGTGAAACTAGTGGAACTAAAATGTGGTGGATATAATACACAAGTACCCATTTTAGCAGATTTCCCTTAAGGGAAATCAGCTATTGAGGTTGTACTCATGACGGAATTTTCGAAATTTTTCTTCAAATGTCCATCGATCCTACCTAGTAGATGACGAAAATGAGGTCCGTTCAAAACTGTATATCTATACTAGCTCAGATACCCGGCTTCGCCCGGGAATTCATTAGAGGCTGGATGGTGATGGTATTTTTTAGCAGGCATTACATTGCACAATATTTTGACATTTACCCGTCCCAGTGTTTACGATTGATACCCGTCGTTGCCGGGGATTTGCTAATAATAGAATATTTGTTCGATAAGGCTTCACTGACTTCGATATTTTTATATTTTCCGTCTCTTATACATGTAAATATGGTGAATTTTTATTTCAGGCCTCCCTTTTAACCCCCCTCCCGTTCTAACCCAAAATTTTAATATAGCTTATAACCATGGAAAAATTAATGCTAATTGACATACCAAGTTTTTTTAAGTTCGGTTAATCGCTCCCAATGAAATAGTTGACCCCCGCTTTAGTGTATAGTGTATATCTCGTTTATACTTTGTTAAAAGACAAAAATGAATATGACAAAAGTTACTCTAAATAATAAAATAAACAACTTTTGTTATGTTCATATTTCCCGATAAACCAACAGGAAACGAAATATCGCTATTTTTAATTTCTGGCTTCCCTTATAACCCCCACTCCTGCCCGTCCCTAGAAATGTTGGTATGGCTTATTATAAGGAAGACGTTAGTACTAATTCACATACCGAGTTTGGTTTAGTTCGGTTGAGTCTTTTGTGCCAAATAAAATTGTGGACTCCCTCTATAGTTTTTAGCGTATAACTCATTTATACTTCCGTATAAGGCAAAAGTGCATATAACAAAAGTTACTTTAAATTACAAAATAAACAACTTTTGTTATGTTCATATTTGCCGAAAAACCAATAGGAAAAGAAATATCGCTATTTTTAATTTCAGGCTTCCCTTATAACCCCCACTCCTGTTCGTCTTAGAGAATATTAATATAGCCTAAAGTCTAAGTTGGGCTAGTAGTAATATACATACCAAGTTTCATAAAATTCGGTTCAGCCGTTTATGCGTGAAAAGGTAACAAACAAACAAACATACACGAAAGAAACAAAATGCAGTTAAGTATGGTGTCTATGACATGTGAAACGAAAAGTTATCGTAAAATTTCGCGAAAAAAATCAATGTACAGACAGAGGTTACAATTTTATATATATATATATATATACTAGCTCAGATACCCGGCTTCGCTCGGGAATTCATTTGAGGCTGAATGGTGATGGTATATTTTTGGCAAGGCTTTACTTTGCACAATATTTTGACATTTACCCGTTCCAGTGTTTAGGGTTAATACCCGTTGTTGGCATTTGTTAATAATAAAATTATTTTTTTATGTAAGACTTCACTGTCCTGCATATTGTCATATTTCCCGTCTCCTGTGCATTATGTATAGATTTGAATTATTAAGGAGAAAATATTGATATACATTTGAATTAATTTTTTCAGGTGAAGTACCTGGTAGTTCATATTGAAAAGAATTGTTGAGCAAATTTCTCTAAATAACAAAATAAACAACTTTTGTTATGTTCATATTTGCCGGAACCCCAATAGGAAATCATTATTATTAATTTCAGGCTTCCCTTATAACCCCCACTCCTACCCTTCCCTAGAAATGTTAGTATGGCTTATTATAAGGAAGGCGTTAGTGCTAATACACATACTGAGTGTTTTATTTAGTTCGGTTGAGTCTTTTGTGCCAAATAAAATTGTTGTCTCCCGCTATAATTTTTAGGGGATAACGCCTTTATACTTCGGTATACGATGATAGTGTATATAAAAAAACGTTTCTCTACATAACAAAATAAACAACTTTTGTTATGTGCATATTTGCCGAAAATGCAATAGGAAACGAAATATCACTATTATTAATTTTAGGCCTTCCTTATAACCCCCACTCCTGCCCGTCCCTAGAAATGTTAGTATAGCTTATTATAATGAAGGCGTTAGTACTAATTCACATACCGATTAATTCGGTTGAGTCTTTAGTGCCAAATAAAATTGTGGACTCCCGCTTTAGTTTATAGCGTATAACACATTTATGCTTCCGCATACGGCAAAAGTGCATATAACAAAAGTTACTCTAAATAACAAAATAAACAACTTTTGTAGTGTGCATATTTGCTGAAAAAGCAATAGGAAACGAAATATTGCTATTTTTAATTTCAGGCCTTCCATATAACCCCCACTCCTGCCCGTCCCTAGAAATGTTAGTATGGCTTATTATAAGGAAATCGTTAGTATTAATTCATATAGCGAGTTTGGTTTAGTTCGGTTGAGTCTTTTGTGCCAAATAAAATTGTGGACTCCCGCTATAGTTTTTAGCGTATAACTCATTTATACTTCCATATACGGCAAAAGTGCATATAACAAAAGTTAATTTAAATTACAAAATAAACAACTTTTATTATGTGCATATTTGCTGAAAAAGCAATAGGAAACGAAATATCGCTATTTTTAATTTCAGGCCTCCCTTATAACCCCCACTCCTGTTCGTCATAGAGAATATTAATATAGCCTAAAGTCTAAGTTGGGCTAGTAGTAGTATACATACAAAGTTACATAAAATTCGGTTCAGCCGTTTATGCGTGAAAAGGTAACAAACAAACAGACACCAAAGAAACAAAATGCAGTTATGGTGTCTATAGTTAAGTTTAAAGTACGCGTGTAAGCCTTTTTAAAAAGCACTTTTATTAATTAAAACAATTACAACTTTGAAAATGTACAGAGTGACAGTCTAGAGCTACTGGGGAAATGACAAGGAGAGGAAAAATGGTAGGGGTTATAAGGAGAATAAATGCTGATGCTTGAGGTGTCAGCAGAGCGGATGTTCCCAAGACGTAACTCCTCCCTCCTTAGGCTGAAGCCGTCCTCGGCGAAGTAAGAGCTAAGCGAGGAAGTGATGATAAAGAAGCCGTCCGAGTTTCCATTTCGTTTGCTTCTGTTGGCTGTAGTCTGGTGATGAAGCCTGGTTGCTTATATAATATGTATAGTACACAGAATAATAAGGATATTATAAGAACAATTATACATAAAATAAAATAAAAAGTACTAAAGTCAAAATCATCAGTGTCCAATTCTTCTAGCGGCTCTATATTTAAATTAGTCTTATGTATATGATCAAAGGAAAATGAAGTTTCTTCCGCTATTGGCGGCATGTGAAAACTTAAAATAGGATATGATTCCCAGTAAGAATATGGTATGGGAGAATTATAAAGTATTTCGGATGAATTGACATATAAAAGTTCTGTTAATTTAGGATGGACGGTTACATTGTGTCCGTTATTATTTATAGTAATATGGGACTCGTTATATAATAAAAATTGATTAATTATTGGTATGAATTTTATAAATGGACTGGTATCCTTAATAATTAAGCTCTTACAATTATTTAATTTCTTATGTTCTAATATATCTAAAATACAATTATCATAAACTTGACTAATATTTCTACAATAATAATAATCATTAAGAAGTTCACAGTGTCCTGTGAATAGCTCTGTATATCTCATAATAAAAGAAGGATATATTACTGTTGTCATAACCTGCCCTTTGTGATATACAGGATAGGATAAAAGGAAAAAGGTTTCGAATGTAGGAAATGGATAAAATAGGAAATGATATTATTGTGAATAGAACAATGTACTTTAGAAATTTGCCACAAGACATTAGGGTCATTTGATATGAAAGTTATATGAGTATTATTAATAAGTGATTCCAGTTCCCTGTAAGATATGATACTGGAATGAAGAATATTAAATTTACAAAAATCTAAACTAGTTTCTATATCGTTAATAGTATTATATAGTAACATTAAATTATTAAACAAAATAGAGTACTGCTGCGTAAGCATTATAGGATTAGTTTCATTACTAAAATACTGAAAATATTTTTCTAATCTAGCATTATTATTTTCAATTATTAATATATCTTTATTTAATTCATTAATTAATTGCTTATTAATAGATAATTGGTTTTCAACATTATGTTCTAAATGATAATTATTAGACTGTATTTTACTAATTATAGCATCATATTTTTGTTTATCCTCAGCATCCATATTGCCAGTCAGCCATGAGATAGCCGTGCCTAAGCCGTTGATTAAACCGCGTTTTGGTCTACTTTTGTTTATTTTCAAGTGGTCTAGTTTGTCCTGAGTATATTTAAGGTGTACACGGATAGAATCCACAAAATTTTGATAATTTTTCTTCGTATAAATGTTAATAATTTTTCAATACTTGTCAGTTCTTTTTGTAGTACATCAGTGTCAATGTGATGAAAATAAGTGTAAGTTGAATTAATGAAAAATGAATCCTGTATTTTTATGGCAGTGACTCCAGGTGTGTCAGTGAGGTCAGTTAACCTGTACGCTACTGCTTGGTTGAGGATCAGTAGGAATACTAGCATTTTCACCTGAAACAGATGAAATTTTCATTGTTTTCCTAGGACGTTTCATCCTATTTGGGTGAAATTTAATGGACCGTTTAAGATTTCCTCGGTTATATGTTACTTTTTTGGTTTCTTTATCATATGTCGTTTTGAAATATTTTGGTTTGTGTTTTTTGTTGAATGTAGTTTTTAAGTAAGGTTCGTCAGGAATTTGAGGTTCTTGTTCTCTACCTTCATTCAGTTTGTTTGTTCGGTCTTCTTTTTCCTTATTCGTTTTCCTTTTTACTAGTTTATGTATCGTTTGCAATTGGTTAAAATAATTGTTTATGTTTTCTTCAGTTATTAGAGTTTCTGTCATGTCTTCAATGTAAGGGTTTTGTGTTATTCCGAAAGTAATTTCCATCGGTGTTAGTTTCAAATTGGAATTTATTGAATTATTAAATGCTATTAACGCCAGTGTCATGCATTTCTCCACATTGTAATCTCTATGTTCTAATTGTATCGAATTTAGTAATTCAATAAGTGTAGAGTGTGACCGTTCCAATAGTCCTTGAGAGTCAGAATGTCCTGGTGTTGTATAGTATGGTTCTATGTCGTATAGCTTGAGAAAATTTCGTAAACCAATATTGTCAAATTCGCGTCCGTTATCCATTTGAATAATTTTAGGTATGGGAAATAAAGCAAGATATTTACTTAATTGGTCTTGAATTTCAACTTGGTTCAAACTACTAAGAGGATATGCTAATAGTTTTTTCGAAAATGAGTCAATAATTGTTAGAAATTTATGTTTATCATAATAAAATACATCAATTTGCATTATTTCAAAAGGTCGATCAGGAGTTGGGGTTTGTTTATATACCACTTGAATTGGTTTCCTCTCATACTTAACTTTTTGACAAATGGGACATTTATTGATAAAGTCTGTAATATCTTTGAACATTCCAGGCCAATAATATCTCCTACGAATATGTTCATAAGACTCACTAATACCTCTATGATAGGTTTTGCCTACGTGATAATTAGAAACTACTTCAGCTTGTTCTGATTTAGGTATTATGTCTAAATTTAACTTAGAGTATCGTTTAATTTTAATTGTACTAAAACTACTACTTATAATATTTTTAAAATTCTCAAATATATTATTATACTCCTCTTGTAAAATACCATCTTTTTTACAATATACACCGTAAGTTGTATTCGGTTTTAAATATTGTATACAATATGTTTTCATTTTTTCTCTATCTAATGAGTTTTTAAAAGAAAATGTGAGACGGGTTTTATTAAATATTTTTTGAATTTGAGGATTCGAATTTCCTCGTTGCAGAACAATTTGATTCTGTTCAACATTTAAAATTTTACTTTCGTCACAAATTAACAACCTGTTCATCGGAACTTTCCTGCGAATGTATTGTGACTAGACTTTCAGTATCCTGAATTTCATCATTATTTGAGGGGTAATTTTGTAGGAATTCATCGAGTACTTCTTGTGGATCTATCTCGTCTTCTATAGCAGTACAATACTGAACGCGAGATAAGGCGTCTGCTACAACATTTGTTTTTCCAGCGACATATTTAATATCAAATTCGAAATCGGATAAAATACATTTCCACCTTAATAATTTTGAATTGGGTTCCTTAAGACTGTGGAGCCATTGTAAAGGTTTGTGATCCGTTTGAATTAAAAATTTTCTGCCATATAGATATGGACGGAAATGTTTGCAAGCCCATACAATTGATAATAACTCTTTTTCTATAGTAGACAAATTTTCTTCATGTTTATTTAATGTTCGCGACGCGTAGCCTATTGGCAAATCTTTACCATCGAAATTTTGTGACAAAACTGCTCCAAGTGCAAAATTTGAAGCATCTGTAGTTAAAATAAATTGTTTTGAAAAATCGGGCAGTTGTAAAATGGGGTTATTTTGTAAAAGGATTTTTAATTGTTCGAAAGCTTGTTTATATTCTACATTATGTATATTAATTTTAGAATTTTTCTTTAGTGCTAACGTTAGGGGTTTTGCTATTTTAGCATAATCTCGAATCATCTTACGATAATAACCAGTAAGACCTAAAAATTGTTTAACTTCTTTTTGTGTTTTTGGAATCGGGAAGTTCTTTATTGCGTCTACTTTTAAAGGATTTGGCTTAATGCCTTGATCTGAAATGATATGGCCTAAATATAATAATTCTCGCTTAAAAAATTCAGTCTTATCAATTTGTATTTTGAGATTATGAAATTTTAATTTTTCGAAAACCGCTTTTAGATGTTTTAAGTGTTCTTCTAAGTTATCTGAAAAAATTATTATATCATCAATATAAACTAATACATTTGGCATGTTTGAAAAAATTATACTCATAGCCCTTTGAAATGTGGGAAGAGTAGGGACCCTTGTATATTCCCAATGACCATTTTCTGTGCTAAATGCAGTTTTTGGAATTGATTCTGGATCCAATTCTATTTGATGAAATCCAGAAGCTAAATCTATCGTTGAAAAATAAGTTGCACGCCCAATTTTGCCGAAAAGATCCTCTATATTAGGCAGAGGGAATTTATCTTCTATAGTTTTTTCATTCAATTTCCTATAGTCGACTACTAGCCGAATTTTTCGTTTGCCTGAGGCGTCCATTTTTTTGGGGACAACCCAGATAGGTGAGTTGTATGGTGAATTACTTGGTCTAATAATATTACTTTGAAGAAGTTTATCTATTTCTATGTCTACATCCTTCCGAAAAAATTCCGGATATCTATAATTTTTAGTATAAACTGGTAACTCATTAGTGGTTACTATTTTATGTTTTAAAATATTAGTGCTACTTAATTTATCATGCTCACGTTTAATTATTTCGGGGAATTGTTTAATTAAGTTTATAATTTTTATTTTTTCCTCCTCATTCATATGGTCAGTTCGTATGAGATGGGGGAGTTCCTTAACGACATCCTTTGAATCCACGGGACAATTGGTCACAGGATTTGCTGGATAAATCGATTCTACTTCATCTACTTCCATAGGCTGGGGACTAATGGTCATCAGCTCTGTGGAAAAAGCTAAGCATTTTGCTTTGCCATCAACTATATCTACTAAACTTTCTTCTATAAAGGCTTTATTATTTATATTTAGTGGCTTAAAAATTCCTAAACCGCTGTTGGGAATTGACCTAACAGGGAAAGAAATCATATTTAAACCAGGTTTTAAAAAAATTTTGTCATTTTTATTTTCCATCGAAAATAACAATTTTTTAAACCCATTATTAAATTCTAAAATGTTTTTATTAAAATTAACATTTGCTTTTATTTTACTCATGGACTCGTGTCCTAAAAGTATGTCATACCTAGGTGAAAATTTAAATAAATACATTTTCATAAAAAAGCTGTTAGGAAATATTTTATTGGTAGGACATAAAATATATTCCGACCCTTGTGTTTCGCCCACAGGTGTTTTTACAAAAAATTGTTCTCTGAATCTACGCCAATGAGGGGGTACTATTTCTGGATTGATATAATTTTTTAAAGAACCTGTGTCTATTGGCCATTTTCTGTTTTCCTGGTCCAAAAAGTAAGGGAGTGACTTATCCATAGCTTTTAGTTCAAATCTGGATCCGGTGGCTTTTGTGGGTGACTTCTGTCTAAAAAATGGTCCGTAAGTTTGTTTATTGTGTCTGTTAGTGTACTTAGTTGTTCTTGCATGTACTGTAATTTTTTGTCTGTTTCTGAATTATTCTGTTTATTTGACTCAACATATGTAATTTCATATGGGGAAATGAAATTTTTATTTGGTTTGGGTTGTATTGATTTCATAGAAACCGTGTTTTGACTATTCCATTTGGGAACAGAGGGTTGTTGTTGTGCAAATGGTTGAGTTTGTTGGGGAAATGGTTGAGTTTGTTGGAAAAAGGGTTGAGTTTGTTGGGAAAATGGTTGAGTTTGTTGGGGGAAAGGGTTGAGTTTGTTGGGGAAAAGGTTGTGCATTAAAAGGTCTTGGTTGAAAAGGTTGAGCAAAATTTTGATTATGTTGAAAATTTGATCTAAATCTAGGGGGAGATATTTGATTTGAAAAATTGGGAATTTTGAAATTATGTTTGTGTTTATGTGTGTCTATTTTGTTCATGACCTCCATTGTATTGTTTAATTTTAACTGTGTTAATATAATGCTGCAGTCGTTAATCAGTTTTGACCTAGCGTCGTTTAAGTCTTGAATTTGTAGTACCTGTAGATGTGCTCCTAGAGTAGGGTGTACACCGTGTATAAATGTCCTTACGAGTGTCGCGTCAAGTTGTAGTATCAGCTGGTCTAGTAGAGAGCCAGTGACCTTATCTAGTTTGTATCGGGTTACCACGGTGGTTCGTTTTTCATCTAGTCTGTTAAGGAATTCTATCGGGTGTTCTCGTGGGTAAGATCTCATGACAGATAGCTCTGCTATGAGGTCTGGAATTGTCCTATTGTCAGCAAAATTTTTCCTAAGAGATTCTAGTAAGTCCGTTATTGTTGCACAATTATTATTGTAGTCAACAGCTTCGGCCGGGCCATCTAAATGGCACATAGCTGCTTTAAAAAGTAACCAGTGGTTATTTTCCTTTTCTTTATTATTTATTTTACAATAAGAATTAAATAATTCTTCGCATGTGGCTATGAATTGTGGCAATTTATAACTTGTTCCATCATATCTAGGGATATATTTTAAAATATCCATGGGGAGGGGGTTGGATATCATTTGGATTTCGCTTAAGGCTTGGTTCAAAATTTCATTTTGGATTTGGGGCATTTCTTGGTTGGTTGACATATTTGGGTTTAATTTAGAGGGCTTAAATATAATGTTATTTTTATGAGCTATACAGAGGCTACTCACACTGTAGTGATGTTCCTCCGGGTCTTCCTCCAGGTGACAAGACGAATCGGATGATGATGTAGAAGTGCTGCGTTTTCTGCTCCTCCAGATTCCTTCTTGCTGCTGCTCCAGGCTGTCGTCTGCTTGACTGCAATTGGGGGGAACTCGGGAAATAGATCACAAGTAAAAAGTGCAAGGCTTCGCTATACTTGGGTAATAAGCAGTTAAGGATTGAAATCCAAAGTTTTCAAATACGTGGGAAATAGATCACACTTAAAATGAAAACTTCTGCTAAGTCCCTGTTCGGGCGCCAGTTAAGTTTAAAGTACGCGTGTAAGCCTTTTTAAAAAGCACTTTTATTAATTAAAACAATTACAACTTTGAAAATGTACAGAGTGACAGTCTAGAGCTACTGGGGAAATGACAAGGAGAGGAAAAATGGTAGGGGTTATAAGGAGAATAAATGCTGATGCTTGAGGTGTCAGCAGAGCGGATGTTCCCAAGACGTAACTTATGACATGTGAAACGAAAAGTTATCGTGAAATTTCGCGAAAAAAATCAATGTACAGACAGAGGTTACAATTTTATATATATATATATATATATATATATATATATATATATATATATATATATATATATATATATATATATATATATATATATATACTAGCTCAGTTACCCGGCTTCGCCCGGGAATTCATTTGAGGCTGAATGGTGATAGTATTTTTTAGCAGGCTTTACATTGCACAATATTTTGACATTTACCCGTCCCAGTGTTTACGATTGATACCCATCTTTGCCGTGGATTTGCTAATAATAGAATTATTTGTTCGATAAGGCTTCACAGTCTTTGATATTTTTATATTTCCCGTCTCTTATACATGTAAATATGGTGAATTTTTATTTCAGGCCTCCCTTTTAACCCCCCTCCCGTTCGAACCTAAAAATTTTAATATAACTTATAATCATGGAAGAAATAATGCTAATTGACATACCGAGTTTTGTTAAGTTCGGTTCAGCCGTTAGTGCCCGCTAAAGTTTTAACGTATAACTCTTTTATACTTAGGTATACGACAAAAGTGTATATAACAAAAGTTACTCCAAATAACAAAAAAAACAACTTTTGTTATGTTTATGTTTGCGGAAAAACCAATAGAAAAAGAAATATCGCTATTTTTAATTTCAGGCTTCCCTTATAACCCCCACTCCTGCCCGTCCATAGAAATGTTGGTATGGCTTATTATAATGAAGGCCTCACTGCTAATACACATACCGAGTTTTATTTAGTTCGGTTGAGTCTTTTTTGGCAGATAATATTGTTGACTCCCGCTATAATTTTTAGCGTATAACGCATTTAAACTTCGGTATAGGACAAAAGTGTATATAACAAAAGTTACTCTAAATAACAAAATAAACAAATTTTGTTATGTGCATATTTACAGAAAAACCAATAGAAAACGAAATATCGCTATTTTTAATTTCAGGCTTCCCTTATAACCCCCACTCCTGTTCATCTCAGAGAAAATTAATATAGCCTAAAGTCTAAGTTGGGTTAGTAGTAATATACATACCAAGTTTCATAAAATTCGGTTCAGCCGTTTATGCGTGAAAAGGTAACAAACAAACAAACAAACGAACAAATATACACGAAAGAAACAAAATGCAGATATGGTGTCTATGACATGTGAAACGAAAAGTTATCGTGAAATTTCGCGAAAAAAATCAATGTACAGACAGAGGTTACAATTTTATATATATACTAGCTAAGGTACCCGGCTTCGCCCGGGAATTCATTTGAGACTGAATGATGATGGTATTTTTTTGGTAAGCCTTTAGTTTGCACAGTATTTTGACATTTCCCCGTCCCAGTGTTTAGGGTCCATACCCGTCGTTGCTGTGCGCATAGTATTTTTTTGGGCAAGGCTTCAATGTTTACTACACTTCCCGTCTGGGCGTATTGTTTTCCCGTGAGGGTCAGGCAGGCGACTTATAAATGAGAAATTTTACTGTTGAAGAATAAATAAAAATGTGTTCCTAATCTATCCCTTTCCACTTTTTAAGTCTCCTTTTTGAATACTTAAAATCATAGTCATGGATTGCATTTATTACAATTAAATATATAATGAAACTTATTTCCCGTCAAATACCAATCCGAGCACATGTAGTTTAAGCATAGTTTTGTACATTAGATTATATTCGTAATAGCATAATAGCAGAGCTCAGTGGAAATCACTTCCAGGAATGGCAGCGTTTCACTGGAAATAAGATAACTCAATTAACTGTTTAGGCTCCTGTCATCTTCCGGTCCAGCATGAGTGCTAAACACCATGTTTTTCTTAAATTATTGATTCAGAGTATTATTTTAATAATTTATCTACCTGACAGAATTAAATAATAGTATTACCCTAAAAATAATTTCATTCACTAACTATTGTTATGTGCATATTTATCGAAAAATCAATGCGAAACGAAATATCGCTATTTTTCATTTCAGATGGGTGTTAACAACTGAACTCCTGTTTGAACCTAAAAATTTTAATATAGCTTATAATCTTGGAAGAATTAATGATAATTCACATACCGAGTTTTTTTTTTTTTAAGTTCGGTTCAATCGTTAGTGCCCAAAAAAATTATAGGCTTCCGCTCTAGTTTTAAGAGTATATCTCGTTTATACTTCATTATACGACGATAGTGTATATAATAAATGTTTCTCTAAATAACAAAATAAACAACTTTTGTTAAGTGCATATTTCCGGAAACCCCAATAGGACACGAAATATCACTATTTTTAATTTCAGACCACCCTTATACTTCACTTCCGCTATAGGTTTTAGCGTATATCTCGTTTATAATTCGGTATACGAAAAAAGTGTATATAACAAAAGTTACTCTAAATAACAAAATAAACAACTTTTGTTATGTTCATATTTGCCGAAAAACCTATAGGAAACGAAATATCACTATTTTTAATTTCTGGCTTCCCTTATAACTCCCACTCCTGGCTGTCCCTAGAAATGTTGGTATGGCTTGTTATAATGAAAGCGTTAGTGCTAATACATATACCGAGTTTTATTTATTTCGGTTAGGTCTATTGTCCCAAATAAAATTGTTCACTTCCGCTATAGGTTTTAGTTTATATCTCGTTTATAATTCAGTATACGAAAAAAGTGTATATAACAAAAGTTACTCTAAATAGTAAAATAAATAACTTTTGTTATGTACATATTTTCCGAAAACCCAAAACCCAATAGGAAACGAAATATCGCTATTTTGAATTTCAGGCCTCCCTTATAACCCCCACTCCTGCCCGTCCCTAGAAATGTTGGTACGGCTTATTATAATGGAGGCATTAGTGCTAATACGCATACCGAGTTTTATTTAGTTTGGTTGAGTCTTTTGTGTCAAATTAAACTGTTCACTTCCGCTATAGGTTTTAGCGTATATCTCGTTTATAAATCGGTATTCGAAAAACATGTATATAATAAAAGTTACTCTAAATAACAAAATAAACAACTTTTGTTATATTCATATTTGTCGAAAAACCAATAGGAAACGAAATATCGCTATTTTTAATTTCAGGCCTGCCTTATAACCCCCACTCCTGTTTATCTCAGAGAATTTTAATATAGCCTAAAGTCTAAGTTGGGTTAGTAGTAATATACATACCATGTTTCAAAAAATTCGGTTCAGCCGTTTATGCGTGAAAAGGTAACAAACAAACCAACAAACAAACAAACAAACAAACAAATAAACAAACAAACAAACAAACACGAAAGAAACAAAATGCAGTTATGGTGTCTATGACATGTGAAACGAAAAGTTATCGTGAAATTTCGCGAAAAAAATCAATGTACAGACAGAGGTTACAATTTAAATATATATATATATATATATATATATATATATATATATATATATATATATATATATATATTGTTGCGTAGATTAAATATGCATATTTAATATATATTTCGATTTGACGCATAGTGGAACCTCGAAATGAATAAACCCCCTGATATTCGATCACCTAATCGAAAAAGGCCCAAAAGAACGTGGAATAGATCAGAGGAATTTCAAATTAATGAAAATGTAGAAAAAACCATAAATAGTAGCAAATTTCTACTTATTGAAAGAGATAATGAGGGAGATCTTAAAGCGACCTCGCCTTTTTTTATATATAAAACTATAACTAATTATTGCGGTGAGCCCCATATTATAAAAAAAACTAAGGAATTGCACATTATTAGTAGAAACTAAATCAAAACAACAATCAGACAAACTTCTAACCCTTAAAGCTTTCGGGCCGAGTGTTACAGTAACTGTGAAAAGCCATGAAAAACTTAACATTAGTAAAGGGGTCATATTTTGTCCTGATTTAGACCAGGTAGAAGAAGCGGAAATATTAGATGAACTAAAAAATGACCAAGTTAAAGAAGTAAAGAGGATAATATCCAAAAGGGCAGGAATAGAAAACAAAACACATATGTATATTCTTACGTTTTCACTCCCAACTCTCCCAGAAAGTATTAAAGTGGGTTTTCATAAGCTCAAAATAAAAATGTACGCCCCTAACCCCATTAGGTGCAGGAAACGTTTTAGATTGGGGCATTTTGCAGGCTCCTGCTCAAATGCTCATTTATGCGCATTCTGTGCAAAGCCAGAACACAGGGATATTCCATGTGACACTATAGTTCCTCACTGTGTTAATTGTAAGAGCTCACACCACAGTCTTGATATAAAGTGCCCAAAATTTTTAGAAGAAAGAGAAATTAAAAGTATTCAATTTCGGGAAAAGATAACTTATTTCGCTGCAAAGAAGATGCATAAAGAAAACAGACCTACCACTGCTAACAGGTTATATTCCGATACTGTAATAAACACAAAAAAATGTATGGAAGTAGGCTGCCAAACTGACTCGTTTATTTACAACAAGAGTAATTCCACAGTAGAGATAAGGCCTAGTTTGCCAAAGGTTAGCATTAGTACTGGATTATTCCCACCTCTCGCAAAGGGCTCCCGCCTTCCCTACCCCTCCCTAGTGGCTCTTCCCCTCCCGCCCCTCCCCTCCCTCCCCCTCTCAACCTCCCCTCCCTCCCCCTCTCCTCCCTCCCCCTCTCACGCCTCTCCTCCCTCCCCCTCTCGTCCCTCTCCTCCCTCCCACTCCCTCTGCCTCCCCTATCACTCCTACTAACCCTAGCTCTTCCTCGGAGCCTATACTTCCGGGTGATAGGAAGTGTGAGGGAAGTCAAGTTCCGCCATTGCCTAGGCGCAACTCGACTAGCCGTAAAAAGCATAAAAATAAAAATTCTAAATATGAGAATAAATTTAGTGACGGTGAGATGGAGACTACCTAAGATCAGTGATTTCATTTTTTGTAACTTCCAACACACCTGTCACAATAAACATAACATTTATTTATTCTTTCACTCAGATAAAAACTAGATATAGAATGAAAGCTAGTAAGATATTTAATACAGACCGTTCAACAACCTGTTATTCCTTATTAAATTATTCCTACACAAACTCAGATACTCTAAATTATGCATATAGCAACTTACAAAATATACAATAAAAAATCAAACCTCATTTTACTATGCATCAGGTTACTATTTCAAAGCATATCCATACTGTTTATATTCTACGTCCATATCTATATCTATACACACATTACTCCTTAAATAAAAATAAAATAGACGTATTCACTGATTGTAATTGTAGACCTATGCACATTTTAATTTTTAAGAAATGCACCTTTATTGTAACTAGGAACCATGATGAACGCTAAATACATTGTTCTACATACCACACCATGCCTAAATATCCTGGAACTGCCGCGGAATTAGAACGCAACTAGAAGAAATGAAGCTTAGTTTGAAAAATATCAACCCGTTCATGCTATGTCTTCAAGAAACAAAATTAAAATCCAGCATATCACAAAACATAAAAGGTTTCACTATTTACAGAAAAGATAAAGAGATTGGAGAAGGAGAATGGGCACACGGAGGAGTTGCTATCACAGTTGCGAATAATATTTTCTCAAAGGAAATACCAATAGCAACACCTCTGCAGGCAGTTGTTGTAAGAGCCAAACTCAGTTTTGAGTTTACCATATGTAACATTTACCTGCCACCAAATGAAGCCATAAATGAGTCAGCCATGCTGCAGCTAATTGACAGGCTCCCCCCCCCCCCTTACATTGTCGTGGGTGACATGAATGGATGCCATCAGTCCTGGAAGCCATATGCAACCAACTCCAGAGGAAATACTTTGAGAAGGACAATAGACTCTTCAGAATCATTACTCCTGAACAATGGTGAAATCACTCACATCTGCCCCAAAACAGGAACTTCTATAGCAATAGATTTGGCGTTCTGTTACCCCACTTTATTCAACCACATAACATGGGAGGTTTGTTAAGACCAACACGGTAGTGACCACTTCCCGACAAAGCTGACATTTAAAGAGGAAGCTCCCAGAATCAAGAAGCACCCTAGATGGATTATTGATAAAGCTAACTGGGATGAGTTCAGCAATTGAATCAATATAAATATCCAGGATGCACCAGATGACATCGAGGGAATGGTTGAGCATATAACCAACTGTATTATTCAACCCGCTCTTTAAACAATTCCCAAAACAAAAGGTCTTCCCATACCCAACTGCGCACCTTGGTTCGATGAAGACTGCCGTCATGCAAAACTTAAGAACAAAGCTCTAAAAATATTCCAGCGGAATCCAACAGAAGATAACCTAATAAGTTATAAAAAGCACAAAGCCATAGTCCGAAACTTTGTGAAACTGAAAAAGAAGAACTCCTGGATAGCATATCTTGAGACAATTAGCATGCGTACTCCAATAAAACAAGTTTGGCAGAAAATCCATAGTGTGGTTGGGAAACACTCTACAGAAATTCCGATTCTAAATATTCAAAACGAAGTAATCACTGACACCCAAGCGATTGCAGAATGCTTTGTGAGCCATTTTGCCGAAATCTCCAACGTTGCTCCGCCAAATAATCCCAATATCCATCCTGATGACGATGAACACACAGAGGTTGGAGACCAGGAAAGCCAATTCCAATATAATTACAATGCCCCTTTCACAATTTAGGAACTTTAATGTGCAATAGATGAGTTAAAACCGACTACTCCTGGACCAGATGAAGTACATAACCAAATGATCAAAAAACTACCCCAACCAGCAAAAACAGTACTACCTGCCCTATTCAACAAAATATGGAAATCTTCAACGTATCCGCAAGCCTGGAGAGAATCTATAGTCATCCCCATCATCAAACCGGGAAAAAACAAATATTGTCCCAGTAGCTATAGGCCAATATCTCTGACTAGTTGTCTATCGAAGCTGATGGAAAAAATGGTGAATCATCGACTTACGTGGATGATCGAAAAATTCAACCTCCTATCTCCAAGTCAATGCGGCTTCAGAAAGGGGAGATCTACAATAGACCAACTAGTGAACATGGAAAAAGAGATATTAAATTCCTTTGTCGAAAATAAAGAAGCCATAGGCATATTCTTCGACTTTGAAAAGGCATACGACACTATCAGTCGAAAGAGCATTCTAAAAGTCCTGTACAAGTGGGGATTCAGAGGCACATTAACTAATTTCCTGAAAAGCTTTTTGGCAAAAAGATATATTAGGGTACGTATAGGAGATTCCCTATCTAGTTGCAGAGAGGTGCTGAATGGCATTCCCCAGGGAAGTGTGCTGAGCTGCACGCTTTTTGCGATCGGGATAAATTCTATAGTTGAGGTAATTCCTAGACAGGTCAAGGCATTTCTTTATGTGGATGACCTGACTGTTTTTTTAAGATATAGATGCCATGACTGGATGAGAAGAACATTGCAACATTTGCTGAACAACCTCCAGGCTTGGTCGGAAGACAATAATCTCCATTTTTCCACAAGCAAGACCAAATGCCTTCAGTTTTCCCGCAAAAGGACACCGAGTGAAAAGCCACAGCTGAACTTGAATGGACAAGCATTAGTTTTTGAAGAAGAAGTCAAGTTCTTAGGCTTAGTCCTCGACACAAAATTAACTTGGGTTTCCCACATTAAGTATATTAAAGCAGAATGCCTTAAGAGACTCAACTTAATGAAAAACCTAGCAAAGACTTCCTGGGGCGCAGACCGCAAAGCAATGACCATGATATACACGAGCGTAGTTCAATCCAAGCTGGACTATGGTTGTCAGGTGTATTCATCAGCTAAAACCTGCCACCTCTTACTCCTCGACACTATTCTTCATTCAGGAATAAGACTGGCAACTAGAGCTTTCAAGACCAGTCCAATAGTTATTATTATTATTTATTAACGTCCACTTTTTGCAACTTAGGCTAATAGGGACGGGTTATCTACAGGTTACCACTCTTTTCTAGCCAGGGTGGGATTTTAGGACGATATTTAATGAATTTCGTCACTAAATAATTTCCTTTGCCCAGGCAAGAATCGAACTCGCCACTCTAGGTTTACCATGTGAGATAATAGTCCAATAGTAAGCCTTTGCGCAGAAGCATCATTTCCACCATTAGTTTTTAGAAGACAACAAGTAATTAATTCATACATCGCTAAGACGAAACTACAGCCCTCAAACCCTGCATATAACACTCTCTTTCAACCTACACGTATAATACTATACGATGAGAATCAACGACGCGCTGCCCCACTAGCAATCAGACAAAGAAGGCTCATAAGAGAAATTTATGAAATTATTATAGAAGAAGCGGACTTGAGCCAGGATAAACCCTCATGAATGCATATACCTCCCAGAGTAGACTTAAGTTTACAGAATATGGAGATTAGTTTAGTCAAAATCAATATGGCCAGCATTTTGGAAAAATAGGCCGACTTTGAGGTGATATACACTGACGGCTCCAAAAACAAAGTTAATGTTTGTTGCGCTATAATTCACAGAGGAATTGCCATGAAGTATAAATTACCTCCATACGCATCCATTTATAGTGCTGAATTACAAGCCATTGCTGCGGCACTATACCAGGCCATCAATAGCTTCAATACAAAAATCCTTATCTGCACTGATTCTCTTTCTGCCATGCACAGCATAAAAAAACCTCACAAATCCGGAATCACTCTGAGAAAAATTAACAAATATCTGGACATACTACAAATACTGGAAAAAACAGTAATATTTTTATGGACTCCGTCCCACGTTGGGATATTAGGGAATGAACAAGCGAATAAGGCTGCCAAGGAGGCTGCAGTAATGAATAAACCACCTATTCAACTGTACGAAGCCAATGATGTGAAGTCTTGGCTGAAGCGCAGAGTTCGAGAAAACTGGGACTCGATGTGGTCTGAAGTGCCTCTAACAAACAAGCTGAGGAACATTAAGGCTACAACCAAACCATGGAGGACTGCAGAGAGGGGAAGTCGCCGAGAAGAAGTACTAGTCACCAGGATGAGAATCGGGCACACTAATTTGACCCACGTACCTCTGATGACTAAAGAGCCTTGTCCGAAGTGTGAGTCGTGCCAGGTGCCACTTAGCATTCAGCACATTATCGAAGAGTGCCCAGCCCTAGAAAAGTTTTTTCCTAAGCATGGGGTCCCACGAAATGTAGCAGCAGCACTACAAGATTCTCGTAAATCCATAGACGCAGTCATAAACTTATTAAAAGATATCAACTTATATAATAACATTTAAAATTGTATCACATAATTGAAATTGCTTAGTTGTATATATATATATATATATATCTATATATATATATATATATATATATATAATATATATATATATATAAATACAAATAGTAACCTATAGTAAACTGATGTAATTGACAGTTACCTACATTTGTTAAAACATCATCATACATGAAAACATAATACTTTTATGACAGAAAAATCACAGTGAGTTACGTGAAAATAAATAATTAATATAAGACGGTGTTGAAAAAGATGAAGGGCATAATAACCTCGCTGTTTATTGCCCTAATAAACCCTGATCCTAATCCTTAAAAACCTGGATGAAGTATTTAGTCGCATAACAGCAGCAGGGCTAAAGTTAAGCATAAAGAAATGTGCTCTTTTTCAGAAGGATGTTAAATACTTAGAGCATCGAGTAACAGCAGAATGCATCTCCACTGACGAGGACAAAATACGGGCAGTAAAGGACTGGCCTCGACCTCGAAATCTTCACGAGCTGCCTAGCTTCCTGGGGCTTTGCACATACTACCGGAGATTCGTGCCAAACTTTGCCCAGGTAGCAGCCAGTTTGCATGACCTAACCAAAAAGTCCCGACCATACCGCTGGAGTGAGGCAGCGGAAGATGCTTTCCAGAGGCTCAAGGAACTCTTGTGCACAGCACCAGTCCTTGCCTATCCTATAGCTGGCCAGAAATTCATAGTTGACACGGACGCGAGCGGCTATGGAATAGGAGGAGTGCTTTCTCAGGTAGTGAATGGGACAGAAAAAGTCATCGGCTACTACAGCAGGGTACTATCCAAGCCCGAAAGGAACTATTGTGTGACCCGACGGGAGCTTCTGGCAGTGTTGGAGTGCGTCAAGCATTACCACAAATACTTGTATGGTCAACACTTCACCTTAAGAACAGACCACTCCGCACTACGTTGGCTGCTGCAGTTCAAGAACCCAGAAGGTCAGCTTGCACGATGGATTGAACGTCTGCAGATCTATGACTTCAGTATTGAGCATCGAAAAGGGGGGAAACACAATAACGCTGATGCCCTTTCAAGACGGCCATGCAACGTAGAATGCAAACACTGTACTAAAGCCGAGAAAGAGGAAAGCGTGATTGATGTGCGACTTACCCGTATTGGCTCAGGCGAGGACTGGTCGAAGGCTCAGAAAGATGACCCGATTCTGGCGAAGATTATATCGGCTAAGGAGGGCAACAGAAAACCGACCCGTAATGAGACATCAGCTGAAAGCCCACTTGCGAAATCATACTGGGTCCAGTGGAATAGCCTAAAACTGGCGGAGGGCTGCTTATATCGTGCTTGGGAGAGCACAGATGGCAAAACCACAACCGACCTAATTGTCCTGCCCACTTC
Organism: Riptortus pedestris; assembly: GCA_019009955.1. Lineage (NCBI taxonomy): Eukaryota > Metazoa > Arthropoda > Insecta > Hemiptera > Alydidae > Riptortus > Riptortus pedestris. Next base: position 68,949,298 of record CM032232.1, on the reverse strand, counting down.
CAAGATAAATGAAGTATTGAAGCAGTTCCATAACGGTCCCAGCAGCGGCCATCTGGGAATTACAAAAACCCTGGAAAAGATAAAACAAAGATTTTACTGGGTGGGATGTCAACAATCTGTAGCCGATTGGATAGCGAATTGCGAGCAGTGCATTGCAGCCAAGGGTCCAACGAGAAGAAGTCGTGGCAAGCTTCAGCAGTACAACGCAGGTGCCCCTTTCGAGCGGATAGCCATCGATGTTGCTGGTCCATTCCCTGTCAGTGAAGCTGGAAACCGGTATGTCCTAGTTGTAATGGACTATTTCAGCAAATGGCCCGAAGTGTATGCCATCCCAAACCAGGAGTCCAAAACGGTTGTGGATGCGTTTGTGAATAATTGGGTGTGCCGATACGGGGTTCCAATAGAACTCCATTCTGACCAGGGGCGAAATTTCGAATCGGCCATTTTCAAGGAAATGTGTGAATTGTATGGTATCAAAAAGACAAGAACGACACCACTTCATCCACAATCTGATGGCATGGTTGAGAGATTTAATCGGACACTGGAGGAATATCTCAGGAAAGTGGTTAGTACTCACCAAAGAGATTAGGATGTGCACATACCAAAATTTCTACTGGCATACCGGTCAGCCGTCCATAATTCCACCTCCCGTACTCAAGCGAAAATCATATTTGGAGAAGAACTAAGACAGCCAGCGGATTTGGAATTTGGGGCCAAACCCGGACGGTCCTGCGTAGACAATGGCAATACTTCCCAGGCACAGGAAGACCTGCATGAGCTCCATGAGTTCCATGAGTTTGTACGCAGCCGTATTAAAATAACAAGTGACAAGATGAAAGCCAGGTATGATAGAGCCGCAAATACGGAGGGATTCACAGAAGGACAAATGGTTCTACTATTTAACCCACAACGCAAGAAAGGGCAATCGCCTAAATTGCAGACGCACTGGGAGTGACCTTACAAGGAGATCAAGAGATTGAACGACGTGGTCTACAGGATTCAGAAATACCACAATCCGAGGTTTAAAATGAAAGTGGTACACCTAGAGCGACTGGCCAAGTATGGTAGCGGTGATAATGAGCCTATTCGGGACGAAAAGGATTAAGTGGGCGGCAGTGTTGTGAAAATTAAATACACCAGAGAAGGAGCCGCGTGATTGGGGAGTGCGGAGGAGTTCAAAGAAGTGTATTTTATTCCAAGTTGTTTTGTATATCTGATGCAATTCCAACTCCCATTTAATGTTGATCAATTTTTTAATAATGACATTGTTTGCTATAACGTGAGCAGTGTGCAATACAAGTTCAGTTGATAATTTTTCATCATTGTACTATAACTGACAGGAGAGTGTGTATATAAATTGTTGAATACATTAAGGCCTTCATTAACAGTGGTTTTATAAAGTAAAAAAAAAAATGTAAAGAACAAAGTACAAATAAAAAATGCCAAGAAAATTAAGGAAAAGTTGCCAGGAGCTTTAATCTAGGGTGGACTCAACGTTCCTCCAGCATTTGAAAACAGAAAAACACAAGAATGCCCCAACTGAGGTAGCTCTATTGGTAAGTGAACATGACCATAAACGAATTAAAAAACTGGAACCCCTTTACATTGAGCTGGAGAGACAGAGGGGTATCTGCCTAAATGTGCAATTGGAAATGCAGAGTTGTGTCCTGCTGAGTACACCTTCTCCCTCTCTGCTAGTTGTAGGTAGAAGCCCCTAAACGTGTTGTGCTAGCATCTATTATACAGCCAAGTTACGAACTTTGTTAAATAAGAGTCATTTTTAATAAACCATATGGATGTTTTTCATGTTCAAAATTTGTATATATTTATAAAGAAAGAAATAATACTAAACGAAAAATAAAAGAGAACATTTACATAACGAAGAACAGAAAAAGGGCAGTAAAAAAAAAAAAAAAAAAAAACAGAAATCGAATACCTCAATCATATATTCTATAACATTTTATCTTAAATTAATCAATTTATATGATATCACCTTTTTTCCAATATCATTAATATACTTTTTTTCTAAAAAAACAAAAATGCAACAAAAATTATACATTGTGTTTGGAGGTTTTTATTCATTAATATGAAGTTCAAAGTTATTACTTCATTTTGTCTGCTGTTTAAAGATAAAACCTGGACAGTATTTTAGTTTTTTTGTACTAATGCTAAAATAATGCAATCGTGATATTTTTATAAATGAACCTATATATTTATTAAAATTCACAAATGACTGGGACTATACTATACATAAATTCCTCAATATTCTTCTAATCACTAAAGCAGGACAATGAAAGTACAGAAAAAAGATTCGAGAGAAATCAAGGGATTATTTAGTGCTGCAGTTAACACTCAATCTTTATATTTTCTAGGAAAATCAATTCTATTTCAACTCATTAACTGTCAACATTGCTACTTTATAATTATATGGCATATAGGTATAATTAAAATAGCAATATTAGGGAATATTATTATATTGTATAAAGTAAGTAATAACACTCACCAGAGCTGAAAAATAGTCCGTTAACTAACCAAGGTTTCATGGTGAAATACGATCTACCTTTTGTTATATTCTTAACGTCACTCAAAATTACCTGAAATTAAATAAATTTAACATAAAAATCCCTTATGTGTTATTTCGCTGTATAACAAACATTAGTCACAGCTTTATTTATTTTTAGTTTATTGTGTGTAAAGTCATCATTTTATTCATATATTGCATATTCTTAGAACTATAGATTTTAAACAATGAGGAGTTTGTATATCCAAATTCTTCATCGAGCCATAGTTAGAAATAATTGAGAGTTTGGGAAAACAGATCTGATTGGAAAAAAGTGAGCACCATGCTAATATAATATACTAAGTAGTAGCACAATAAAATTTTGAGAATTTTTGTATTAGTAATAAAAACTAATGCTCCTCACTTGTTCATATAAATATTATATTGACTATGAATATCAACGAATCATACAAAGTCCCATACCTATTATATATCTTATTATTATTATTTATTTATTAACGTCCACTTTTTGCAACTTAGGCTAATCGGGACGGGTTATCTACAGGTTACCACCCTTTTCTAGCCAGGGTGGGATTTTAGGACGTTATTAATGAATTTCATTACTAAATAATTTCCTTTATATCTTATTAGATTTAAAGTAAAATAATACAGACCTCTGCATCTGCTGGATCAGCAATAATGACTGTTCTCAAACCAGCTATATTCACTTCCACTGTCCCTCCATAGGTTTGAAATATTTGGCCAAGCCATTTATACATGTCTGTAAGAATAGATTATATTACATTTTTTATTCTTTTTGAGAGAGAGAGAATATTGATTGGTTGAATTTTACAAAACCAGTCAGAGAATTCAGTTAGAAATAAGTAAGTAAATTTGTTGTGACAGTGAGTTTAAACATTGTTTATCTATACACACGCACACGCACATGCATGCACTCACACACACCAATCAAACAAACAATTACGAGTAAATAACCAAAAATCTTAATTGATGAAGTCATTGTCACATAACATTTTTGCATGTATATCACAAAGCAAAAGTTCAATGAAGACCATATTTGGTATTTAAACTTAGAATGAAGAGGTTAATGTTTTATAATAGCTTATTGTTAATATGTGGTGAGTAGAAGTTTGGGGTTTACTGAAGACTGAAAAAAAAAATGGAAATATCTCGGTTAATAATCAAAATTCTGGAAAAAACATTCATAGAACATTAAATTTTCAATAAGGTTAGTATTATATAATTTTTCGATCTGACAAATAATAACGGAGATATTTAGAATTTTTGAAAAATTTCAATATTCACCCTTTAGTAAGCCTCCACTCCTAATCATTATATATAATAAGGTTAATTATCAAATATTGTTTTCAAGAGACCTTTATTATGCTAGATACATATAAATTCATTGTGTGTTGACGTCAGAAATTATGGTTTTACTTTCTTGTTTCGAAAATGTTTTTTATGACCTATTGCATACTCGACATTTAACTGTTTCAGTGTTTAGTTCAATTGTATTAATTCACTACTAATATTATCAAATTGCAACAGTCCCTACAATCAGGGATGTAAATTATTTAATTTAAAAATTTTAAGTTTTTCAATTAAAATAAAATTAATAAATATAATTATTTTATTAATGTTCAAAAATGTAATTTAATTAAAAATTAAAATCCGGACATATTAAATGTGACTGACTATCGGGGACCCCCGTTTACATCCCACAGACCCTTAATTCTTTTAGGGGAATTGCCTTGAGGAAAATCAGCTATTGAGGTCATACTCATGACGCCATTTTCGAAACATTTCTTCAAATGCCCATCGATGCTAATTTTTGTTTGATCGTTACGAAACTCGATATTTAACCGTTTTATGTAAAAAGACAGATCAAGTTCGTTAATGGCTGAAATCGTACCCGTGGGAGGGGGGGTTTAGAGGGGGGATTTTCGAAAATTCGAAATATCTCCGTTATTATGCATCGGATCGAAATTGTATAGAACCAATCTTATTGCAAATTAAATTTACTATAAATATTGTTATATACACTTATTCTCTATCTTGAATATTAACCGAGATATTTGCATTTTTATGAAGTCTGTGGTCGGGTATAGTTCGGATTATGTCGGCCATCTTCGTCATTTCTCGGCTCAGGCGGAAGCTTCTTCTAACTTGTCGTTTCTAACCTTACCTTCCCTTCCTTACTTTGTGAGATTTATGCAAATACGTTCTGTTCATCCGCCCCCCCCCCTTCTTTAGTTCTTGGACTACTAAGGGGGACCTTAAGGGAAATCAGCTATTGAGGTTGTTCTCATGACGGAATTTTCGAAATTTTTCTTCAAATGTCCATTTATCCAACCTAGTAGATGACGAAAATGAAATCCGTTCGAAACTGTATATATATATATATATATTGCGGTCGCAATTTTTCTTTGATCGTTACCAAACTCGGAATATAATCGTTTTATATAAAAAGGAAGATCAAGTTCGTTAATGGCTGAAATCGGTCCAGTGGGAGGGGGGTGGTTAGAGGGGAGGATTTTTGAAAAGTCGAAATATCTCCGTTATTATGCGTCGGATCGAAAAATTGTATAGAATAAATCTTATTGCAAATTCAATTTACTATACATATTGTTTTCATTTATTCTGTATCTTGAATAATAACCGAGATATTTGCATTTGTATTCTGCGTGTGGTCGGCTATGTTCGGCCTTTCCGCCGAGAGCTCTGGCGGCCGTCTCTGTAACTATTCGTCCCTCGTGAATTGGTTTAGAGGTTACTTACTACTACAGCTGTTATTAGGCAGATTTCTCTATTGTATAACGTCACGTGGGAAATCTGCTTAGTTTACGCAGCCCCTGCCTCACGGACTTTTTCGTCATCTCCTGGGTAGGATCGATGGACATTTGAAGAAATTTTTTGAAAATCGCGTCTTGAGTACGACCTCAATAGCTGATTTCCCTCGAGGGGAAATCTGATAAAAATTAAAGTCTGAGCCAACAATTTTATTGGGCACTAACGATTGAACCGTACTAAAAAAAAAGTCCGTCACGCAGCGGCTGCGTAAACTAAGCAGATTTCCCATGTCACTAAACTTCTCAAGTCCAGATTGCATTTCAATTCCTGTTTACATAGGCACCTTACGTCGGGAGTAGTAGAGAATAGATGCTGAGTTGAGATCACTAGAGTGTCATGCTCACATTTGGGAGATCTGCTTAGATCTCGCCGACGGGATTTTCGTCATCTCCTAGGTTGGATCGATGGATATTTGAGGAAACATTGCGAAAATCACATTATAGTACAACCTCAATTGCTGATTTTCCTTGTGGGAAATCTGCTAATAAAATAATTCCTTCCTCTTCCTTGGCATGAATTCAAATATCTTATATACAGCATTGTTTTCACAGACACTGCTTAAACACACGAGATGAATGATGAAGAAACAAAGGTTTTAAAGAAAAATACATCATGGAAAGCAAATTTTACTTGAATATTTCCAAGAGGTAACACTTCATACATTCTAAGATTGTGACAACTAAATCAGCCTTTTTTGTCGTGGTTTTATAGACAGCACAGAAACAGGGGCTGCATAAACTAAGCAGATTTCCCATTTCCTAGTATAACACATTTGTGATCTAATCTCACCACATGTTCTCTAATTGTAAAAAATTGGGAGAAAAAAAAACCGATGATAGAAAGGGAGGGGGGTTACTGAAGGCAGAAAACAAGGACGTACGAATAATTCGATAATACTTCAGTTACGAAAAAAAATGTTTAGAATGGCCATTGTAGAAAATCGAAATCCCTCCCCCCCCCCCAATCCCACTAGTTTGATTTCAGCCATTAATGAACTTGATATGCAGAGCATAGTGGAAAGAGGAAGGCCTAGAAAATCTTATTTTGAAGACATCAGGCATCTTATGGATTTCGGTGAGTATAGTAATATGAAAAGAGCAGTTTCCTATACAACACAATGGTTTCAACTACAATTATAGCCTTTAAACCGTCATGATGGTGTATATACATAAGTATAGTTTTGAACGGATCTCATTTTCGTCATCACCTCTGTAGGATCGGTGGACTAATATAAACCAGTTGGATGTAATGCACTTTGAAAGGTGCAAGTTGAAGTCTTGCTGTCCTGAAAAATGTATAAAGGCCACCAGGAATAAACCGCCCTCTTTGACAACCTTCCTTCATAGCACATCCATAGGATCACACTATTTGGGGTGTATATCTTCTAGAACCATATGACACATGGGAATTTTCAATTTTTTTGAAGGCAGGAAGAGCATGTTACCCATAATGGAGTTTCAGTTTTGTTTTATGCGACTATCCCTGTAGATTATAACATATTACGATTTTTGCCCACGTTCTTGCAAGAAAAAAGTCTGTAGGGGCGTGCGGTAATCTTTAGATGTAATAGAAAATGTCGGCACCAAAATGTAATGGCGGAAATCTAGTGTTTAAGGCAAGAAAAGGTGGGAGAGAATTTAGACTGAAACATTTGTTATTTCTCATGGAGAGATGAGGGAAAAAGATAAATAAAGAAGACAAAGCAACTATGTGAGTTCTCTTAAGAATTAGGTATATTGAATAGTTAAAGATATCTCTATAACAAAACATGAAATGTAAGCATTAAACAAACGTTAAGAACTAATATGTTAAGAATTAGGGAAATTGAATAGTTAAATATATCTCTATAACAAAACATGAAATGTAAGCATTAAACAAACGTTAAGAACTAATATGTTAAGAATTAGGGAAATTGAATAGTTAAATATATCTCTATAACAAAACATGAAATTTAGGCCGTAAACAACCTTTATGTACTAAGATGGCGGCCATAACTATACACACTAAATTAGCAGTGGGTCCTATAATATATATGAGTACTCATGCGATACTTGCGCTCATAATGCTAGCATTATTAGGTCGTTAATAGCGGGAATCATGCACTTCCTAGAGATGATGCAGTCTGGTAGCGGTGATAAATCTGGATGGGCACGTGGCCAAGAAGGAGAAAGGCGGGAGCAGCAAAACCTGTTGACTCTAGTAGAGGTGATCATAGACTCTCACGGGTGACTTCCAACTGCGGTTGTCTATGAAGCGGTTATCTGTGAAGCGGTTATCTATGGAGCGGTGATCTGTAGTGGAGGGAAAGGGGCTACGGCCCCCCTGGCCGTATGAACGACCCCAACGTCTGAGAGCAACTGACTGTAGCGGGCGTCTAAAAGCAACTGACTCTATCCTTGTTGCTGGCCGATGCCTTCTTGAACTGCATGTGTTTTTCCGCTGTAGCCACGGCCTTGGCGATATGCATGTGTGTGTGGCGGGTCTATGAAAACTGCGAGAGCGGGAAGTTTAAAATACAAACTGACGACTGAACAAAGTCCGTCACGCAGGGGCTGCGTAAACTAAGCAGATTTCCCACGTGAAGTATTACAATAGAGAAATCTGCCTAATAATAACAGTAGTAGTAACCTATTCTCACGAGGACGAATAGTTAGTGAAACGGCCACACTAGCGCTCGGCGGAAACTCCCGAACATAGCCGACGACACTCACAATACAAATGCAAATATCTCGGTTAATATTAAAGATACAGAATAAATGTATAGAACAATATTTATAGTAAATTTAATTTGCAATAAGATTGGTTCTATACAATTTTTTTGATTCGATGTACAGTAACTGAGATATTTCGAATTTTCGAAAATCCTCCCCTCTAACCACCCCCCCCTTCCACTGGTCCGATTTCAGCCATTAACGAACTTGATCTTCCTTTTAGCAGATTTCCCTTAAGGGAAATCAGCTATTGAGGTTGTACTCATGACGGAATTTTCGACATTTTTCTTCAAATGTCCATCGATCCTACCTAGTAGATGACGAAAATGAGGTCCGTTCAAAACTGTATATATATATATATATATATATATATATATATATATATATATATATATATATATATATATATTTGTCTGTTACCGCTCTAGCGGTCGCAATTTTTGTTTAATCCTTACCAAACTTCATATTTAAGTGTTTTATGTAAAAAGAAAGATCAAGTTCGTTAACGGCTGAAATCGGACCAGTGGGAGGGGGGGTTTAGAGGGGAGGATTTTCGAAAATTCGAAATATCTCCGTTACTATACGTCGGATCGAAAAATTATACAGAATCAATCTTATTACAAATTAAATTTACTATAAATATTGTTATATACATTTATTCTCTATCTTGAATATTAACCGAGATATTTGCATTTTTCAGTTTTCACCAAACCGCCACTTCTACTCATGTTACATAAACAATACTCTGCTACATAATAAATCACATTATTGGAAGTTTAAATACCAAAAATTGTATTCAAGAGACCTTTATTATACGAGATAGATGCAAATATGTCCTGGTGACCTCCCCCCCATCTTAAAGTTTTGGACTACTAAAATTTTATTGATTGAGATAACAATTATTCTGACTCATTATTAATTACAGTACTAGATATAGTAAATAGTTCTCAATAAAATTAATGTGTTATATTCTGATATATTTCAGTAATTGTTTTTCTTTCCGGTGTGAGGCGGGACCCGTTTGTTTACATTTCTAACCTAACGCTTCCTGTCGGCAGGCTATTGAAATTGGATGAAACATTTCTTATTTCCGTTTGTATTTATTCACGGTGTTGTGTTAGCAGTATGTATATTTATCTATTACTAAACTTCACGAGGGAAATCTGCTTAGTTTACGCAGCCCCTGCGTGACGGACTTTTTACATAAAACGATTACATTCCGAGTTTGGTAACGATCAAACAAAAATTGCGACCGCTAGAGCGTTAACAGACAAATATATATATATATATATATATATATATATATAATTTTGAACGGACCTCATTTTCGTCATCTCCTGGGTAGGATCGATGGACATTTGAAGAAATTTTTCGAAACTCGCGTCATGAGTACGACCTCAATAGCTGATTTCCCTTAAGGGAAATCTGCTAAAATGATGCAGAATTCTTACAAACTCATCAGCATTTAGTTTTCTGTAGCTCATCATCCCATATAGCACGATATTGTCAAGTTGTGGAAATTAAGTTTAATGCTGTAATATATTGGGTTGTAACATATGAAATGACCGTTTGTAGAATCAGGAAAAAAATGAAAAAGTCCGTCACGCAGGGGCTGCGTAAACTAAGCAGATTTCCCACGTGAAGTTTTACAATAGGGAAATCTGCCTAATAACAACTGTAGTAGTAAGAAACCTCTAAACCTAAAACATTATTTAGGGCGTAACAACCCAATAGTTTCTAGCCCCAAAAAAACAGTTGACCTAACCTCTAAACCTATTCACGAGGGGCGAAGTTATAGAAACGGCCGCCAGAGCTCTCGCCGGAAAGTTCGAACATAGCCTACTGGTGACCAGTATCACGCAGAATACAAATGCAAATATCTCGGTTAATATTCAAGATACAGAATAAATGAATAGAACAATATTTATAGTAAATTTAATTTGCAATAAGATTGGTTCTATACAATGTTTTGATCCGACGTATGATAACGGAGATATTTCGAATTTTCGAAAATCCCCCTCTAAACCTCCCCCCTCCCACTGGACCTATTTCAGCCATTAACGAACTTGATCTGTCTTTTTGCATAAAACGTTTAAATATTGAGTTTAGTAACGATCAAACAAGAATTGCGACCGCTAGAGCGTTAACAGACAAATATATATATATATATATATATATATATATATATATATATATATATATATATATAATTTTGAACGGACCTCATTTTCTTCATCTCCTGGGTAGGATCGATGGACATTTGAAGAAATTTTTCGAAACTCGCATCATGAGTACGACCTCAATAGTTGATTTCCCTTAAGGGAAATCTGCTAAAATTGAGATCGAATCTGAAATATTATTCATTCAAAGTATTTACCATCATTTTCAATACACTTCTGCCAACGACTTACCAAGTTTTCTATCCCACTTTAGAAAAAGTTTGTGTCACGTGTTGAAAGAAATTTAGAAAATGCATTTTTAATGTCTAAATCATCTGTAAAAAAATTTCCTCGCAAAAAGTTGTCCAAACTCCGAAAAAAGTGGTAGTCTGTAGGAGATAGATCAGGGGAATATGGGGGGTGTGGTAGGACTTCATAGCCCAACTCCTTTAATTTGTTCACTGTCTGTATTGTAACATGTGGTCGGTGGTTCATTGACGAGCAAGCAAAGAAACACACGTCTCTTGGCGTTTTAACTGCTGACGTTCGTTGAGCTCGTGCGGGACCCAGGAATCGAGCTCTTTCACCTTTCCAATCGTTTTTAAATGCCTGGAGACCGTCATATGACTTGTGCCTAGCTCTGACGGAAGTTCTCTGACTGTTTTATGAGGGTCTTCTTCAACAGCTTTTTTTAAGATCTTCGTCCTCCACTGATGAGTGAGGTCGTCCACGGGGCTGATTTTCTAAAATCGTATCTCCTGAAGAAAATTTTGAAAACCAACGACGAATAGTTCTTTCATTAGCACTCCCTTCGCCAAACGCATGATTAATATTCCTCGCTGACTGGGCCGCGGAATGACCAAGTTTATACTCGTAAAAGAAAATTATCCGGAAATCGCATGTTTCCATGTTCCCGATTGATATTAAACTAAAATATGTAAGCCTACTTGGGACAAAAACAAATATAGCTTGCGACTTGAGGATTAACAAATGTTTATTATAGATGGTAAATATTTTGCTTGGAATCAACACACAACGTTTTAATCCTTTATAAAGATTAGGGTTTAAAAAATCGGACACTTCGTGTGTTACAACCCAATAGTTTCCAGGTCATTAGTAAAGGACAGAGCAAAAGAGCTCGTAAATACTAATGTTTTCCTGCCATGCACTAGCAAGACCAAGTCCTGTCACGTGATTTACGCTGCACTCCTGCTGATTATGTAATGATTATCAACTCCACCAAGGAGTGTACCTCCTTCAATGGAGTGTACTCGTTACTTTTTTACTATGGCGGTTTCATTGTGTGTTTATTATCGTTAAAGAAACAGTCTTACAGAAAATGGAATTAATGGGGGATTTTAGAACTACAAACTCACAGGCATTTTTTTTTGTGTGTGTGTGTGTGTGTGTGTGTGTGTGTGTGTGTGTATATATATGTGTATATATATATATATATATATATATATATATATATATATATATATATACAAATATATTTAAGGATGATTTAAAAAAAAACAAAAACAAAAGCCAGCAAACATTTTTATTGGTACATATAATAATATATTTGCTTTACTAAATTATCTCCTACAAGTAATTGTGTGTACTTGAGCACTATTTTTTTTCCAGCTGGGGTACTGAATGGGAGTAGAAAAATAAACATATCCTTTGGCAAAAATGAAATAAGAGTTTTTGGTTGGTCATACATACAAAATCAGCTGTTTTAAAAATGTAACACGCGTGGTAAAATTGAATCCGGAATGAAGCATGATGCAGATAAAACTGCACAATTGGCTTTCAAATATAAAAAACATAGAAATAGCCATTATTGAGTGATTGAGTAAGAAACAGACAGACAGACAATATTATCAATTTTGATGCCATTGTTCTCAGAGTGGTCTGAAACTTAAAACAAATGGCCCCCCTCAATTTAAATAGGAAATAAGATGAACCTTAGAGTTCTTCATATAGATATACAGTAATAAGTAGGTTGTTTGTTTTATAATAATTATGTTGATATTGTCAAATATCTAATATAAACTTAATTTATTTGTTTAAAAAAGTGACTGTTACACATAATGTGAATTACACTCACTCTTTTTTCAGGTATACTCCCCCCTCCCCCATCCAAAGCACCTATGGAATTTGTTACTTTAGATGTCCCTCCTGGACTAATGGGAATGATGTACAGTGGCACTTTAGAGATTACTAACTTAATGCAATACAACAATTTGAACTCCTAATGGTAATTTCTAGAAAGAGAGAGAGTCCTTTGCAATTCACAATACATTTCTGATCTTGTGAATAGTCAACGTGTGCTTTTCCTGTTAGAAAATCATGAGTAACAATGAGATTTGAACCTTGAATAATGTGTAACCCATAAAAGTATTTTCAAAGTTTTGCTTTGAGCAAGTCTAAAAGCTTAATACCTTTACATTAGGCCAATTACTTATTCTTGGTTTTTGCATCTAGATTCTTGGAAAGAATTTCAAGATTATAGGATTTTCAGTCTTTAGGATGATGTTTGGGTAGATAGTGACATCTGTAGTAACTGCTTCAAGTTTGCATTTCCTTAATATTGCCGATAAGAACATTTTCATTTCCATCATAGCAAATTTCTGTCCTAATAAAAAAAAGGAAAAAAAAGAGTTATTCCTGATTTAATTTATTATTTGTCTAATTTTCTCATGATAGAATTTCTTACACATTTCAAAAAAGACCACTAATTTATAAACATGCTACATTTTATTTTGAAGGGAAATGTACAAGTCACTACGAAATACACCATTCAAGTTGAAAGGTTTATATTGTAAAATATTGAAATAATTAAACTGTAAACTTTAACTATTTATTCCTGTAGTATAATATCACAATAGAAATCAATTCCTTTTGTTCAAAATTTCAAACATAATTATACAAAAAGTTAACAGGGATCAGATCAGCCAAGGCACTGGCTTAATACATTTGGTAAATCTATAGTGCAGTTTTGGTTCCTTTGTGAGCAAGAGGGATTTCTTTTATGGCAAACTCACGAAATAAAATTCTTATTCCTACTAGGCTGGAAAAGTGGTAGCCTCTACATAGCTATTACCGATTAGTAACAGCAGCATAAAATGGATAATAATGAACAAAACCCATAATTCATTCTTTATACTTATTCTAACAGTCAAATAAAATATTAAAAAATAGGTATTTAATAATATAAATATTTTGTGTTTTATGATAAAAAAATATTTTATTAATCGTCATGAAAAAACAAATGGAAAAAAATATTTATTATTTGGATGAATAATAGAAGACATTTGTTCCTATCAGAGTGATAATAAAAGGAGATACTAGCTACCTCCCCTCTCCCCCCTTGATACTCCATGATAAAGACAAATACAAAGAATTTTGAAAATTATCCAATTTAAAATATAGATAGAGTCACATATTATATAGCTGGACTAATACAATGCTTCTAATATAAGACCTATCATTTTTATATGAGATTTCAGGATCCAATTTAATATAATGAACAAATAAATGTAGTTATGTTAGCTACAACTCTTGACAGTTTATTACTCCTATTATTTTAGGAATTTTATTTTCAATATCGATGGGATTTTAATTTGAATAAAAATATGTTTTAATAACCATAATTCCAAATTTAAAAAATAATTACTATGAATGTATACCTATGCAATTCCTTGTTCCTGCAGAAAAAGGTATAAATGAAAATGGATGCCGTGTTTCTCCAGATGCAAACCTCTCGGGGAAGAATTCTTCAGGATTTTCCCAGTAGGCTTCATTGCGATGAATAAAGAGAGGCAAAATCATAATATTGTACCCTGCAGGAATGACTTTCCCACTGCCTACAGAAAGGATTTATTATAGTTGAAAAATTGTTTTCATTTAATTCATTGTGTGTATATTATTATTTTTATTCCAAAATGATTTATTGCATGTTCTTATCAGTATTTGATTTTGGGAGAAGATGGATGACTATGATGCATGAATTTAAAATGTGAAAGGATTTAGCAGGCAGATGTTTTCGACTGATTTGTATAATGATGCAAAGAAGACTCTGAGGCACAAGGTGACTGAAGTTTAAATGCCTATCAGCTATTTTCCTATGGATTTAGTCAAGGATACACAAGGATTTAAATATGCCGTTACCAGAAGCAATTCCTGCTTTGATTACTCTTGATATCTACCTTCCACATTCCAGTACCTTTCTTTGAAAAATGTATAACTCAATAAATTTTCTTTTCTTTTAGCCAAGATATATGATGTTCCAGAAAAGCACATGAAATTGTTGATATTCATACCTGTACATGGATTTCTGTATTTAATGGAAATTACTGTAATATTGACAGTCAATAATTTAAATTGACTACTCCTTTCCTCAAAAGGCGTATTATTTTGCACTGTTTAAATGACTTTTGGCATTATAAAAACGCTTGTCACATGAGACAGCATAAAATAAGTAGATACCTCCCCCTAAACCATGCTGGAACTGCAATCGAAAGATCATCCCCCACTCTTTTCTTTGCACTTCCTAAACTATAACCCTAAGTAATACTAGACTTGAGATTTAATATTAAATGGAAATAATCGGGTACAATATCTCAAAACAATTGAATAAGAGAATGTGTTTATTGAAAATTAAAATTACAAAAATTCAAATAACACTGTAGTATTCAAGTTAGGGGGGGGGGGAGACTCATTACAAGTAAAACTAAATCAAGCATCATGGTACTGTAAGTAAAAGTACTTTTGCTAGATAAAATACAACCCTGAGTTAATGAACAATAAAATAATTGATTGGTTAAATTCATTTGATACTTTAATGTAATATTTTTAAATTAGTTGCATCATTTGCTTTTTTATTTTGTAATTTTAATGATTATTTGTTCGAATTTAGTGAATGTAGAAAAAAAAAGAAAAGCTTATAGAGTAATTCTTATTCAAGACAGATGTTGGAAATGTTCAGGTTTGACACTGCACAAATTAAAAAGTCCGTCACGCAGGGGCTGCGTAAACTAAGCAGATTTCCCACGTGAAGTTTTACAATAGAGAAATCTGCCTAATAACAACTGTAGTAGTAAGAAACCTCTAAACCTAAAACATTATTTAGGGCGTAATAACCCAGTAGTTTCTAGCCCCAAAACACAGTTAACCTAACCTCTAAACCTATTCACGAGGACGAATAGTTAGTGAAACGGCCACACTAGCGCTCGGCGGAAACTCCCGAACATAGCCGACGACACTCACAATACAAATGCAAATATCTCGGTTAATATTAAAGATACAGAATAAATGTATAGAACAATATTTATAGTAAATTTAATTTGCAATAAGATTGGTTCTATACAATTTTTTGATCCGACGTATGATAACGGAGATATTTCGAATTTTCGGAAATTCCCCCCCTCTAAACCTCTCCTTCCACTGTTCCGATTTCAGCCATTAACGAACTTGATCTTCCTTTTTACATAAAACGATTACATTCCGAGTTTCGTAACGATCAAACAAAAATTGCGACCGCTAGAGCGTTAACAGACAAATATATATATATATATATATATATATATATATATATATATATATATATATATATATATATAATTTTGAACGGACCTCATTTTCGTCATCTCCTGGGTAGGATCGATGGACATTTGAAGAAATTTTTCGAAACTCGCGTCATGAGTACGACCTCAATAGCTGATTTCCCCTAAGGGAAATCTGCTAAAATAACTCAATTGGTAAAATCATTAAAACCAGACTAGCCATATGTACTAAAGATATTAGTATTTTAACTCATGGTAAACAGGTTCAATTTGAACAAGGGTGTGAGAATTAAAATTATGAATGGACTCTTGTAAATTACACTAAACCGAATTCATATCCTTAAAAAAAGAAGTTAACCTTTAAAGTACCAATCCAATTTGTCTTAGTAACACAGTAGACTTAAATAATAATTTTGCTGGTAATGACCAAGGTATTACATGTGTTATGTATATACTGGACATACACATGTTCTATCACTCATGAACAAAACCTGCTTCAACAGTGGGTTTAAAATCTGTGTCTATAAGTAAAAATGTATTAATTAACTGAAGATTAAAGTAAGAATAATATTTTGCAAACTATGTCTAAGTAAACAAGATTTTTAAAAAAAGTTTGTTGTACTCATCTATTAAGACCCGATGAATATAAAATACATAATAGAGTGTTAGATGTAAATAAAATAGTGGTAACATAAATAAGTAAAAATACAAATGACTTACTTAGAGTGAATTCTTTGCACGTTTTTCTCCCAATAAGTGGTACACTTGGATATAATCTCAAAGTTTCTTTAATTATAATTTCTAAATAACTCATTTCTTGAAGATCCTTTATCTTTGGCTGTCTTTTATCACTTCCGAATATTGCATATTGCTCATTTACAGCCTTCTCCTGATTGATAATGTTATGAATAATTTATTATTATTAATTATATTTATAAAAATATGAAGTATTTTAAACATACCTGAACATCTTGATGCTTGGCTAAGAGAAACATGGCAAAAATTAATGCAGCAGAAGTAGTATCATGGCCCTTTAAGGAAATAAGTATATAGAGATAAAATAAGTATAATGAAAAAATGATTCTAAATTAGTTTGGGTTAAACTTTATATATGTAATTATTTCTTTAACTGAGGGGGAAAACATTTAGTTGTCTAAAAATGCAATGCTTATGGTGTAATAAACCTACTGTGGAGAAAAGATATTTTATGAATGAACACCATCATCATTAAATATATTGTGCCAATTCAATTGCCCCATTTCAAAATATTGATGAGGTGTTGAAATTGGGGAGATTCACTAGCAGAGAATGTCTAAATTTGCCATTACTTAGATTAGGAGTCTATATAATCACGAGACCCGGTTTTGAGTCATGGAAGATTTAAATAATTTGTCGTAATATAATAATAATTTTTACTGATGGCATATCCCATCTATTCAGTTCATAAAAAGAAAGTAGTAAAAGAAATAAATAATGCTAATTGTGCTGCACCATGCATGTTTTCTGTTTGAATCAAATTTGAGCAAAACCCAGGAATAACTAGAGTAAAGATTATTCAAATAGAGTAGTTCAGATCACATGTAAATTAATCGTGCCTCATTCAATTATTTCATCATTTATTGAAACTTTTATAATTAAGGAAAAAATAAAAAGCCTGAAGGCCTCCCACAGCCATATGAAGCCCTTAATAATTATTTTAGAAAATATTTATTTTTCCTGATTTGAATACAATCCTTAGTAACATAAAATGACTTAATAGCCATCTGGTTTTTATACAGCAATTTCTAAGTTTGAATCTTTATACAATGATAATTGAAACCTACTACAGCAATTGTGAATAATAATTTTATTGAGTTAATTTGTATACTTACGGCAAAAGTAAATGTATCTACTTCTTCCTGAATATCCTGAACAGTAAGTTTTCCGGGTTGATCAATATCAAATTCCAATAGTCGATCCAAAAAAGCAAATTTTTGGTTTCCTGTTAATAAATTTATTTTTCTTAAAAATCACTTATTATTCAGACATATACAATTTTAAAAGAAGGCTGTTAAATTGTCTATTGAAATAAGAGAGTGAGTGAGTCTAGGACGTGGGAAAGGGGAGTTTAAATTTAAATGAGTTATCATAGACAATGTGTTTTCTGATTTTAAAGTTAAATATTTATTTTATTTACTTTTGGCTTATCGTAAAAAAATAAATATCTCTTCATAATCTTTAATGTTACATTTAATTCCTTCTCTCTTCATGCAGTTCCTAAAAGAAGCTGGAGGAACCAGTACCTCTGTAGCTTCCAATCTATTAATTTTGGCCTAGGCAGCATTCCTTCGTCTTTATATGACTTTTAGTATCCTATTATAGTTTCTGTCTTGCTTTTTTTGTTTGCTTGGAAGGTGACTTGTGCCAGGCCTATTTTTCCAAAATTATATTTTATATTATTTCTTTATTTTGTGCAACAGGGCTAAAATTCAATTAGCAAGAAACCATCTACAATTGTTTTATCACACATTTATTTGCTATTTCTAATAATAATCAAGATAATTATATTTTTTAGTTTTCAGCCTTCATTAGCACCCACCCCTTCTACTCATGTCATTTTCAAATGAAGAATTTAGAAGTCCAGTCATAAGTGTCTTATTATGAGTGAATTATTATGAGGAATGATATTATCAATGATGCAGCAGATGAAAACTTGTCTTAGCTCTTGCAACACCTTGTCAGACTTTTTTTTTCCCTATAAAATATACTTGATTCTACAAATTCCAAAAAAAAATAGATGTAGTATCACAACCACTCAACATGTGGGTTTAAAGAAAATTTTCTTTGAATATTTGTATGATGAACCAGAGAACGAGTTTGGAGAACTACTTCTCACTGGTTTTATGAAATAGATTGGAAGAGGAGGAGGAGCAGCTGCTGTCAATAGGACAGGGGGTTCTTTTTCCTTCCTATTGGTTTCCACAGTACTATAAAGGATAATAAACCACAGAGTTTTCAATAAATATATCGTTATCTTATACAACCTTTCCTACTACTATATTAGCATTTTAGCAGATTTCCCTTAGGTTGTACTCTTGATGGGATTTTCAAACAATTTCTTCAAATGTCCATCGATCCTACCCAGGAGATGACAAAAATGAGGTCATTCAATAAATATATATATATATATATATATATATATATATATATATATATATATATTTAACTCATTTTTTTTGAATGACCTCATTTTTGACACACACACACGTATATATATATATATATATATATATATATATACATACAGGGTGTCCCCAAACCAAACTTCAGGGATCGAAAAACTAAGAAAAAAAGTCCTCTGTCATATGCTTCGTTTTTGAGAAAATCACAAAAAACTGAAAATAGTTGTGCAAAAAGTGTATTTTTTTTTTAATAATGTATTTAAATTACAAAAAATTGGCTTTTTGAGTAAGCTTAATTTTTTAATTTACGAGGTGTAAATTTTGTTGGGGCGTGCGATTAGCTTTTGCGGTAATAGAAAATGTCGCCACCAAAATGTTTTGGCGGGAAGCTTTTTAAAGGCAAGATTAAGAGAGAGCATTAGACTGAACCATTTTGTATTTCTAGTAGAAAGATGAGGGGAAATAACACAAGTAACTATTTGAGTTCTCCTAAGAATCAAGTATATTGAATTGATTAAAACTACATATAATACACGTTATATATAGAGGTTGGGCAAGAAACAGAAAGAACTTAACTTATAAACTAATTTAGCGGCAATATAAATATATACATAGAATAAGCGATAGGTCCTATATTGTGTGAGTACTCATTTGATAATTTGCGCAAATAATGCTAGCATTATTAAAATAGGCATCTGCGGGAAACGAAAACGTTCCTAGAAGTGGAGTCCTCCTTCGTTGCTATGTTCTGTAGACCGTAGAAGATCCGATTTCCAGCCGGTTACGGTGATCTGTACAGGATGGCAGCTTTGCGGGAGATGAAACAACTGACTCTATCACGGGTGAATTCCAACTGCGGTTGTCTATGAAGCGGTTATCTGTAGCGGAGGAAGAGGGGCGAAGCCCCACTGGCCGTAGAAACGACCCCCAGCGAACCCAACTGACCAACTGACTGTCTCCTTTTTGCTAGCCGATGCCTTCTTGAACTGCATGTGTTTTTCCGCTGTAGCCACGGCCTTGGCGATATGCATGTGTGTGTGGCTGGTCTATGAACCCAGCGAGCGCGGGAAATTTAAAATTCAAACTGACGACTGAACAAATTTAGAAAACATGAATATTCTCACGCTTTCCTTATCAATAAAACGTCTAGGTTGAGTGTTTAAACTTAAAAAGAAAGGATTAAAATGTTTACTATCATTTTAATCCTTTTGGGGGGGGGGGGGAATCCAGCCTCGCATTCTCACATTAGTGGTGTTGCTAGTACTGTTCAGTGAAGTCAACAAATATGGCTAGATTTACCAACGCTGAATACGCGGACATAGTCTACGTCTACGGATTCTGCGATGACAATGCACGTCAGGCAGTTCGGGAATATCGCAGACGGTTTCCTGACCGAGAAACCCCACACAGAGGTGTTTTTACCAGCACTTTCAGAAGGCTTCGAGAGACTGGGTCCTTCTCATGTAATCGTCGTGGAAACCGTATGCAGGCTCCGATGGAAGCCGACCTGAGGCGGAGGGAGAGGATACTGAGGCACTTCAATACCAACCCAGCACAAGCGTCCGGAGAGCTGCTTCAGTTCTAAGCATACCAAAGACAACCATTTGGCGCACATTAAGGGCTGACCGCAGGCATGCTTACCATGTACAAAAGGTACAAAATTTAATACCCGCTGATTATCCCCGCCGATTAAATTTTTGTAATTGGTACAAAGAACAATTGCAAAACGATGTAAACTTAAGTTCGAAAGTAATCTGGACGGACGAAGCGACTTTTACACGTGCGGGCATATTCAATCAAAGAAACTACCACCTTTGGGCACATGAAAATCCCCGCGCTGTTAGAGAATTTCACTACCAGCATAAGTTTTCTGTAAACGTGTGGGTCGGTCTTTGTTATAATCGCATAATAGGTCCCGTATTTTTACCTGCTCGAGTTCACGCTGAAAGTTATCATCTACTCCTGGAGAATGACTTACGGGCACTTTTGGATGATATCCCTTTGGAAACAAGGCTTGAGAGCTGGTTTCAACTCGATGGTTGTCCTGCACATTACGGAAGGGCCGTACGAGACTGGTTGGACATCAACTACCCAGGTCGCTGGATAGGACGAGGTGGGCCGGTGCCTTGGCCTCCCCGGTCTCCGGACCTCACGCCACTAGATTTCTTCGTGTGGGGATACGTGAAAGAAGATGTCTACCGAGAGCCCGTCCGCACAAGGGATGTCCTCATCGAGCGCATCAGAATGGTTTGCAACCAGCTCACCGCAGAACAATGTTTAGATGTAGTGCGATCTGTGAGTACGCGATGTGATGCGTGTATTGCAGCGAGAGGCCAGCAGTTCGAACAACATTTACGTTAACGCTTTAGAAATTAACGATGTAATTTTAGAGAAGGTAAAACCTTCAAAATTTTCAGGGTTTTTTTTTCTCACTAAGGTAGACCCATATAAAAACTAAAACATTTATGTTTTCCAAGTGAGAATATTTAATTATTTTATTAATTTTCTAAATTTTTAATATTTTTTTTATGTTTTAATCTTCAGTTATTGTTCATAATGTTATCTACTTTAAATAGGTAATTTTTTTTATACTATGAATATTTGAATAAAAAAGTATTTATTATTTTTTCTTAATAAAAAATAATTTTTTTTTCAATTACCTTTCTGTTAGTATAAGATTAGAATACAATAATTGTATTGGAATAACATTTATTGCTAAAATTCATTCAAGGAATAAAATCCGCTCTTCCATTGGCCTTAACTAGTTTTTGCACAACTATTTTTAGTTTTTTGTGATTTTCTCGAAAACGAAGAGAAAACGAGGCATATGCCAGAGGACTTTTTGTTTTAGTTTTTCGATCCTCTATCGATCCCTAAAGTTTGGGCGTTTGGTTTGGGGACACCCTGTATATATATATATATATATATATATATATATATATATATATATATATATATATATATATATATATATATTTTGGCTGAATAATATTGAGTTTAATTTTTATATAAAACATTTATATATTGAGATAGGTAACAATCAGACAAAATATATAGATATATATAATAATTTTTGTCTTATTGTTACCAAACTCGATATACAAAGGTTTTATGTAAAAATGAAGGTTAAGGTTTTATGTAAAAGTGAAGTTTAAGGGTTTATGTAAAAATGAAGGTTAAGCTCATTAATGGCTAAAATCAAACCAGTGGGATGGGGTTTAGAGGGCGTGAATTTTGAAAATTCGAAATATCTTAGTTGTTACGTGTCGTATCGAAAATTTTTGTAGAATCAATATTATTGAAAATGTAATGTTCTATAAATATTGCTATGTACGTTATTTCAATATCTTTATTATTAACCAAGATATTTGCATTTTCTAGTTTTCGGCCCTCAGTAAACCTACTCATGTCATATTAACAATAAGCTCCTTATTGAATCACTTTATTTGTAACCTAAATACCAAATATTGTTCCCAATGAACTTTACGTTTTAAGAAAAATGTAAATATGTGGGAAATCTATTTAGTAAAAGCAGCCACTGCGTGACATACTTTTTGAGTTCATTCTCAGCATTGAACTAGATTGATTCTTCATTTAAAAGAAATTTTAGGGGCACTTCAAGTAGCATAGACCTTTCAAAAATGACATCAGTGCATCCGCACCTTTTGGACATTTCATCTCACGATCCTTAGTATTCCCATAGAATGTGATCAAACATTGGTACCATAGTTATTTTGTATAAATATTATTGTTCAGTCGTCTTTGAATTGAATTTCCCGCGCTCGCTTAGTTCACAAACCCGCCACACACATAAGGAGATCACCAAGGCAGTGGCCAGGAGCGAATACTACGGCGCTAGCTCAAGAAGGCACCGGCTGGTTTTCAAGGGGAACAGGCAGTTGGGCTTTGACCCTCTCCAGGGCCGCTTTACTGATACAGTGGAGTTGGTTTCCCTCGCCCGAGTGCGAAAGGACAAGGACGGGTAGTTGGCTCCGCAAATGAAAGAATAGTATTCACCACCCGCAACTCTGGTGTCAGAAAAGGATCGCCGCATCGAAAGGAAGGCCTCCGCAACCAGTATTCACCAGCTAGAAGACAGAATCTCATTGGGAACACAAAATAACACCGGAAGAAGACTCCATTTCAAGGAAAGTATATGTTTCCCGCAGGTACCTACTTCTTATAATGCTAGCATTATCTACGCAAACTATTAAATGAGTACTCATAATATAGGATATCAATAAATGTTAATGTTTGGTTCAATTAGACATAAGGTTAGTTTCTAAATCAGCATTCTTTAGGATTTAAGTTGTATAAAATTAGCTGCCTATTACAAAGTTTATTATATGTTGCTTATTCAATATATACTTGATTCTTTGGAGAACTCAAATAGTGACTTGTATTTTCTCCCTCATCTTTACATAAAATAGTAAATACTTCAGTCTAATGCTTTCTTATGAGGAAATATCTCTGTAATAATTTTATTTTCAGTCTAATGCTCTCTTATTATTGCATTTAAAAAGCTTCCCGCCCTTACATTTTGGTGCCGAAACCCAAGACTAATGGCTACCCCGCCCCGAAATTTTGGTGCCGAAATTGCTCTATTATTATTACCGCAAAAGCTAACCGCTCGCCCTAACAATTATATACTCCTCAATTCAGAATTTTAGATGAAAGGACGTTCATGTGTAAGTTAGTTGTGTGTGTAATACTTGTGTATTATATCCACCACATTTTAGTTCCACGCTAGAATGCGCTACTGAAGTGCGACGCTAGCTCTCCCAGGCTAATGAGGTTATCTTTTGTCATAGATGCGTTTGCTGTTTATTGTTTCTTAGTCCTTTAAATATGCCTCTTTGGGATTTGCCAACGACTGAAGAAGACGCTGTTAAATATTTACAGGAGAGGAATATTTTGGCTATCAGAAGAAAGTGTTCTAAATCACATTTTATGAAACTTTATAGTGGAAAAAAAAGTCTTTTTTGGAAGTGCAATGTAAGAAAGTGTGGTGAGCAAGTCTGTGTTCGGATTGGCACTTGGTTCGAAGGAAGTAAAATTCCATTTTGTAATGCATTGAAGTTCATTTACTGCTGGTGCGAAGAATTGACATCTGTCAATTTTTGCAAAAAACAACTCAAAACTTCCAATAAGACTGCTATTGATTGGAACAGTTACATGAGGGAGTTGTGTCTCTTAGATATGAAGAACAGTATTTCCACACATTTCCCGCCTAAATGTGGATAAAATGTTTTATTTTTAAAAATTATGTTTTCTTTTATTTATTATTATAATTCCGTAGAAGGTTATAAGGTAATTATAACCTCCCTTGCGGGCAATGAATCGTACTTAAAGCGTAGAACTAGTGGAACTAAAATGTGGTGGATATAATACACAAGTACATACCATTAGTTATTTTTCAAGAAGGATTTAAAAAAAAAAAATAGAAAACAAATTTTGAATGGAGCTTAAATGAGGAATTGCATTTCAATTTAACTTACACTGTCTCAGTACTTATGATTATGCCTGTATTTATCATTACTAGGACATAAATGTGATTTAAATAGTTTATTTATGTAAAACATGAACCTTCAGGCAATATGTGTTTAAGTATATTCATCAGTTATTGTAAAAAAAGGTTTAGAGTCACTTTGTTGAATTCGTTGCTTTTGCTTATTAAGTATGAAGATGATGTAAAAGCCAAAATTGATTCATAACAATTTTAAAATATATTTATTGTGATCGATAACTAATGTTCAATTTGCCTGGGCAAAATAACTATTGTTACTACATATTAACACTTTGGAGATACTTATTCATTGACTTACCATTGCTTTGTTTGTTTATAGCAAATCTTCTTTTCCTTTGTTCAATAACCTGGAATTCATTAAGTCTGTTAGTGCATTGTAATTGCAATGTGCTATGATACAGTAAACTAATGAGACAAGTAGTTGATAGGAAATGTCTTTTCCACCATTAAGTTTAGTTAGGAACTTGAAATTGCTTCTGCAGTGCTTAGTATTTATTAGTGGTAATTCTGCTTTGAGCTGAAATAACTGAAAGAGTAACGAATCTAATCACATTGTACCTAAGACACACACAAGTTAGAAAAAGATATTGGCCTTACTTAATATACTCGTTAAACAAGTAGTGATGATTTTATTCAAAGTGGACAATGACAATTTATTTAGTGTTGAACTCATTAAATAAAATATGTTGCACCATCCAGCCTAAAAAAGTTTAATATCCTGCAGTAACCAATCAGATCAGTCATTGTAGTATAAAGTGGATATTAATAAATGACATGTTAATCACCTAAATAAGACAAAAGAAACATTTTGAAAAACACTCTATACTAGCTCTGAAATTAAATCCCAGAAAATAAGGGAAGCCCTATTTGCAAATATAGAAACATCCAATTTTATTTTATGACCTCATAACATACACAGATGTAATTAGAGAGATTTAAGTTATTGTATAAATATGCAATATGCTTTCATGTAATGGAGGCTTATAGGATGTAATTTACAAATTACTACTTTTGTTGGAACCCATTCTTTTTCTGTCACTCACTTTAAGGAATTTTTGTAGCTCAAGAGTATTATAAAAAAAAAGTTTTGTTTTTAGCAATATATTGTGGGTCCCCCTTCAGGTCAAAGGCATATTAAATGTGCTACTATGCACAAGTAACTGGACAAAGGTGTGACTTGAGTATAGTAACACATTACTGTCTTAGGCCTTTAGGAGGGGACAAAGAACTCTTGAAATATCAAGAACCTAAAATGTAGTTTTAGATTTGGAACTAACTTTTAGGATACGTCATCATTAAAAATATATGACAACCCAGTAAGGAAACTTAAAACATCACAACATATATTTAATATAAAAAGTATTGATGCCTAATTGTTAGATATGAATCTAGCCCTATATGGTTGAGAGTATATGTGTACATCTACTTTTGAATATTGCATTGCTATGAGAACTCCACTAAAAAATTTGATGATTTTACCTTTCTGCTGAACGTATGCACAGTTGATACATTTTTATAATATGACCTGCCCAATGAGCTACAGCGAAAAACAAGGTCAAGATGGAGCCAAAAACTGAAAAACCACTGAGTTGCTTCATCTGTCAGGCTGAAACAAATACAATTAACATAAAATGCAGGCTACACTTTCTGATTAGTTCAATAATAACCATAATTCACTAGTAAAAACTAGTTTATTCCCCTATGCATTACTTAAAAGTTTATTCCTAGTTCACACAATACACCTCACAAAAAAATAAAATTTATGAATAAAAAAGACGATTATGGTTAACATTTTTGAGATTATGTGTATACTTCAGGGTATGTCAACTGAGAATATAAGATGAGATAACCTTAGGAAGCTAGCTGGCAGACCGGTGAAAGTTTGTGGGAAAATGCCTTGACAGTTCATAATAAAATGACATTGATAACCATGATCGGTTCTTCATTTATTGATGTTTTCAAGAAAGGCTGCATTACTGCCAGTGCAACTCATTCTTTTTGCCCCTTGTGTGTGTATCTGGTGTTTTATTAGTTTAACGTCTGATTCTAACAGAAAACAATTTGTATGATTATGTTAGAGGGATATTCCATGCTAATCTGATTTAGCCTTTTTATCCTGAAATACAATGCTAACTTGATCTTTAATTTTATCATAATAGCAATACCATGGTCCATATTTACTTTTTCTCATTATTATTCATTCTTATATTTTTGTTATGTATTAGAATCAATATATTATTTGAATTTAAATCATATTAAATTCTTGCCCTTCTCCGCTCAGCTCGAATCAGAAGAACCAACTTAATTGTCTTCCATGTTAGAATATGTGTATTGTTATATTGTCACACATAAAAATTAAATTAAACCAATGCAATTCTTAAATGTAGATTGCAATTTTATTTATTTTATAGCTGTTCACAAAAACATATGTAAATGGTATATGCCAATATATAATATTTTCCATTCTAACTAGTAGTAGTCCATGATTTTTATTTATAAATTATTTAAAGTTTTATAGAAATTATTTTATCATGTATTAATGCTATATGGTGATGTTTGATTAATAAAATTATTTATTTATTATAAAATTGTTAAAGACATATATGTGTATGGTCTGTAGATTATTAAAATATTTAAATAAAATAAACAATTCTTTTTATTTTTTTATTCAATGAGCACCAATATGTACATTTTAAGAGCTCAAAAATATAGAAGAGAAAAGGAAATCATCGATTCGCTAGCCAAAATAACATGTAAGAGCTGGTAGTTCGTGTCGTTTCAACATAAAAACTGATTTTGAACATGCTTATCCTGAAAAGCAGAGACGAAAATAATTTTTAATTATTCCTCTGTGAGTAGAGAAAACAGATTTTCACACACTCTCCCTCTCCCTTTATCGCTCCCTCTTCCTCTCCTTCTCCCTGTCCCTCTCCCTCTTGTGTTTTGACTAGTTATTTTACAGGAGCAAAGAAGCATCATTCCCAGTGACCATTCTCACTTTAATATTTTCTTTAGTATAATTTATACTTAGAAATACCTGATGGACTGTTATAAGAGTGCATTCTTATTCTTCTTCCTCACCTAGTTCCTACTAGGTTCAAGACTTTAAATAAAAGTTGTGTGTCATTCTGTCTTTTTGATGTTGTAGGTCAGCCTCATACTGACACCTAGGGAGAAACATCTGCAAGGACCCTATCCTTCAGTATACATTGGTGAAAAATCAGTTTTCCTTTTCACAAGCATATCTATGCTAACATTCTCATATTCAAGCAATTTTCCTATTAAACCAGCAAATATAAAATCCTAATAAAGTCCTATAGAGGAATTTATGCAAATTATAAAGTTATGAATAGAATTTTTAAGATGGAGCATACAAAGACGAGAATTTCAATTAAATATTTATTTTCCAAATAATGATTACTTAATAAAATGTTTCATCTTAACACATTTAGTGTTAATAATTTTAATGTTTTAGTACCAACACTGATTTATGGACTGAGACTGAATTGATTAAGTTTTTATAATTAAAGCTTAATATATTAAGAGATGTTGTGAGTTGTATTATTATATTTGTTTGTAAGTTTTCTTATTAATAAATGTAAATAAATACCTTTTATTTGCAGCAACATATTCCTTTTTATTGGTGTCCTCAGTTTCCATTGTTAATCCCAAAGCAGTTTCTACAAGTAAGAAAATGTAATAGATAAAAATCAAGATACATATCAAAAAATAATCATCTTAGGTTATAATACAATCAGTCCTTTGTCTAAGATGGAACAGCATGAGGAGAGGGTTCTTGTTCACCTTCTTCCCCCTTTCAATATATCCTTTTCCCTTTACTTTAATAGTCTTTAATGTATGCTAAACTGAAGGGTGAACTCTAATTTCCCTGCAATGAGTATTGACAGTCTGCAATCTCTGTGACTTCCCTATTGCATTTATCTCGGTCAATAATTCCAGCTACTTGCCATGTGCTCCCAGTACAAAATCTTCTGTCACAGTCTACGCTGCAGTGTTTTTGTCAGTGAAGTAATTTTTTCTTTACAAGAAGTCCTTTCTAGTGTCATTATAGTCAATGAAATCAGGTTTTTGTAACATGACTCAATGTCGAAGAGTTAATTTGTCATCTAGATTCCTGGGTGAAACTTTTCTGCTACTTTTCTTGTATTACCTTTCCGTTATCATCAAAATAGACCGTGAGGGAGGAGCACATTGTCTCTACAGTTTTTACATTTTATTGCAAAAGCTTGAATAGTAAAAAAATTAATGCTCTTACATTAAAGGGTCCTTTACCCAAGACATGGGCCCTTATTAGTCCAGTCATATTAGGGGTTACACCTTAGAATGAGAAATAATGAGCTGAAAACTCATATAGGCTTTTATTTTGGCACTCTAAAAGTTGTCTCATAAAATCTCTTGTCCGTGTCTTAAGATATTCAAGGTCAAAGGTCCGAAAAATTGTTTTTTTGCAAATATCTCATTTCCTATGGCTTTAATGCCTGAATCTCTGTTATTATGAGTCGGATCGTAAAGTGTTATAGAATCAATCTTGTTAAACTATTGAAGCTCTACAATTTTTGTTCTGTGCATTTTTTTCTAACTTAAGCAACTTAACGGTTAACCGAGTTAATCGTACATACTTATTTCCAGCCTTCAGTTCCCTCCCTCGACTCATCAAGAAATGAAAGATTGTTATTGACCTTTCTGGTTTCCCTTCTATCTTCCTAAGAAATGTTGTTTTGAAAATGTCGCTGTTAAAGTAACATATGTTTCACCAAAAATATGTTGATTTCTTTTTAAAATGTATCATATCTTTCAATTAATTGGAATTCCTCTAAGTTTTTCACTCTCATAATTTTATTTCCATATTACCTTTATGAACTCAGATATAGAAAAGTCATGGTGGTTATACGACCATTATTATTGGTTGATTCAAGTTTGCTAAGCTCTCCTGTTGCAAGTCTGTAAATCTTTTCTTTTTCACATACACACACACACACACACACACTCACATACACTGTTGTGAAAAGGAGGACTTCTATTTGATATTCTGAATAGTTCTAATAAATGTCCACTAACAGTTTTGATAAGTAACTCACCACAAATCACTTCTAGCATTGATGTCCTCACAAGATCTTCTACTTCTATAGGCTGTCCATTTGTTTCCAGGAGTTTCTGTACCAATCGATCCGCACTGAGTCCTTGTCTATTTACTGAATCCTCAAGAATCTTGAAATGGAATGTAGAAGTCAATAGTTTGCGCCTTTGTTGCCACTTTTCACCTAACAATTTCAGAAATTATTTTTTTCACTTCACAATACATTCAAATTCAATTTTTACTTAAATATTGTTAAAGAAAACTCATCATCAGAATTGCTCCATCAATAATTGAGTTAGACAAAAATGTATAGAGCTCAAAGTGTGGGGATTTGTGTCATCAGCAGGACAGATAATAAAACATTTATCATAAAATAATGCAAATATATAAGATTTAATATATTGACCCCTTTGTAATGCTCACTTTCCCATTTCATATCAGCTTAACAAACTTCATCTTTAGTTTTACTTGGAATATGAAGTTTGGAAATTAGCAAACAAGAATTTTGACTGTTAGAATGTAGCAGAAGACAATGTATATTTGTATAAGTATTTACATTTATATAAGAAATTTGTCTAAAGTTATTTTATTTATTGTGCAACATTGCTACAAGGCGATATCAAAAGTGAGTTATTATTAGGAAAAATCAGTTTTATAAGTACATGTTCAATTTTACTGTAATAAAATTTTCATCATGAATGTTCATTAAAGCAAGACAATTGCATTTTCTTTCTACCAAATGTGGTACTCTAGTAAGAAAATCAAATGTCATCAGAAATGTTTTTTTAAGTGGCACAAAAAAATGCAGAAGAATATAATTCTGATAAAAATGTGGGTTATATATTCATGTTATCCACATTTAATTATATACAATAAATCAACTTTAAAGATTGATGCTATTGAATGAAATAGCAAAACTTTTATGCAACAAGTTAGCGTGATGGAAGGTGAGCTTGTTTGGACGATGGAGCTTTTTGTGGTGAAGCTTTAGTGCTCTGAAAAAAAAAAAAGATCTGCTAGCCAAAACAAATATTTCTCTTTGATATTATCAGTTAGGCGAAGTTTTTTGTACCAATACATATTACAAAACATTCAGATTAATGAACATTGAAGTTAGGTAAAGCATTGGCTTACAGTTAAATTACAGAAGTAGTCACCAAATGGATGGTGATTATTTGTAAGTCTTAAGAAACTATACATGACAGAAGGTAGGATCAATATTCAAACATTATTTATAATCCATTTTAATAAAGCAATCTCATTTCAAGATAGATTTTTCTGTAGAAAAGTGTAAATAAGAACTGTTATTATATTATCTGTTGGTTTTATTTGACTCACCTGAGCTTAAAATTAGTCCTTCACCTATCCAAGGTCTTAAAAGAAAATACTCTTTTCCTTTGGTTGTATTGTTTATATCGCACAAAATTTTCTGCAATAGGATAAAATATGACTAACATTATGACACTCAGTTAAAGTATTATAACACTTATTTTATTTTTTATATAGCTACAAGTTATCCTTCAGAGTAAAAATATTTTATAAATTTGATTACTTTATCATAAATAAAGTCGATCTCATATCTTATATTATTTTACTGTGTACATTAAGAGGGTATTTCCAGTTTTTAGCAATTAAAATAAAAACTGCAACCTGCTAGATAGTTAAAAAACAAATATATATTAAGAGATAAGGGCATAATAGCACAGTAATTTCTCTCCCAAAAAAACAATTAACCTAGCCTAACCTATTAAGAGATATAGTGTTTTTTCCCTTGATACGAAACCGAGTTATTTATGAAATTGTTTAATATTTAAATCAAAGCTGTTATTTTTAATATTATGCTGTAAGTTCAGGTTAATGGGCCTCAGGTTGGCCATGCGAGTTAAAGTGTTGACCTTTATCTCACATGATAAACCTAGAGTGGCGAGTTCGATTCTCGCCTGGGCAAAGGAAATTATTTAGTGACGAAATTCATTAAATAACGTCCTAAAATCCCACCCTAGCTAGAAAAGGGTGGTAACCTGTAGATAACCCATCCCGATTAGCCTAAGTTGCAAAAAGTGGACGTTAATAAATAAATAATAAAATGTAAGTTAACATTATGTTACCATTAATGTACTTAGTTTTTATGTTGAGTATTTGTACAATGAAAGTTTTAAAATAATAAGAACATATAATAGGAAAATATCTACTAATAATTAAAAAATATAATTTGGTTAATAATAAATATATTTTACATAAGAAAGTTTGTTAACAAAGATATTTATTTTGATCTGAAGTATGTTATAATTATTATATATCCACTGATTTGGAACTTATAAAAATAAATGTTATTTATTAATGTTCACTTTAGAGTACTATGGCTAATTGGAACAAGTTATCTGAAGGTCACCAGACTTTTCTAGCCAGGTTGGGTTTAAGGATTTATTTCATGAGTTTGACACTAAATAAATTTCTATGGCCCAGGCGAGAATCAAACTCATGGCTCTAGGTTTACAAAGTGAGATTAAGACCGACACCTTAACACACGTGGCTAACCTAGAGTGGCAAGTTTAATTCTCACCTCGGCAATAGGAATTTATTTAGTGATATAGTCATTAAATAAAATCCTTAGTACCACCCTGGCTAGAAAAGGGTGGGAACCTATAAATAACCCGTCCCAATTAGCCATAGAAGCAATAAATGGATGTTAATAAATAATAATAATAATATTTCATATTGGGTATAATACTAAAATTATAATACCTCTGCATCTGCTGGATCAGCGATAAGGGCAACTCTATATCCAGCTATATTTATCTCCAATGTCTTACCATATTTCTTGAGCCACTGTTCTACACATTTGTACAAGCCTGCAAATTTCAGTTATATTAGTATTTCAGCTAATTATTTTGATTAAAAGTGTAAAAATAAAACCATACCTCTCAGTGCTCAGTTTAAAACAAGAAACAGAAAGGATTTTGACTAAACATTGCAACCAGCCAGAAGTTATTGAAACTTCAGCTAATTAGATGAAATTTACTTAAAGGATGGAGTAAGGTGGATTTGGTCAGTAAACACAATTATTTAGTGATCAACAGTCGTTTAGGATAAAGAATAGCCTCCAGGATGCACTTCGAATTTTTGTTTGGATCGTTATCAAACACGACATAAAATTGTTTCATGTAAAACTAAAGAACAAGTTCGTTAACGGTTGAAATCCGACGGGCGAGTGGGAGTTTGGAGGGGGAGGTCTGAAATACTAAATATCTTCGTTATTGAGTCATTTCGAACAATTTTATATAACCAATCTTTTTCTAATCTTAAACAACAAATATTGTTTTCAACGGAGTTTTATTATGTTTGATAATTGCAAAAACGTTGTGTGATGACACCATCAATTAAAATTTTTTTTATTTGCTCTACAGGGTGAGACTCTTTTTTAACTCCCTTTTTTCAAGGGGTTATGCTCCCGAATCCTCTATAACATTCTCAATATTTAACCGTTTCATTCGACACTAAAGGTCATATTCGTTAATGGCTGAAATTGAACCAGGAAAATGGTGAGTTCAGAGGGAGGGTCCTAAGATTCTAAATATCTCTGTTACTATGAGTCGAATCGAAAAATGTTATAGGAGTAATCTTGTTAAACTATTGGTGCTCTGCAATTATTGTTCTATACGTTTTTTCGAAACTCAAATATTAAGTAAATTATTTGTACTTCCTTATTTCAGTCTGCAAGAAACCCACGCTTCTAGTCATTGGATTTTTATTTAGAAATAGAGAATGTATTGTGAGATGAGATCAGTAGCGTACTATATCAGCATCTGCCTAATTTCCGCACCTATCCTGAGTGATGGAATTTTTCTGTCTTAGGCACAAACTTCAAACTTATTCAGAATTGGGTCTAAAAATAATGAATAGGTACTCCATTATATTGCATCTGTTGGAAAGAACGGATACTCATCAAGACGTGAATCATTCTATTTCCGTCGTCTTAGGAAAGCCGCATATTTAGGTATTGTGGAGACGCTATTTCACTTTTAAAATCCAGCAACAATAATAATCTCCCGGTCTTTTGTTGCCTTCGATGAAATGGTGGAATCCCAAGGATTCAATTTCATTTATTGTCTACTTGTGGACAAAGTGATTCCTGCCTTATTTCCATATGAATATGAGACGGAGACCGCTCCTCTTGCAGTAGACATTCATATTTATATTTAGTGGCACATCAATATTTTGAGACTTGAGGGGGACAAAATGTTAGTAAAAAGCCAGTCACGCAGGGGCTGCCTAAACTAAGCAGATTTCCCTCTTGAAGTTTACTATAGATATGTAGATCTACATACTGTAAACAAACACTTAACAACACCGTGAATATTAAGTGAGTAATTACAAACGATAATGAAAAATCTTTCAGCCATATTTAATAACCCCCTACGGAAAGCGTCAGAATTGTAAACAAACAGGTCCGCCATCCTATGAGAGCTGAATATACAGAAATATTCTTGATCGGAGAGAAAAAGAATTACTGAAATATATCTGAATATAATATATTAATCTTATTGAAAACTATTTTCTATATCTAGTACTGTAGTTTATAATGAACCAGAATAATTTTTATCTCAATCACTCTAATTTTTGTAATCCGAGCAGAAAAGAGAGGGGTCATCATAATGTATTTGCATGTATCCTATTTAGAAAAGATTTGTTAAACATAGCATTTCGTATTTTGGCTTGAAATAAGACGGTTCATGGTATATTGGTTTATTCTTAACGTGCGATGACAAAGAAGGAGAGTTTACTGTAGACTGAAAACCCAAATATCCCCACTCGTGTTTTTTTCTGAGAATATTAGTATAGCAACAAGTTGGGTGACCGGTAGCCAATTTTAAGAAGGGCATGTTTTTATAAACATTATTAAATAACTTAGAGTCAAAAATAATAATAATCACTTCAATTCTTACTGAACACGAACTGACAAAAACTATTTACAAATATTGCTAAGAGTTAGTTTTTTTTTTTTTTTTTTGTTTTTTTTCTTTTTTTTTCAATATTTGTAATTCAATTCTTGTTGGCTCGTGTACAATCAGAGCTGAAGATGGTTTTTTTGAACCTTACCTACTCTAGGCAAGAGTGCTAGTCTGGGCCCAACCCCAAGAAGAGGTATACCTTTGGGCCCAGGAAGACCCGTGCGATAGCTGATTCTATCTAGAATGTAGAGGAGTACCAGGATAACTCCCACAACGAGGTACATCCAAGCTTCCATCATTGCTGACTGGACTGTTCGCTCCCATCTAGCTCCCACTATAACTCTTAGACCTAGTTTATACAGACTATCACTATACTTATTTGATAATAATAAAAATATGATGCTAATGAATAATGTGATATCAGTACTAGTTTATCTCAAAGTCATAGTAGCAAGGCAGCTACTACAATGCATCAAAAACAAACAATAATGATTCGTAACGAAGGATTTTCTGACAAATTACAGAAATGAAGAAACTGGTCGAATGGTTTGCCCTTAGAGAAAGTAATAACAACAAAGTAATTACTGCTGTGGGAGATATTGGTTAATAAACTTTTGCTAGAACAGCAATTAAAAATAAAGATTTCTGTTCTGATATTTCTTCTGTATTGAGCTACGGAGAATACGTTTCGCTGGATGTTTGAAAAAACAAAAAAGTCCGTCACGCAGGGGCTGCGTAAACTAAGCAGATTTCCCACGTGAAGTTTTACAATAGAGAAATCTGCCTAATAACAACTGTAGTAGTAAGAAACCTCTAAACCTAAAACATTATTTAGGGCGTAATAACCCAGTAGTTTCTAGCCCCAAAAAACAGTTAACCTAACCTCTAAACCTATTCACGAGGGACGAATAGTTATGGAAATGGCCACCAGAGCTCTCGGCGGAAAGTCCGAACATAGCCTACACGCAGAATACAAATGCAAATATCTCGGTTAATATTCAAGATACAAAATAAATGTATATAACATTATTTATAGTAAATTTAATTTGCAATAAGATTGGTTCTATACAATTTTACGATCCGATGCATAATAACGGAGATATTTCGAATTTTTGAAAATCCCCCCTCTAAACCCCCCTCCCACTGGTCCGATTTCAGCCGTTAACGAACTTGATCTTCCTTTTTACATGAAACGATTAAATACCGAGTTTGGTGACGATTGAACAAAAATTGCGACCGCTAGAGTGTTAACAGACAAATATATATATATATATATATATATATATATATATATATATATATATATATATATATATATATATATATATATATATATATATATATATATATATATAGATATATATATATATAGATATATATATATAGTTTTGAACGGACCTCATTTTCGTCATCTCCTGGGTAGGATCGATGGACATTTGAAGAAATTTTTCGAAAATCGCGTCATGAGTACGACCTCAATAGCTGATTTCCCTTAAGGGAAATCTGCTAATACTAGCGGATCCGAGATCTCGTACATTCTCGTCTACAGTTAAAATCTTCGTACGGTTAGGAATAGAAACAACCCAATAAAACAAAAAAATTAAAGAATAACCCATGATTTAAGAATACGTAAATATTGTTATTCGTAAAGAAATATTGCGATTTTAAATTCAGACCTCCCTTACAACCCCCACTTCTGTTTGTCCCTGAAAATGTCACAGGTCTTATTAAGAAGGACGAGTTAATGCTGAGTTACTTACGGAATTTCATTGAGCCCTGTTAAATCGTTTGTTCCCCGATAAATATTTGACTCCTGCTATAGTTGTTAGTGTCCACCCTGCTTATACTTCGTAATACTACTATACTATATACTATGAAGTCTCCTTAAGGGAAATCAGCTATTGAGGTCGTACTCATGGCTCGATTTTCGAAACAAAATTCTCAAATGTCCATCGATCCTATCTATTATATTACGAAAATGAGGTTCGTTCCAAATTATATATATATATATATATATATATATATATATATATATATATATATATATATTTACATATATATATTTACATACATATATACATGTCTGTTACGCTCTAGCGGTCGCACTTCTTATTTCATCGTAACGCGATATATAAGCGTTTCATATAAACTAAAGGTTGAGTTCGTTAATGCCTGATATCGAAATATCTTCATTACTATACGTCGAATAGAAAATTTTTATAGAATCTTATTGAAAATTGAATGATCTACAAATACTGTTCTTTATATATTGTCTGTTTCATGAATATTAACCGAGATATTTAGATTTTATAGTTTTTGGGGTTCACTAAACCCCCTCTCCTACTGAGTTATATTAATAATAAGCTGCTATATTATGAACCACTTTATTTTAGGGTTAAATTACCAATATTGTTTTCATAGAACTTTTACTTAGTCAAATATGTTCTATTGACAACCACCAACTTATATGTTATATTCAGATATATTTCAGTAATTATTTTTCTTTCCTATCTAGAGCATTTCTATCTATGTATTCAGCTACAAGAGATTGGCTGGCCTGTTTGTTTACAATTCAGACACTTCCCGTTGGGAGGTTTCTACAATTTACTGAACGATTTCTCATTACCGTTTGTAGTTTTTCTCTTTATATTCACGGTGGTATTAAGTGTTTGTGACCAGTATGTAGATTTCTCTATTGTAAAACTTCATTTGGGAAATGTACTTAGTTTACGCAGCCCCCGCGTGACGGACGTTTTTGAAGTGTAGACTTCACTACATAATTGCTCTACATGTTTCGAGATTTACATATAGTAGGGAGATTACAAATATATTTTAAATTGCTTTTAAAACTTTTCAGGCCCTTTATGCAGCATTATTCTGACTTTTAGAGGTGAGGATCACTGTTTTCCTCTGCGGACTTCATTTTATAATATTTGCTCCAGGTTTCTTGGCTTTTATACTCACTCATCATGAAGTTTCCTTAAGTGCGTGGTTTAAGTACTCCTACCATTGAAAAGCCAAAAGGATATTTAATTATGATTATATTTATCTAGTTAGGGTCTGATTAGCTTCGTGTAGAATAACATATATAATTGTCATCTCATGGAAGTATTGTAATAGAAAAAATGTCGGTTTTCAAATTTCAACGGATTATCCGTTTGGCCATCCATTCATGAATCCATTTTGAATTCAGAACTACTAAAGAAAGGAAGTTGCACAATTTCAAATGGACGAAAGTCTACTTCCTGATTGTTATTAATCTTTATTTCTTATGACATAGATAAAAAAAGTAGTGATTGCAAAGAGAAAGAACTCGATATGCACAATAGATTCATTCAATGCCGTAGTATGCGATATAGTGCCTACAGGTCACATATTTTTAAATTTTTTTTATCAATTTGATAATTCTTATCTGCTTGCATGGGATGAAAATTGCATTTCTATCCTTGATCAACTTTATTGGTCGGCATTCAGCGCATTATTTCTATGAAATACTCTTCATCTCTACAGTAAAATATTTGCCAGGCACTGTGATAAAAATATCATGATACCAGAGAAACTATGAAACCACCATTCCCGCATAACAAATTAAGCTGACGTGCCACGAGGGAGTCTACAAGATATCAATGAGAAATTCACAATGTT
Source organism: Riptortus pedestris (assembly GCA_019009955.1). Classification (NCBI taxonomy): domain Eukaryota; kingdom Metazoa; phylum Arthropoda; class Insecta; order Hemiptera; family Alydidae; genus Riptortus; species Riptortus pedestris. The sequence goes on along the minus strand of CM032232.1, from coordinate 68,911,122 downwards.
CAAGATTTGGGCAAAATATAGTACCGTCACTGTAATTAAGAAGTCCGACGCACGGACTGCGTAAACTTAGCAGATTTCCGTTGTGATGGTATAACATAATTGGGATCTCATTTCGAGTAAAAGGGTTGTGGAGGAGGAGGGGGAGGGGTACTGAAAACTAGAAAGTACAAATAATTCGCATAATAATTGAGTTACGGTAAAATATCCAAAACAACATCTTCTGGGTAGGATCGATGGACATTTGAAGAAATTTTTCGAAACTCACGTCATGAGTACGACCTCAATAGCTGATTACAGAGTATCAATATCTTAACAAGATTGGACACAATATAAGTCCGATATTTTGAATCGTCAAAATTCCCCCCCTCTACTCCACCCCGATTTCAACTAATTCGATCTTTAGTATTGATTGAAACAGTTAAATATCGAGTGCGATATAGAAGAATAAATATTTTCGATTCACTACTGCAAAATTTTAATGACCTATCGCACTACTATTTGTATGTATCTCACACAGTAAACATTCCATGGAAACAATGTTTAGCATTTAAACTTGGAATTAAGTGGATCTTTATATTAACAGCAGATTGCTAATACGTCGGAGTGGGGGTTTACTAAAGGCTGAAAACTAAAAGAAATGCAAATATCTCCGTTAATATTAAAGATAGAGAATATTTATAGTACATTTGATCTCGAGTTTGGTTACAATCACACTAGAATTGCGACCGCTATAGCGTTAACAGGCAAGTATATATATATATATATATATATATATATATATATATATATACATATATATATATATATATATATATATATATATAAAGATATATATATATATATATTATATATACATACACACACACACACACACACACATATATGTGCTATTAGTCCCGTCAGTTTCCTGGTTCTTTGCAGAAAAACCACACCCCCAAGACGGGAATTGAGTTCAGGGCCTCCGTAAGGGTTACTGGCGCCTGTGTGCAAAAAAGGATTTTGGCGGCCATTAAGGCATTTTGAATTATCTTTTTCTTGATGGTAGCTAGGTGCTTGAAATAATGTAAAGAACTGAACTTTAAAAGTCATATTTATTTGTAGACTAAAATATCAAAATGAAATAAACAGAATAAAATGTAAATTTTTTTTGGGCCCTTGGTTTTGGCGCCCGTGTGCATTGCACACTTTGCACATAAGGTAGCGGGGGCCCTGATTGAGTTGTGCACATTGAAGCCTTGCCAAAAGAAGAAAACCGACATTGAGTTTCTAATGATTTCCCGAGCGTAGCCGGGCACCTTAGCTAGTATACGTATACATACTACGGCTGAGGGGTTGCATATAAGGCTGGACAGACAGGCGAATGGATATCGTAATCTTAATAAGAAGGAAGAGGCGGCAAGGCTGCGACATGTCGGTGACGGGGCCCTGTCTTCTCTACGGGGACACAGGTTCAGTCGCCCGACAGTCGTGGTCCAGGCTACGCAGCTTTAATCAGGTACCTCCTACATCTCCTCTCTATTATTAATATGGGGTGTTTTTTGTTTATTTTTTAGATGTCTCTTACAGTTCCTCTGGGTTGTTTTTCATAGGTTCCCACCCACTGTGATATGTTTTCCAGATACATCTGTAATTTGTGTTGGTTTTTTAATTTTATTTATAGTTTTTAGTTTTGACATACGCTTATCGTTGTTTACTTCTTTAATTTTTATTAGTTGACTTGTTATTAGATTTTCTATTGTTTTGGTTTTAATTTTTTAGTAGTTGACTAGTTCTTAGATTTTCTATTTTTATTAGTTGACTAGTTTTAAGATTTTCTATTGTTTTTACTCTTTAGTTTGTGTTTGTTTTTTATTTTTGTTTTTGGCCATGCTATGAATGTTAAATTAACTCAAGGTTGTGTTTGTCAGCAGGCACTGAGGATGGAGCGTTGACTCCGAAAGTGCACTTTGCATAAAATTAAAAACTGTAGAGGACTTGGCCTTCTTATTGATCCTTATCAATTGGTTCCTTTACCATCCAGCATATTCCAGAGAGTATATACATACACACACACACACATACACACACACACACACACACACATATGTATATATATATATATATATATATATATATATATATATATATAAAATAATATAAAATAAAGGAAGAATTTATTTCCTGGTTAATCTGGGAACAAATAATGTAATATAATGAAATACCTGTTATGTTTTGAGACTGAATATCTGGTTCACTATTAAATACAGAAGGAATTAAACAAAATAAATAAATTTTTTTTTAATATATATTTTTTATTTCAAGTTACGATCTCTACAGTAGATGAGGCATTATCTTAACAGAAATAAAATAAAATTGAATACCTTATAATACATAATGTTCATAATAAAGCATATAATACATTTTTCAAGAATTTAAAAATTAAAAAAAATAGAGAGTAACGACGAAAAATATATTCAGAGTAAATGAAGGGTTGTATTAGTACATTTTTTTTTTTATTATGTTGTAAAATTAATATACAATTTAGAAAAATGGGAAAAAACTGAATGATTTTTTCAAATTTTCCTGGATACTCTTTTGAATGTTCTTTATCTGGTCTTCGACTTGCTTCTGGATGTTCTTGACGTTTTGTTCAATCTTTTCGGAGAGCTTCTTACTGAACTCCTTAGCCTTAGCGAGTTCCTCGGGGGTCATGTGAGAGGAGGAGGAGACGGATATGGCATCGCCGAACTTGCTCTTGGTGATGGTGATGTTGGTGTCACCCGAATGGAGGAGGTAGCGGGTAGCGAACTCGGTGTCTTCCACCACTTCGAGCTTGGACAGGTCGACGGGCTTTTCGTCCACGTAGACCTTATGGTTGTTGATGACGACTGAGACACCGAAAATGGCGTCTATTGCATACTGAAACATATTCAAAAGAAAGTATTGTATTAGTACTGAGTTGCTCATATGTATGCATATTAAAAAAAATATACTGTTTTGTTCAAACAAAGGGTCTAAATATAGAAACGTCCGTCACGCGGGGGCTGCGTAAACTAACCAGGTTTCCCACGTGAAGTTTTACAATAGAGAAATCTGCATACTGGTAACACAACACCATCCTGAGTAAATACAAACGGTAATGAGAAATCTTTCAGTTAATTTTAATAAATTCCCAACTGAAACGGCTTCTGAATTGTAAGAATAATTTGTATTTTAATAACTCAAATTTTAGTAGTCCAAGAACTAAAGAAGGGGGGGGGCGGTTGAACAAAACGTATTTGCATAAATCTCACAAAGTAACGAACGTAAGGTACGGTTAGAAACGACAGGTAAGGTTAGAAGAAGCTTCCACCAGAGCCGAACAGTTACGGAAACAGCCGAACTAAACCGAACAATACCCTACCACGTGGGCCAAAGACTTCATAAAAATGCAAATATCTCGGTTAATATTCAAAATAGAGAATAAATGTATATAACAATATTTATAGGATATTTAATTTGCGATAAGATTGGTCCTATACAACTTTTCGATCCGATGCATAATAACGGAGATATTTCGAATTTTCGAAAATCCTCCCCTCTAAACTCCCTCTGGTTCGATTTCAGCCATTAACGAACTTGATCTGTCTGTTTGCATAAAACGTTTAAATATCGAGTTTGGTAACGATCAAATAAAAATTGCGACCGCTAGAGCGTTAACAGACAAATATATATATATATATATATATATATATATATATATATATATATATATATATATATATATAATTTTGAACGGACCTCATTTTTGTCATCTCCTGGGTAAGATCGATGGAAATTTGAAGAAATTTTTCGAAACTTCTCTTAAGGGAAATCTGCTAAAATACAAATTACTCGCTTAATATTTAATTCATGAAAAAATGGATAGTAGAAAAATTGTAGAGCATCAATAGTTTAACAGCATTGGTTCTATAAGCTTTTACGATTCGTCCCATAATTACGGAGATATTTTGAATTTTTGAATCCCCCCCCCACTATTCCTGGTCTGATTTCAGCCAATAAAAAATATGATCTTTAGTGATGACTGAAACAGTTAAATATCGAGTATAAACATTTCCGAGACAAGAACGTAAAATCCTTATTGATAACATCATTACACAACGAATTTGCATGTATCTCGCATAATAAAATTCTCTTGAAACTAATATTTGGAATTTAAGCTTAGAACAAAGAGGTTCAGGATATTATAACAGCTTATTGTTATTGTATATGTGTAGGAAGAGGAGTTTCTTAAGCACGAAAACAAAATAAAGTCCGTCACGCAGGGGCTGCGTAAACTAAGCAGATTTCCCACGTGAAGTTTTACAATGGAGAAATCTGCTTAATAACAACTGTAGTAGTAAGAAACCTCTAAACCTAAAAAACATTATTTATGGCGTAATAACCCAGTAGTTTTTAGCAGTTAACCTAACCTCTAAACCTATTCACGAGGGACGATAGTTATGGAAACGGCCGCCAGAGCTCTCGTCGGAAAATCCGAACATAGCCTATTGGTGACACGCAGAATACAAATGCAAATATCTCGGTTAATATTCAAGATAGAGAATTAATATATAGAACAATATTTATAGTAAATTTAATTTGCAATAAGATTGGTTCTATACAATCTTTTGATCCGACGTATAGTAACGGAGATATTTCGAATTTTCGAAAATCCTCCCCTCTAAACCCCCCCCTCCCACTGGTCCGATTTCAGCCGTTAACGAACTTGATCTTTCTTTTTACATAAAACGCTTAAATATGAAGTTTGGTAAGGATCAAACAAAAATTGCGACCGCTAGAGCGGTAACAGACAAATATATAGATATATATATATATATATATATATATATATATATATATATATATATATATATATAGATATATATATACAGTTTTGAACGGACCTCATTTTCGTCATCTACTAGGTAGGATCGATGGACATTTGAAGAAAAAAGTCGAAAATTCCGTCATGAGTACAACCTCAATAGCTGATTTCCCTTAAGGGAAATCTGCTAAAAAGATCCAAATAGAAAATATGTGTATAACATTTATAGGTATTTTAATTTGCAATGAGATTGGTTAAGTAGAATTCTTCGATCCGACTTAAAGTCAAAGCAACAGAGATATTTCAAATTGTCAAAATTCCTCCCTCTAAACAACACTCTTCCCCTGGTTCGACTTCTGCAATTAACGAACTTGATCTTTCCTTTTACACAAAAGGATTAAATATAGAATTTAATAATGATAAAAAAAAAAAAAATTGCGACCGTTAGAGCATTAACAAAGAATTGTGTTTGTCTGTGTATATATAATTTTGAACCTATCTCATTTTCTCATCTCCTGATTAGGATCGATGGGCATTTGAGAAATGTTTTTGAAAATCGGACCGTGAGTACAACCTCATTAGCCGATTTCCCTTAAGGGACTGCCTCTACGCAGGGGTTGGTTATACTAAACATATTTCACACGTACTGCTCTCATCTGACCATTTATTCTCTTATTATAACTGAGCCACCAAGCATCTCCAGTCCTGATTAAATTTCAAGCCGATGGGCTTCTTATCAGGGGAAAAATAGAGAATAGATGAAATCAAAAGCGATCTCTTCCAGCACGTGTCGAATCTGCCTATTTTACACATCCCCTGCGTGACGTATTTTTATTTAGCGGAACCGTCATTAAATTGATTACCATTGCCAACACAGGAATAGAAACAATTCCACAAAAATTATCCTAGTATATTAAGACCAACGCCTTATTACAATGACCGACCCAAGTTCAGATTTCTGAATTTGATTTCAATTAGTGCATTAGTTTTGTTTTGGACCATTCACTTAACCAGAAACACACACACACACACAACACACAGTAGCAGACGCTCACACAGTGAGTTTGATTTCGTGAAGAAACCCTTACTTGAATGAATCTTAAGAAAAAAAAATTGTTGGTATTTCCCAATCTGAAGTGTGATAAATATGTCGTGAAAAAGAAGTGAAGAAGATTGGTGGAATTGATGTCAATTTTTATATAACCTGTTGAGAGTAAACATGTTCCTGTTTGTTCAGTTGGCACGACGGTTTCCATAGGTGTTTTTCTCCTTAAGTCAATTTGCAACGGAGGTAAAAATGTCTTGGATACGTGGTCCTGCACGTATTATTTACTTTGTTATCTTAGCTATTATTATAATACAGAAGTTTCTTAACAGTCACGTTTTTTGTTTGTTTTTATTTCTTATTCGTGACCATGAAGTATTGAGGACCTCCAACGTCATGTCTAATGAGGTTCTGATAATGTAATGTGTTTTGCTAAAACCGAGCGTGAAGAGTTCAGTAAAATCCGCTTTATTTTGTAGCTGGATAAAGAGCGAAAAAAATAGTAGTCTCGAAATCAAAATTCCAGAACAAATATTTTGAATCAAAGAAAAATTGTAAGAGAGTTTTCTATTGATATAAAATATAATTAATATTGAAATTCATTGACGGCGTTTCTATCCATTCTTTATAAAAATAATAAATACTTAATAATAAAAAACTTCTAATTAAAAATTTGTCGACCTATATTTACAAAAAAAAAATAAACAAATAGAGATAGACTAGATTTCCCTTTTAAAATATGATCATTATGAATTACTAAATAGATTTATAATATATATATATATATATATATATATATATATATATATATATATATATATATATATATAACTAAAAACCAAATTAGCAGTATTAGCACAAAGTGGTCGATGATAAAAAAATTAAATAAAAACACAAATTTGAAATGTAAAATGTAAATTTTCTGCACATCCACCGGTTTTATCGTCTAAGGGTAGATAAATGAAAGTTATCCTAGGAACAGCGTTCAGGAATGGCGTACTTCCGCATTGAGAAATTTCTTAAAGAGATGAGAGATGAGTATTGGTTTATTAAGAGAAAAACATTTTTGCGAATTGGCTGTATTTCGAGGCTAGTAAAATAATCATACTTTTCTTCGGAATAAAATCCGTAAATAATCACGACTCAAGGCTCTTCCTACAACGACGATTGTTATTCGTCGTGTTAATTATTTTTTTAAAACTGTGATATGGGACCTTCAAAGAGCTGCCTATCCTAGTTATTATAAAGGTGATAACTTCTGTCCTTATCAGTTATTGAGGCCATCTATTTCTTATCAATAAGCGTGCTACACAGTCTGTTAATTGCAGAATGCAATTGTAAATATATACGTATTAAGATTTTCATTTTGGGCCGTGACCTTAAGGCAGGAAATTCATGCATCATTTGCTAACAGCCATTTTTTTAACAATCCTTTTTTATACAAAAGAAACTTTTCTTACAATTAACTCACATCATAAAATATTTTTTTAAACATCTTACTGGAAATATTCAAGCTGCTAATGGAACAATTGCAATGATTAACGAGTATACTATCAGAACTAACAAAAACATTTCAGTTATTAACCGAAAATCACTCTTGAGTGTGCTTCCTTGATATCTATTTTATTAAATAATTGATAATTGTAACGTTAATATTAATTTTCAACCTTGGGATTATCTTTAACATTGTATGTTACAGATTATTAATAACTTATAGTGAGTTATTTAATCCGTTTATGTGCAATTTCTGTAGAAAATATGGTTGTTTTTTTTAATTACAGTTAGACAAAACTTAAAAATATATGTAAAATGTAGTCTGTAAAATAGGTCTAATTCTCTGTAAAATAGCTGAATAGATTAAATCCAGGTTAGAAGGTTAACATTTTTTATTCTTCTTTGGAAGCCACCTTAGCAAGCCTTCAGGGGCAAAGACTTGTGTTACTAAGAAACAATAGAAAGCAGATGGTCTTGATTTTTTTACCCAAAAGAGGAGGAAAGGGGCTGAGCACAGAAGTTGGATGACATTTCCATGAGAAGCTTTAATTCATGTTTTCTCTAAGACGCCAATTTGGCTAATAGGAGGGCTACTGAAGTACAAGGTTTTTTCGTAACAATAAAATCCTCAGCTATGCGTACGTAATGTTAAGCTGAGACGAATTATTACACTGTTCAAGATTTGCCAAAAAATTGGGCAGAATAATACATTTTCAAATCCATTATATTAAAGTATATATTACATTTTGCTATCAGTTTCATTCTAAAGGAGGCATTTAGCGTTTTTTATTTTACTCTTCCTTATATTTCCGCGCCGATTTCAGTCAGTAATGATGAGGATCTTTACAATTGGTACTAAATGTTAAATTCTTAGTTTGTAATTGTGAATGAAAACGAAAATTGTGGTGGCTAGAGCGTTAGAATACAAGTATATTCTATATTTTAAGCATCGTCATTTGGAAGGAGTCAAGATTATATTCTGCTGACTATTTGCTTCAGTGGTTTGTCTTATGGAACTTGTGCAAATTTTGCAACACCTCTCCAGTCCTTTTCAGACTACGACGAAATACAATGTCCGTTGAATGGGTTAGCAGGGGCAACTAGGGATGCCTTGGTATTTCTCATGTTTGTCATCTCCTAAGTATGGAAAACAAATTTTTTTGGTATGAATTTTTGAATATATATATTTTTAAATAACTGCATTTTGACAACGTTGGCGACTGCTCCGGTGGCTACTGCAGGCAAAGTAGAGTTATCTAGGGGAACTTCTCCGCCTCACGAAGCGTTTCAGACCATCCTGAAATTATGAATCAGTCAAGCCACGAGTCAGATCAAAATGAACTGACTTATTACTAAAGCGAATGTTTTGATGGCGGTAGAAATTCTAAGCTTAAAGCCTTGGCCATGATGGCGAAGTCAAAGTCTATGCTCGCGGCATAAAACGGAGGAGCTAAAAAACTAGTAATAATGTTGGGCATGATTGGAATTAGGCCTCATTTGAAGGAGTTGCCATAAATCATTTCTTTGACTGATCATTGCTTGAGAGGATTAGTTGACAGACGGACAAGATCCAAAACCGCATTGATAAAGAGAGCCATCGATTAAAAGGCTGACCCAAAGCTTATTTTTCGGAAGTAAAACTGGATAAATCTGATGGACGTGTCATAAGAAGTCCTCCCTTTAGGCGAAAGAGCTCAAAAGTATCAATAAATGATGCTCATCGTTAAAAGGTTAGTATCTTTTTATGTGACAACTTAGTAAGTAAATAAGTCTGGATGTACTCAGACTTAGTTGAAAGAACATTTAAACCGAATTTGTTACAGGTCAAATCCAGTAAGCTATAAGGACTCAATGATAGAACATTTGAGATACACCGGATGAACGAACTTCATAGAATGCTGTTATTCGCCGTCAATTTTCTGATTGTTCTACATTTGTCAAGTCTGTGCAAAGTTTGAATTTGTCGAATCAAAGACTGAAATAGAGCGAACAAGTGAATCGAAATGTGCGTAGAACTTCGGTCGATTGCTTTCGGTTAAAGTCATCACCCTAGCTCATATTGTAGACGACGTGCGAAGAACTGGGGTTTCAGAAAAAGTCCTGAAATATTGGTGAATGTTTGCCCATCGCGAAGAAAGGCATTCATATTTTCAGGAACATTTGGAAATATTTCAGAATAAGTAAAGAACCTATTTCAGGTGTTTTTCGTCGGTTTAGGGGCCAAAATGGGGTAATAATAAAAAACTAAAAAAAAGTATTTTGATGGCGAAATACTACTCAATAGGCATGAAAGGTAACCTGGAACATATTACACAATACGGCAGGTAAACAAGTAGACAGGAAATTATATCTTTAACGAAGCGAAAGACTCAAGGTAATCTCTCACCATTGCTCGGTAATCCACTTTACGCACCCTCTGCGTGCGAAGACTAGCTGTATTACCCATAGCTTAAGGGTTGAAATAGGAATGTTTTTCGAATAAATCAATATTAAGAAATTAAAAAAGGAAAACCAATATTGGATTAATGTTTATTTAATAAATCCAATGTCCTGCAGCATGTACAGAAACTCTACAATCATCAACTCGTCCTACCCGCGGATGAGAAAGTGGTAATTGAGCGTATGTTAATGAATTTATATTTAAAATAAAAAAATAAAAATGGATTTCCTTGAAATATATGAATATTCGATTAAATTAAGCAGCAAATAAATGACTTCATTTTGATCAAATGCTGAAAATGTTTTTCTTATGGATTCAATATAACATTTTGCGTATGAAGCAAGTAATATCTCTTGGACGTGCAACAGACAGGCTGACAGATAGACAAGACTCTCTTAAAATGGTACTAAACATGAAAAACATTTGATTCCTTTAGAATGAATTACACGCAAACCTTTCAGACCAGATTGTGACAGTGAATTATATCGCTTATGCCATGCTGTGAAACATAGCTTATGATAACATAACTTTGTTCAACTAATAAAAAAAATATATAGAGGAGTACCTAATTACTTGCTATACATTTTGAACAACATTCTAATATTTTTCTAATCTCTCCCTTTTTTTCTTACTATGTATTCCCTATTTCACTTTTTCTAATTTTTGTAGACACGATTTTAGAAAAACTTCTTCAAATGCCTATTTCGTACGTGGGTGATGGCAAAAATGAAGCCCACATATATACACATACATACGCTTAATGTCGGAGAATTATAATATTTATAATGCTTTTAATATAATAAGATATGTGATTTATAATTAAGTTAAGCGAAAAGTTAACGTCTTAATAATCACAAAACCCTTACATGAGTTAGGTAGTTAATAACAAGATATTATTTTCTCCCAGTTTAATGTAAAAGAATTTATCAAACAAATAAATAAAACGTATAAATATATATTTATATTACAAAGAAAAAAGATTGTTTTTAATCCAATAGTTGGGAAAAATACTTTTATATCTCTTCTTCTTCATACTTTCATCATTGAATAAATTTCAGATTGGAAGAGTGTGTGTCAAATTTGTAAATATAAGTTGGATGAAACAATATTGGGGTATATTAATCACTGTTAAAAGCAAGAACAAGTAAACGTAGTGGGTATATGATTCTTTAAGGCATTGGCGACCTATATTTCGGAAGGTAGGTAAGAAAGATGACCTTAATGATTTAAAGATATCTATACCAAAACAGGTTACCAAAGTGGAATGAAGATTGACAATGGATAATATGTAGAGTTGCTGTTACTATCTAATATTTTCAAGAAAATATCTACTTACAATGACAAGTACTAGACAGAGTATAGATTTCATGTTGGCAGTTGAGGGTCGACTGATCTTGTTCAGGTGCACGGTTGTTCTGTATATAAAGAGCTCATTAGCATTATAGAGACAATCTGTATTTGTTTAGCTTTGTTTACGCGATCGTGAATCAGCAGCCGATGAACGGCTCATTGTCACTGATGGAGCCGTTCGAAGTGGGCTGAGCTGTAGCTAGAAGCTAGAGGTGACCTTCGGCTAGGTCATGTGGTGGGGCTTATATGGCAGGTGCTTAAGCAGGTCATATCCGCCTTCAAATGACCTAATCATCGTGAACATCATCAGGTCATCTTGTTTGAGATGATTAATAACACATATAATCAAATTTTCATCTAGGGAAGTAAGCTATGCGCAATGGGTTACATGATAAGACCCAGATAACGGGCCACGTAGATTTTCATTCTGAAGCCCCTAGATGTGAATCATGAAATTTGTAAACAGACGTGTTAGTATATGCGGTGGATTCCCGATGTCATCTGCACCAGGTTATCCAACAATAAAAGCAGAAGGAAAATTAGTGACAATTCTACTCTAGGCTATATAAACTGACTTAGTAGTACTCATTATAAATTAGATGCAATAGCTTAAATGTACCCTCCAAATTAGCTCATCTAATACATAGATAGAGGGAATTAAGGAAGAAGGAAGATTTTTTTTTAAATACTTTACTTCTAAAGTATTATTAAAGAGTACCTAATATGTATGCATAAATAAAAATACCTAACATGGGTACCCCATTTAAAGGGCGTTGTCAAGAAATTTAGAAAATCCTTACATTTTTTGAGAATCCTAAGTAATATTAAATGGGGTATTGACAGGAAAGTATTGTTAAACTTATATCGATGTTACATCAAATCTCTTTTGGATTAAGGAAGCTTACCCGTCTGCTAAGCCCAATACATTCAAAATACTCAACACAATACAAAATACAGGTATTCGATTAGCAATAGGTGCCTTCAGGTCCAGCCCTATTGACCGTATTCTTGTTCAAGCCGGAGAACCAGCATTACAAAGCAGAAGACTGCTATTAATGGCGAAGTACTATTACAGAATCCAAGCGTTCCCTGAGGGATGTTGCAAGGATGAAATTTTGCAAAACCCATAGCACTATACGAAAACAAACCCTCACATATCTGTCCTTTCGCTATGAAATATAATGAAAGTGAAGGTCTATTTGGTATCCAAAGCGAGAATATATTCCCTCTAAGAAGTAATTTTTAGCAAAGAAAAACTTCTAATCGGTTCTCTACATTTAGAATAAAAATACAATACGTCTACAGCATACTTACGAATATTTAAAAGGGATAACCTTTCTTATATTCTAATAGGCAAAGTATGGATATGAGAAAACCTGAGATATTTAAGGAATATTTTCCATACTATATAAAGAAATTACAATATCAAGGTTTAAATGAAGGGATAAATAGATTATTATAAACAAAGATCATGCCAATAACCTTTGATGTGGGGCATTAACCAAATAAATAAAGTAATAAAGATATTAATTTTAGAACTGCAAAAATTGTTCATTAAATTAAATTATTATTTATAACGTCCACTCTTTGCTACTAATTGGGACGAGTAGTCTACTGGTTACCATCCTTTTCTAGCCAGGGTGAGATTAAGGATTTTATTTAATGAATTCCGTCACTAAATAAATTCCTTTGCCCAGTTGACTTTTATTGACATTAACAAAAACAAATTAACCAAATAAATATTATTAATTACTTTTTGTGCACTTCAGAAAGCTTTCTTTTCATCCACCTTTGTTGGAAAGTGAAATTAATAATATACAAACGAGTTAATAGGCCCATGCGTTATTTCTTAAGTTGTCGAACTGTCAGAATTGATAGAAAATTGATAGCTTGAAGTTTATTTTTCTATGGCACATTAAGTTGATAGACTACCACATTCTGATATTAAATTTTTTAACTTCTACCTGTTCAATTATTCATAGCTTATTTAATAATGTCGTATTCGGGTTTCGAAGAGCAATAACAGATTAAAATATATAATATTAGTTGGAATACAATTGATATTGTTGCGAAAATTACATGCTAGAAAAGTACGTAAAGCTAATCACATATTTAGGAATTCCAAAGAAAATGATTGAAGTTTAGAATCTTCTAGGCAATGAGACCGGCGAGGTGGGGCCTTGGCCCTTCTAAAGCCGATGCCGGGGCTGTCTTAAAAACTCTTATAATTCTGTATTTAATTTTGAAATTAAAAAAAAAAAAAAAAAAAAACCTAAAATCAACTTTTAGTATTTTTGTAATAAACGCATCAGTATTATATTTTTGAATTCTAATGACCTATGCCAAATTTCTTAATGAGAAATTTGTTTTCCAGAATGTCTAGAGTCGACTTTCATAGGAGAGATTGTGGTTTTTAGTAGAGTAAGGGATAAGGGATGTTGATAATTCCATCAGATGTACTATGTCCTTGGCTGATTACTGCTCATTAAAGTTTACGAACAGCGATATTAAGGCTTTTTAGAAAATGCAAAGTTAAGGGACCTTCAAACCCACAAAAGTTGTGTTTCCAAGTTGAATAAAGTTCATTTCCAATGTTCTAAGTAAATGGAACATAGTGGATTAACGTTGAACTTAGTCAATAGTAATAAATGACACACAGGACCAGCTGTTAGTTCCCATCGGTATCAAAATCAAATAAAGCTCACTGATAAGGACTCGGCACACTTTGCCCAAGTATTGACCTGTCATGGAGCCTGCTGCTAAGAAGAGTGAGTAATTTACTCATACAAATGTATTTGTTATGACTGTTATTATGCTGTTTAATGTTTTTTTTCAGGGTTTAGTAGCTCTCACTCAGCTATGTTGTCTATTCGCTCTGAGTGTGTTTGTTTTCGTGATTTTCAGATAGGTCCATGGAGTATTTCCTGCTTAGTTAATGCACGGCCGAACCCAGACCAAATTACCCCTTAATTCTTTATGGATATTTGGCAAAAATGTGACCCCCGCCGATAGAATGTTAAAAACGTCCTGTCAAAATAATGTAGTTCTACGATGCCGATGTCAATCCACATCCTATTTCCTTATTCTGCCATATATTCTGGGAAAGCCACTCTGTTTCATTTCAAAACCCCATAGGAAGAAAATACAAACAGCATCTGTTTATGCATTTTTATTTCTGTAGCTTCACAACAGTTGACTATTTCAGAGCTTGTGAATATTTCACTCTGTATTTCATGACTAAAAAATAATAGTTTTGTTTCAGACATATTAACATGGAAGTAAGTTGATATGGGGAATAGCTGAACACTATAATGTCAATCACATTCAAACCTTCCGAACCAAAGTCGAAACGATAGTTGATAGAACTCTTTTTGGCTTTAGGAATACTGATTAAAAATTTGCCAGAAGAGGCAGTTCGCTGCAGTTTGAAAATATCTTTCGTTCATTGGGGAGATGGGAATTAATAGAAGTTCAAACCTGTTGGTATCGTAATTAGATGCAAAAAATAACCAAGGTTTGATAGAAAATCTTGTACTGAAGTGAAAGTTCAAGTGTGATATAAATTGAAGTGAAAGGAATGACCATGACCTTGTATAGAATTAAACGGGACCAAGACTTTATTATTAGCTAGTACGCTATTTCTTATAGTCTGTGCTTTGAGTATTTTAGTAGGTAGAATGTTCCCCAATACATTCAACACAAGCAACACAGCTGATCATTTAAACTGAAACTAGTTAAGTTGTCTAAAGGAAAATGACCATGTGGCGTAGCAGCACCGCTGAGTGTGTCAAATACTGACAAAGTTCTCCAAGTTCATTCTGGACGGATTTTTATGTTATTTGCTTATTAATTGTGCACGTAAACCTGATACCTTCTAAGATATCGTTGGCCTGAAGATGGCAAAATGAGTTGTCGAAAGTATCGGCACAAAATAAATAATATTGTGCAAAGGATGACTTTTATTAATACCGTCCATTGGATCGTGCTACCTTTCTTTATATACTTGTTTATATAACATAAATTAGAATATTATGAAGGTTTATAAAATAGAATATTATTATTCTACCCTCTTCCTTAAATATAGAGCCAAGAATTATTCCATCATTCAAAGACGTTCTTCCAAAATTACGAAGAATTGGTAAGGAAGCGAAATAAAAATATACATGTTGAACATTTTTATGCATAAAGATTTCCAACATGCCTGTTTGACCTTTCCGTAAGTACCAGGTGAAGTAAAAGCCAAGTGAAAAAAACTCGTTAACAGCATTCCTGGCCTTCTCCACTTCCTCGATCATGAATACAGTTATCAACCCTGATTATGATATTTCTATTACATTAACCTAGTTGACTATTAATTTATAAAATTTTTCAATGCGACTAGTACTAAAGAAAATATTTACGATTTTGCACTTTTCCTCTTCTTTAAACACACAACCCGGTCAAATTCAGTCAATTTAAAAACAGCCTTTGGTTACTTCCATATGAAACGTTTAAAATCGAGGTTGATAACGCAATAAAAATTGCGACCTTGAGTGGTAATACACATACATAGAGGACTTAAATGCTAAAACTTAAAATTTAACTAGAATTAATTCGCAGAATAGGAGCATTTACACTGTCATTAGCATCACTGCCCGAAAACTTGGATTACATATGTGGTTTAGATATCATCATTGCGGGGATATCTCGTGGCTATGTAGAGTTTATAGTTCCGGGCGGATCTGGTCTGTATAGTCGGCCTTGTGTCTTGCCCAAGTAGATCCCACACGGAACTATGAGAGAAGGAGTTGGTAACAGATCCTCCTACGGCACGGCATTAGAGGAAACCACTATGTACAATAGATCCTTTGCCGACATTGCTGTCCCAAGACCGCTACTAATCCAGGTTTTGAGGTTAAGACCGAAATGGTAGTATGGGGTCGGAAGAGGAACCCCCAACAGTTAGTGAACCCAGCCACTGGCGGTTTGTTTGCTTCAAAAGGTTTTAGGCCCAAAAACCACTAGGTTATCATCGCCCGGTAACATCTATAACTCTCGTTTTTGATAAATGCCTGAATTTTATGAGTTTTGTTTTAAACCAGATACATGGATGAACTTAAACTAATATATACCTATTTACATTTACTTGTTTTATGTCGAATGTATACTTAAATTTCTTTGTACAAATTTGTAATTCTCATAAAATTAAATAATTTATCCAGCTCTTTGGGGTCATACCCAAGAGCAATTGCTATATTATTGGAAATATTGCATTCTTTTCGAATACTTGTATACTTGTCATTACATTAATCTATGATCGTTAAATTTGTGTTACACTTCCCACAAATCGGTGGTTGATCTTTTGTCATAAGACAGCTATGCGTAAATCTTGTGTGGCCTATTCGAAGTCTTCTAAGTACGACTTCATCTCTTGTCTCTCGATGATCTATATTGCTATGGACGGATTGAGGTTTTAATAGTTTTTATCAATATATTATTATTTGAGTGGTTGATAGAGCTCTGTAGATGTAATTGTTGTAGGGGTGATGGAGTCAAGTTGGTGGGCTACTCTGGCTACTACATTTGCTTCTTCATTTCCAACTACATTGAGATAGAGTTGTGGTAAATAATTTAAATTTCTGTGCTTTGAGAATATTATGCACCTTGTTTTTTTTCGGGAGAAAACAAATCCCGTTTTTTCAACCATTCAATTAATCTGGCAGCCTGTAATTACCTTTTAATATAGGCAAGGCCTTGCGATCTGCAAATAATGGCATCAGGAAGCCTTTTACATTGTTGGTCAGACAATCCGTTATCTCGTTCACTGCTATCAAGGAAAGTGTTATACTCAAAATACTTCCCTGTCGGAGATGTGTTTTGAGTATTCTTTCTTTGGACAGTGTATTTCCAACTGCCACTTGGAAATAACTTTCATTTAGGAATTCCTGGATGAGTATGGGCATGTTGCCTCTATAACCCCATTGATATAAATGGTGCAAGATATGAAAGAGCCTTGATGTGTCAAACTCTTTATGAATATCAAAAAATAGCCGTATTGCGTGTTGTTTGTTAGTAAATGCATTCAGGATTTCAACTTCTAATCTGGTCAGGTTATCTACTGTAGACCGCTTTTTCCGGAACCCCAGACACTGATGGGAGGTGGCCGTATCTGCTTGCGATTGCCGCATCCACACTTGGCTGTCGTTGTGAAATTCTTGGATCGGAAATATCGGAAGTGATTTGGGAGGTGCTAACCAGCATTCTCGGCTACAAGTTGGTAGTCTGAAATTTTGGAGAAAGTTAAGTACTATGTTATGATCCCCTATTATGGACTGGAAGATGGGATTTAATAGATACACAAACCAGCCAATACTCATTAGCATCATTGATTATAAATATAACTATGGATAATTGTTGAAAATTATGTTCATTTTATTAAAATATTGTAACCTGATAATACTATTCTCGGTAAACAAAAATGTACATTTCCTATTTCCGATATAATTAGTCAACCTGGTAACAAGGCCAACACTGTCAGTTGCATCAACAAAACGTCATTAGTCTTTTGAATTGTTTGTACGAATACATAAATATATTATTGATAGAATTCCAAACTTTCATTTTTCTAAGCGTCAGTATTTGAAAATATGAGGCGCACTGATGTTCAGCGGTGTGTAACATAATTATATTGCATTATATATATGGCCTTTGCCGCCAAACGTAGAAAGTAGTTTCATAAACTTAATGAGTTTATTGATAAGATGTTGGCAATTCATTTGTCTGCCACCGTAAATGACTTTTCAAATTCATTAAAATAATTATTGGATATATAAGATCTAAAAAAATAGTTTCTTAATATTAGGGTTAAGGAAATTATATAATGCCATTATTTCTTTTGGCAATTGACTAGCATTGCGTCAGAAGTAAATGAAATCGAATGTGGTGATACGTAAGATTCTAGGCAGTTCTAATGATGCAATAGGCCTAAACACTCAGTGATAGCCAAACAATGTCTGACTAACATTATACACTGACCATATGTCAAATTCATATTTGCCTAAGGGACTGATCACTGCGTTATAACGCTGGCAGAAACCACCTGTGCTAACGGAGAAATCCAAGAAAATGCCCTCAATTACTGCAATGAGTAATTGTGTGTTTCACTAAGCTCCGTTGGTTATCCACGGGAAGTCCAGTTGCTCTGAATTCATAGACTGCGAATAACAAGTTCTGTTGTAGTGGAGAAATAATTTAATATTACTTTCAGTTAAATTTTTTTAGTATGTTGATTTCAAAGTTGAATGAGTACGAAAATGCCCGAGGAGGTGTACTAATTATTTAATTTAGCGAGTCCAATTCCCTTTGCTAACGCGGGAATCGAAATCGCTATACAAAGTTATCCAATTGCAATAAGACCATCTGCCTGATTCACACTAAGCACTGAGCCTAAAACTCTAAGTAAAATAAAAAAGTCCGTCACGCAGGGGCTGCGTAAACTAAGCAGATTTCCCTCGTGAAGTTTTACAATAGAGAAATTTCACGAGAGCCGAGCAGTTAAGGAAAAGTCGGGAAAGTCACTCGTCCGTTAGCCGCCCAGATTTAATAAAAATGCAAATATCTCGGTTAATATTCAAGATAGAGAATAACTGTATATAACAATATTTATAGTAAATTTAATTTGCAATAAGATTGGTTATGTACAATTTTTCGATCCGACGTATAGTAACGGAGATATTTCGAATTTTCGAAAATACTCCCCTCTAAACCCCCCCCCCTCTCACTTGTCTGATTTTAGCCGTTAACGAACTTGATCTTTCTTTTTACATAAAACGACTAAATATCGAGTTTGGTAACGATCAAACAAAAATTGCGACGCTAGCGGTAACAGATATATATATATATATATATATATATATATATATATATATATATATATATATAGACTTTTCGACGGGCTTGAAGGTGGTGCCAGTGCCTCGAATGCGCTTGCCAGCAGTACTCCACGATCAGCCAATAACGACGGTCTCCACCGAAAGGTATGACAACAATATATATATATATATATATATATATATATATATATATATATATATATATAAAACCAGTTTTCGGACCTCATTTTCGTCATCTACCAACAATTGCAGAACATGAAATGTTTAACAAAATTGTTTCTATAATATTTTTCGATAAGACTCATAATAACGGAGATACAATAAATTTACGAATTCCTCCCTCGAAACCTCCCTCCCCAAGGCGGAGTCCAGCCACTACCTAAGATGATCTTTAGTATTGAATATCGAGTATAATATAGATCAAATAAATATACTCGAGTCAAAAACGAAAAATCATAATTTGGTGACTGCATCATACTACGTATTTGCACCTTCGCCACACTGCAAAAGTTCAATGAAAACAATATTTTGTATCTTATTGAGGTCCATATTAGAATATCAAAACCAAAAGATCACAACAAAAGAAGGAATGATTCCAATTATATGATGGCGACTCTCCCTTGGCATTTAATTAGTGAAATTTTCCATTGTTGACAAAACGATGGAGATATAAATACATATCTCACTCAGGTGCATGTTTAAAATTGTAAATAAAAGAACTATTTAGAGGAGAATTTACAACACTTAATACATGCATACCAACACTGTTTGGAATGAACCATTACAAAGAAAGCTATAATTAGAACCTAAGCGTTGTACCTGACTGAAGTCTTAATAAACGCTATTAAAAACTAATTGTTTTATAGGTGCTTCAGTGGCGTATTCCCAATACTGCTTCCTTACAATAGAGGGTGTTCATACAGAGGTGCTTCAGTGGCGTATTCCCAATACTGCTTCCTTACAATAGACGGTGTTCATACATAGGTGCTTCAATTGCCTTTTCCCAATACTGCTTCCTTACAATAGAGGGTGTTCATACATAGGTGCTTCAGTGGCGTATTCCCAATACTGCTTCCTTACAATAGAGGGTGTTCATACATAGGTGCTTCAGTGGCGTATTCCCAATACTGCTTCCTTACAATAGAGGGTGTTCATACATAGGTGCTTCAATAGCCTACTCCCAATACTGCTTCCTTACAATAGAGGGTGTTCATACATAGGTGCTTCAGTGGCGTATTCCCAATACTGCTTCCTTACAATAGAGGGAGTTCATACATAGGTGCTTCAGTGGCGTATTCCCAATACTGCTTCCTTACAATAGACGGTGTTCATACATAGGTGCTTCAGTGGCGTATTCCCAATACTGCTTCCTTACAATAGACGGTGTTCATACATAGGTGCTTCAATTGCCTTTTCCCAATACTGCTTCCTTACAATAGACGGTGTTCATACATAGGTGCTTCAGTGGCGTATTCCCAATACTGCTTCCTTACAATAGAGGGTGTTCATACATAGGTGCTTCAGTGGCGTATTCCCAATACTGCTTCCTTACAATAGACGGTGCTCATACATAGGTGCTTCAATTGCCTTTTCCCAATACTGCTTCCTTACAATAGAGGGTGTTCATACATAGGTGCTTCAGTGGCGTATTCCCAATACTGCTTCCTTACAATAGAGGGTGTTCATACATAGGTGCTTCAATAGCCTTTTCCCAATACTGCTTCCTTACAATAGAGGGTGTTCATACATAGGTGCTTCAGTGGCGTATTCCCAATACTGCTTCCTTACAATAGACGGTGTTCATACATAGGTGCTTCAGTGGCGTATTCCCAATACTGCTTCCTTACAATAGACGGTGTTCATACATAGGTGCTTCAGTGGCGTATTCCCAATACTGCTTCCTTACAATAGAGGGTGTTCATACATAGGTGCTTCAGTGGCGTATTCCCAATACTGCTTCCTTACAATAGACGGTGTTCATACATAGGTGCTTCAGTGGCGTATTCCCAATACTGCTTCCTTACAATAGACGGTGTTCATACATAGGTGCTTCAATTGCCTTTTCCCAATACTGCTTCCTTACAATAGAGGGTGTTCATACATAGGTGCTTCAGTGGCGTATTCCCAATACTGCTTCCTTACAATAGAGGGTGTTCATACATAGGTGCTTCAGTGGCGTATTCCCAATACTGCTTCCTTACAATAGACGGTGTTCATACATAGGTGCTTCAGTGGCGTATTCCCAATACTGCTTCCTTACAATAGACGGTGTTCATACATAGGTGCTTCAGTGGCGTATTCCCAATACTGCTTCCTTA
Source organism: Riptortus pedestris (assembly GCA_019009955.1). Taxonomy (NCBI): domain Eukaryota; kingdom Metazoa; phylum Arthropoda; class Insecta; order Hemiptera; family Alydidae; genus Riptortus; species Riptortus pedestris. The sequence goes on along the minus strand of CM032232.1, from coordinate 68,889,779 downwards.
CAATAGACGGTGTTCATACACAGGCGCGTAAATAGCGTTTTCCCAATATTAAGTCCAAACTATTTACGGCATTCATTCTTAGATGCGTAAATAGCGTTTTACCAATATTTAACTCAAGATAACTTAGGTTGGCATAGGTTAGTCCACAGTTACTTAGATATATCCATACATCTATAGACTCTATGTACTATAGATTCTATAGTTCTGTTGAATACTTAAGTGTTATTCTTATGTAGGAGGACAAAATTATATATTTGTAAAGATCCTTTTTTTTTCCAGGGAGAAGAGACTCACGGAGATACTCTGCCAATGCCAGAGAACGACGACGTATGCAATGCTTAAATGCAGCTCTGGAGAGATTAAGAAGGTGGTAGTATTTCGTTTTCACTATAGTTGACTAGCTTAAGTATGTTCTACTGTTGAGAGCGAAAAGAAATGTCTATCTGTCTATTGCAGTTCTGTAGCAAGCTTGGTTTGGGAAATTCTGTAAAGATCTTCAGCTCACCACTTTATAGTTTTGTTTTTGAATGGCAGAAAATTGGAAACTGGTTAGTCAGAGGTGTATTCTGCTTAATAAATTGAGAACTAACAAAGATAAAACGTCGCAATTTTTGCTTATTTTACTTGTTTCGAGTAGAAATTCCTCCACTCATCCCTTCATTAGAATGTTTAGAATATTCCTCATTGCGTCTTTTTTATTGGGTGGTCTGTGCAGAGGGTGGTCTGTATGCCTTGTGACTGTATGTTCGTTTCAATGGAAACCAGGATTACCTGTCCATGGGAACAATGGTCAGGTGTAGCCAGTAGATTCAACAATTATAATTTTACTGTAAAACAGTCAATAAAGGGGCAGCGTTTTTCCTCTGAATGTCCTGCAAAGTATGTGTTCTATTTGACATAGCTGTGGTCAGCATATTGCTCTTCCCTGCCATTTCTGCGCCATCCTCTCCTTGGGTAGTGTTCAATTGCATTATGTGGCACATTTCTGTATAATACTGAATGAACAATATCAGAAGTTCGACTAGGAAACACGTCACTCCAGACATTCAAACACGGGGAACTTGCTTTTTTTCAACGCATAATATCCCTCTAATACCATTATTAAGTATACAGGAGTGTGAAACCAAATGTACCCTCCTTCTGCTTCTGAAAAAAAAAAAAGTTAATGTATTAAAGGTCAAACTTGTTTCAAATGCTTATTTATTTTTTATCTACATTTAAATTTTCAATCAGATACTGTATAAAGGGAGTTGGACTGTTCTATTCCAAAATTATTCATTCATTTATTGACAGTAAATCTTAAAGCTGACTTGAGTCGTAGTATACAGACTTGCTTAAAGTGGCTGAAAGTCAAATTATTGTAAACGCTTGCTCAAATAAATGAGCAAGCATTTAATTCACCCTACTTTTTAAATTTACTTTTATTTGTATTCCCATTGAATGATGGGAAAAAATATTACTTATAATTGATACATTTATTTTGCCTTTATCCATCTGTTTGCCTAGAGAAAATGGGTCTCATTATTTTTTTTTTTGGGTTCCTAAATATTTCTAAAACCCTTTAGAAAATACCTACATTTTGTAAATAATCAGCTTCTAAAAGCTTCAATTAGTTTTATAAATGAGTTTATTGTCCTTATTAAATTCTCAAAAATACTAAAGTGTATTTTTAAAACTAAACACAGCCTACTAACAAAAGGAGATTTTAGCCTGTTTAATTTTGCCACATGTGTAGAGGGAGCACAGTAATAATGCTTAGGATATTAATTGGCAGAATTGTTTTTGGCTAGTTCCCAATTAATTGGTTCCATTCCTTTTTTTCATCCTAAGCAAAGCAATTGAGGGTGAGTGCTGAAAAATATTATTCATAAACTAATATTATAATAATTATATTTTATTATTATAATTATAAAAATATTGTAATGGTTTAGGGTATGTAGAGAGGCTAGGCCTAAGCTAACATAAAGTATTCAGGATCAGGTTCCTCTGCTGCGTGAGTTTATTTAAGTTTTGTGTCCTCCATCATTTTGATACTACACACATTTCAGTAATTGCACAACAATAGTTTGTATTCTATAATTATAAATATTATGAGAGCAATAACAAAATAATATGAATGTATGTAAACATTACATATGTGTATGAACAGTAGGTGTAGATCTACAAAATCTCAAATTCTTGTATAAATGCAATAGTTGTTATATGTGAGCAATAGTTCCAGTTTGTCCGTCGGCCAAGTTGCGTTTTGTAAGGTAATGTTATTACGTCTAAAATGAGATATCCCTGTTTTAAAAACCAATATCTCACAACCCCAACTACATTTTATCTAACACAAATACTAACTGGACACGGAAATACAAACTCTCTTACAAATTCAAACTTACTGACTCATATTTTATATATTACTGTCCCGATATTCTATTCTCAAAACACCCAAATTTATTAAAAGCTATAGCCTATGATATCCTTAAGCTGAGAGATGAAAAGATAATATAAAATTAATATTATGTAATTTTTTATTGGTTATTTAAATGTATTACTAAATTGTTCTATTTAATGTTTTTTGTTTTATTTTGCGAAGTTTAATTTTCATTATCTTATTTACATTTTTAATATTTATATATATTATTATATAAAAATTGTTAGAAGTTTTGACAAAATGCACATATAATGCAAATATACATTGGATGTGCAGAAAAATAAAATCCCTCCAAATAGGGTTACTACTACTGTAGAGAAAACATAAAAATAAAAAAAAAAGGTAATGTACTTGATGAGTTTTGTTATTGGTCCGTCAAGTAATGTACAGTCATAAGAGGAGGTCATATGTCCGTTCAGACTCATTGTCACATTTGCATGAATTTGTGTTTGAGAGTTTAAATTTGTACAAGTAGCTTTTTGTAGTTCCATGTCCTGGTATTTGTTTAGAATCGCCAAATGTTATTTTTTGTCTCTGGTGTATAGTTGGTATGTACTTATTGTTAAGGTGACCAAGTAGCAATGAGAATTTATTTAGAGACGCTCACGTTACATAAAACCCTTTCCCCACCACAAAAAGTGTGGTGTCGAGTAGATAAATAAAGTTATTCGCCATAGTAGCATAAACTGGACGTTGATAAATAACATTTTTAAGGTTACATTTACCTGCTCTAATCAAATAATCAAGTTAATTTGTCGTAACCATATGATGATTGTTTTTCTTATATAGGTGCTTGCCTTCAAATGACAAATTGGCGAAAATAGAAACTCTTCGTTTGGCTTGTGCATACATCAGCTTCCTTCGCCATAGTCTACTTCTTCCTTATGAACATCACATTGATTTCCAGACAGTATGTTTTTCCTAGTATTATGTTTAAATTATAACTTAAAAGCTATATTTTATGTAATCATTAACATTTAACCCCTTCAGACCCACTGTCCAATATATTGGACATGCCTTTTTCAATGCTATATCTTCATGGATTGATGTTCTTTGGCAGCAAAATCGACTTTAATAATGATTTTAGGTATTAACCTTTCAATTGTGAGCCTTTTTCTGGTTTATACCTGTTGTAGTGGCATTTCTAGCGCTTTGAACATCCAATTTTTGATATTGCTGTTTCACCTATTAAAACCATGAGTAAATAAATGTCTCATAGATTTAATTTTGCATGTATATAAGTGAAAAAATTATTTTTAAGTAGCCAGAAGCCTCTAGAAGTCGTGTTTGTTAAGAAAAAAAATATTTTTTCCCCTGGTTATTGTATTTTCTAATAAATATGGATGTCCAACATATTGGACATCGGGTCTCAAGTGTTGCATTTCACTAATACCTCTATTCTATGGAGGAATTTACTTATTGACTTTTATGATTATTATTTTGATGTGATAAACAATATTTTAGATCTTTTAAATTTTGAAATGCAAATTGCTGAAAGTTTTACCTCAGAAATAGAAAGAAAAAAAAGAGGAAGACCTAGTCTTGAAGAATCCAGTAGTGATGAACCCCTTGCAAAGAAAGCAAGAGCTGAAGTGAGACCAAATTCTGATGTTAGGAATGATGGATTTGAACATTTTCCAGATATTGATGATAAAAAAGATGCAAGTAGATGCAAAATGAAAGGTTGCACAAAAAAAACTAAATTTTATTGTGTTAAATGCAAATGCCACTTGTGCATTACAAAAATAAGGATTTGTTTTATATTATTTCACAGTTAAATTTTGTTCAATATTTATTATTTGTAACTTTCTATGATGTAAATTTGTTTATTATCACTTAAAAAAATATTACTAAAGTGCATTTTATTTATTTATCCAAATCCTTATCAGTAGAATAACTTGTAAAAAATATGCCTGTTGAGACCCGATGTCCAATATATTTTCCATTTATTTCTATATTATTTCTTATATTTTTCATATATTTCTAAATTATTTTTCATATTTTCCATTTATTTCTATAATATTTCTTTTATTTTCCATATATTTCTAATTTTTTTTCATATTTTCCATATATTTCTAAATTATTTTTCATATTATTCATTTTTTTTTTTTTATTTTTTATTTATTTTTTATTATTTTTCATATTTTCCATTTATTTCTAAATTATTTTTCATATTTTCCATTTATTTCTATATTATTTCTTATATTTTCCATTTATTTCTAAATTATTTTTCATATTTTCCATTTATTTCTATATTATTTCTTATATTTTCCATTTATTTCTAAATTATTTTTCATATTTTCCATTTATTTCTATATTATTTTTCATATTTTCCATTTATTTCTATATTATTTCTTATATTTTCCATTTATTTCTAAATTATTTTTCATATTTTCCATTTATTTCTAAATTTTTTTTCATATTTTCCATATATTTCTAAATTATTTTTCATATTTTTCATTTATTTCTATATTATTTCTTATATTTTCCATATATTTCTAAATTATTTTTCATATTTTTCATTTATTTTTTATTTATTTTTTATTTTTTCTATATTTTATTTATTTTTTATTTTTTTTATATTTTATTTTTTTTTATTTTTTTTTATATTTTATTTATTTTTTATTTTTCTTATATTTTTTTTTTATATTTTATTTATTTTTTATTTTTTTTTATATTTTATTTATTTTTTATTTTTTTTATATTTTATTTATTTCTAAATTATTTCTTATATTTTTCATTTATTTCTAAATTATTTCTCATATTTTCCATTTATTTCTAAATAAAAAATAAATAAAATATAAAAGAAAATACATAATATATAAAAAAAAATAAATAAAATATAAAAAAAAATAAAAAAAAAATAAAATATAAAAAAAATAAAAAATAAATAAAATATAAAAAAAAATAAAATAAATAAAATATAAAAAAAAATAAAAAATAAATAAAATATAAAAAATAATTTAGAAATAAATGGAAAATATGAAAAATAATTTAGAAATATATGAAAAATATAAGAAATAATATAGAAATAAATGAAAAATATAAGAAATAATTTAGAAATTAAATAGGAAATATATGATAAGAAATAAGTAAAATTTAAAAAAATATATAAAAAAAAATAAAAAATAAATAAAATATTAAAAAATAAATAAAATATAAAAAAAAATAAAAAATAAATAAAATATAAAAAAAATAAATAAAATATAAAAAATTAAAATATAAAAAAAATTAAATAAAATTAAAAAAAATAAAATTTAAAAAAAAAAATATAAAAAAATAAATAAAATATAAAAAATAAATAAAATATAAAAAAAATGATAAAAATTATAGAAAAAAATGGATAATACGAAAAATCTTTTAGAAATATATGGATAATATGAAAAATTATATAGATCCAAATGGAAAATATGAGAAATATTATAGAAATAAATGGAAAATATGATAAAAATTATAGAAAAAAATGGTAAATATGAAAAATCTTTTAGAAATATATGGATAATATATGATATAAAAATATATATATATATATATATATATATATATATATATAAAAATAAAATATAAAAAAAATAAATAAAATATAGCAATATTTATAGTAAATTTAATTTTTAATAGGATTGATTCTGTACAATTTTTCGATCCGACGTATAGTAACGGAGATATTTTGAATTTTCGAAAATCCTCCCCTCTTAACCAAAAAAAATAAAAAAATAATAAAAATATAAACAAAAATTAGAATAAATACATAAAATATTATAAAAATAAATTATAATTAAGTATTATAAACGATGTAAGTTTTTTTTATTCAGTGGATTACCTTAGTATTACTGTGTACTCAGAAGATTGTGAACCATACGATACGGTGTGCGTGGTGATGTTTTGAAGAAATAATGTATTTTATCCATCTATCAATTTTCCTTTTCTCCAAACATAAACCATCTAACATTAAGTATTGAATTGTGTAAAAAAAAAAACATGAAATGAAAGTTATGTATACCTGATATAATCACTGTTGCAAAAGCATAAATACTAAACTAATAATATTTGAGCAGTCATGTCAAAAGAAAAGCTTTGTTGGGTTGTAACAGAAAGTACACTAATTAATTTTAGTTTTTCTATTGCACAATAATAATAAATCCATTATGTAAATTGCGATATTTTTTTGTTCCAGGACATTAAATCTGTGGATTATGTGATTTTAGACGAGCGATACATCTCTTCTTGTTCAGCATCATTCTAAAATAAAGGTGTCTTCTAGAATACGACAAACGTGTATTCTATGCTGTATTTTATTTTACATATTAAACCAATACAACTTTTGGATGTGTTTTATTTTTTACAAAATTCAAACTCATTCCCCTAAATAATAATTTCACTTAATGGAAAAAAGAAAAAAAAAAAATAGCAAAAGTCCGTCACGCAGGGGCTAAACTAAGCAAATTTCCCACATGTTCGAATGTCACACTACTATCATCTCAGTATATATTCTCAATTACCAAAGTGGCCGGTCAATACAATTTTTACAGATGACGTCATATCACTAACTATTGACATGCATCCCACATACGATTCTTCAGTAGTCAGAATAATTTTAATAATACACTTTCTACATTTTGTAAAAAACAAAGTCATTTACTTAAGGGAGTATCTTATTTAATTTCTTACAAGTTTGTAAATCTAGGAAAATATTGGGAGTGGAATTCTGAAAGATAGAAGTTGTTTTAATAACATGAAAAATGTGCCTATAACTGAACCCAAAAAGGATAATACCTTCCGATGAGACACTTTTGTAACAGGTGGCTGGCATCCTCGTATTTCATTCATAAGATTTTTCCACCTTAATTTATCATATTCGCTCATACTCAATCTGTTGATTTCATTAATCCTTGACCAAGGTGTTCCATTCATTTGGCTGTTGGTATCTTCACTGTAGAATGTTGAAAATGGGCAAATATTGTGTAAACCATTGCTTGGACAGGAACATCTTGATGATCTCGCGCTGTCAGATCTGCGATGAGGCTTAATGCTGAAGTCAAAGAGATCTTCATCCATCGGATTCTCCTTAAGGTACGAGTCTGTCATAAACCGCTTCGCCCAGGGATACATGTCAGAGTTTCCGATCACGTGTCCGGCCGAATTGAAGCATAAAGGTGGTCCACTTTCCGGTATTATGTAGCTAAAATTATATCTCCTAGGTTCCCTCAGATTGTTGATGTTAACTTTGAGTCTATTGATAGTCTGCGATGAGCAAGGGTCGTCGATTACTGAGAACATGATGTAGAATGTTTGTTTTAGATATTACGTATAATTTAACTAAATAAATACTTGTATACTTTGTATTAAATTCACACAATGTAGACATGTGTTTCATTTATACGCGTAGCATTTAAATGTATTTCTTTCTATAAAAAAAATAAAGCTCAAATTATGCACCACGTGCAATTGGGACGAAGTTAGTCAAATGGATCGTATTATCTTCAAGGTCCTAACCATAAGATAGCTTAATCATAGGAATGGATCCTGTGAACTGCCACAGACTTATTAATTTGATTTATTTGTACAGTAATCGTGTAGTTTATATATTACAATTTTATCAACCATCCTATGAGTCCTTCAGACAGACAGAGTGGGCTACGCACAAAATAGACGATTTAAAGTAATGGTAAAGAAAAAAAAATCTAAAAAATTAAAACGGGTTTCCTTTCTTTTTATTTAGTTAAAAAATATTGGTCTAAAGTTATCTATTTTCTAAGGCTGATAAGGAAAAATAACAAGGTAATTTTTTTCTTAACTGATGTATCCGGCTCATCAATGCTCGCCCCCATCCTTGAACTGTCCGCCAGACAAACTGCCATCCCAGGTGCTTTTAGCCTTTTGATTTTGTCGAATGCCATCTCCACATCCAAGAGATCTGGATGCTCAACCGTATTTCCTTACAGGTCCTCAGCATGGTCTATGTCCTCGTCCTCTATAAGGCTTCCCCTATTCATCATCTGCTGATAGTACTCCTTCCAAATCGCCAGCACTTCCTCCTATAGCGTTGTCAGTTTTCCATATTTTCTCTCAGGCTACTCCCTTTATAGCCTGTTCTTTCTTCTCTTATATCAGCTTTGAACTCACAGCTCTCTATCACAGCTTTGGACTCTGTCAGTTGTCCTGTACGTCTTGGAGTCCCTGAAACAGGAACTTCTCTTGGCTTTTCTGAGAGTTTTATTAGCTGCTTATTCAGCAGGATCGTACCTATTTCTTGATTCCCTGTTCCCTTTGCCTAGGCTGAGGATCTTTAACTTTCTTCTTTCCTCCATAGCCTTCTGACATTTCTCCGTGAAACATTTCTTAGGATTACTCCTGTACTCCAATCACCAGAAAGGCTTGTTCCGTTGCATTCCGGATTGCAGCCCAGTGCGTAACAATTGGCGAATTGTCTAGGTCAAGCGATTTCAGTCATAAACGAATATAATCCTTAGTGTTGCACGGAACACTTAAATATCGAATATGATATTGATCAAATGAAAATTTTGAGTTTACAATGTAAAACTTGATGACTCCCATATATATTCCTTGTACCTCATATAGAAAATATCCGTTGAAAACAATATTTGTTAATTAAGCTTGGAATGATGCCTTTAAAGATATATTAACTTATTTTTAGCGTGAAACAAGTAGAAATTTATCAATAGATGAAAACAAATAAATACATACAAATTGATTTCAACCAAGAAGAATCCGGATTTAACTCTTAGCAGATTACCCTTAAGGCATGTTATATGAGAATTCCAATTTTTAAGTGAGTGTGGGGGTATATCTTCGTTAATATTCGTTTATATAATGTAAACATATTGTGTTCAGAAAACTATTGCCGTCTTAAAAAGTCATTGACATTTATAAATTGAATTATTCGAAATTTATAAGCTCTGACTTCCGATTTAAGGGCGCGCCAGACTTCATTCACCTTCTATGAAAACATTCCAATAGCATTGAAAAATATTTGTTATATATGAATTAAGGGAATGAATTTTGTTAAGATCCGCTATTTTATACTCCACTACCACCCTCAGGAGTGGGATTTTATTTCGACTAAAAAAAACATGTTCGTCAATATCTTTCTTAATATTGATTTCATCGAAAAAAATGTAAAGAACGATATGTCTTTGGAATTCATTTACCGGCCCAAAAACTGGATTTATGTGTTTGCATTTCCTGTTACTAAATAAAATTTATTAGTGTGCCTTGAGAGTGAGCACCTATAGAATTAAAATAAAATTGTTTGTATATTTATTTAAGTAAATAATCTCATCGATAGCTGGTACAAGTTATAAACTTTTACATGAAAAGCTATTATATCGAGTGGTTTATAATTTAAGATAACGACATGGGATCACACAGTCACGTAAACAATCAAAACAAATCTACGGATTAATTGACTATTCCGCTATCTGTTGGATTAATTATTGATGAGTTGAGTCAGAGCTGAGATTGGCACGCAGTAGGTCGTGACTCACGGTACGGAACTCCGGATATTTTGCTATGGAAATGCGGCTGATACTTTTGTTTGTCATGTCTGTTGAAGTTTCACCCAGCAATATAATGCTGAAGAAAATATGGACTGATATGAAGGAGATATTGCACCAATCGAGGCATCTCAACAGGCTCTTCAGGACCACACTCCCGTCTTTTCACTGTGTTCAGGTGATAACAGCCTGCATGACCTGGTTCTATGGTTGTATAATACTACCACTGAAGTATTAAATAAAGACCCGTCATGCAGGGGCTGCGTAAACTAAGCAGATTCCCCACGTATTTGCATTTACCTCAAAAAGTAAAAGTCCAATGAGAACAATATTTGGTATTTCTGCTTCAAATAGTGTGCATTTGAAATCTGCTTCAATGTAACAGCTTATTGTTAAAATGACATGAGAGGAGGGGAGGGGGTTACAGAAGGCCGAAAACTATAAAATCCAATTTTCTCGGTTAACAATCAAGATAGTGAAAAACCGTACATAACATCATTTATAGAACATTAAATTTCAATGAGATTGGTTCTATACAATTGTTCGATTCGACGCATAATAACGGAGATATTAAGAATTTTCCAAATTCCTCCCATATACCCCCCCCCCCAATGGTCGAATTTCAGCCATTAACGAACTTGATCTTTCTTTTTATATAAAACGATGACGTGATTAAACAAAATTACGACCGCTAGAGCGGTAACAGACAAATAAATATATATATATATAATTTTGAACGTACCTCATTTTAGCAGATTTCCCTTAAGGGAAATCAGCTATTGAGGTCGTACTCATGACGCGAGTTTCGAAAAATTTCTTCAAATGTCCATCGATCCTACCCAGGAGATGACGAAAATGAGGTCCGTTCAAAATTTTATATATATATATATATATATATATATATATATATATATATATATATGTCTGTTAACGCTCTAGCGGTCGCAATTTTTGTTTGATCGTTACCAAACTCGGAATTTAATCGTTTTATGTAAAAAGGAAGATCAAGTTCGTTAATGGCTGAAATCGGTCCAGTGGGAGGGGGGTTTAGAGGGGGGGATTTTCGGAAAATTCGAAATATCTCCGTTATTATGCGTCGGATCGAAACATTTTATTGAATCAATCTTATTACAAATTAAATTTACTATAAATATTGTTCTATACATTTATTCCCTATCTTGAATATTAACCGAGATATTTGCATTTTTATTAAATTTGAGCCGGTAACGGATTTTTGAGTTTCCCGCCAAAACCTAGTTCGGCCCTTTGCCGTAAGTGTTGGGCTCTTGTATGGAGATTTCTCTATTGTATTACTTCACGTGGGAAATCTGCTTAGTTTACGCAGCCCCTGCCTGACGGACTTTTTGTCAACTACTAGGTAGGATCGATGGACATTTGCAGACATTTTTCGAAAATCGCGTCATGAGTACAATGTCATTAGCTAATTTCCTTTAAGGGAAATCTGCTAAACACCCATCACGCAGAGGCTGCGTAGACTAAGCAGATTTCCAACGCGCTGGATAACACACTACTGATTCATCTCACCTTATATTCTCTATTTCTAAGTAAAAATCCGAATAACTCCCTCATGTTTGAGTTACGAGAAATAGTATAGATCAACAATTGTAGAGCATCAAGAGCTTAACAAGATTGATTCTATACAATTTTTCGATAAAGGAGATATTTTGAATTTTCGTAGCCTCTTTCTAAATACCCCCCCCCCTACCTCTATTCCGGGTCTAATTCCAGCTATTAACTAATACGAATATGATCTTCAGTGTAGAGTGAAACAGTTAAATATGAGTATGCTGTAGATCAAGTTAAAATGTTTGAGCCAAAACTGGAAAATCTATATTGATGACATCATACCACTACGAATTTGCATGTATCTCATAGTAAACGCTCAATGAAGACAATATTTGGTATTTAAACTTTGAATACAGTTGTTCATGATAGAATAGCTTATTTTTAATATGAGAAGAGTAGGAGTGGGGAAAACGAAAATATTCAAATATCTCGAGTAATAGTCAAGATAGTCAAGCGGCCTCAGTCCACTTTGCCCAGCTGGGTCTGTCCGCCGCTAGTCTCCTCATCTCTGGCGCGGTCTTGCCCCTTTCTGCTCCTAATCGAGCTACGTAGTCCTGGTAGGTAAGTCTAGGTCTACCACGGGGTCGTTTGCCTTCTGGCCGTGCTTCATATAACCATTTGGCCTTTCTTGTGTCCCCCATTCGGTTGACATGGCCAAACCACTTAAGTTGGCGCTCCTCAACTATCTCTTCAATCGTTCTCACCCCAAGGTCCTCTCTTATCCACTCATTTCTGATGCGGTCTCGCCTTGTTTTTCCCGCAATGCACTTTAGGTATCTCATTTCTGCTGCCTTGAGTTTGCTTGCGTGGTTGTCCAATAAGGTCCAACTCTCTGCACCATACTAAAGCACTGGTAGAAAGACCGCTTTGTAGATTCTGAGTTTGGTTGATCTACTCAATTCTTCCTTGGCAATTAGGGTGTTACGCATATAGTAGAAAATTCCATTGGCCTGACTCCCCCTATTCAAGACCTCCTGATCTATCCTACCATCCCTGCATATGAGTGTGCCTAGATACTTATAGGTGTCAACCATCTCAAGTGGTACGCCATTGCAGGTGACATTAACGTCTTCCTCTTCTCTTCCTACACACATAACCTTACTTTTCTTGACATTTATGTCCATTTCTTTTCTCTTTAGCTCCTCATCCCACTCCGTAACACTAGTTTGCAGCCTTTCCTGCGAGTCCGCCACAATCACTACATCGTCGGCATATAACATTGCTTGGGCTAGAACGGGCGTCATATTCCAGTAGCCCACCAGTGCTCGGGGTGTCCTTCTTTTGCAGATTTTCTATATTTCGTCCATCACTATAATGAACAACTATGGGCTAAACGCTTACTTTCCTCTTGAAATTTGGAAACGGCAATCCTTCTAAATGCCTTGGCGGTTTTATTTCTTGGTTTCAGAATCATTGTGTCAGCAATCAGCAGGTGGTGATCAGTTCCCAACTCTGCTCCTCTAACTACCTTTATGTCCTTAAAGCATCCTCGGAGTTCTTTGTCTAGGATGAAGTAATCAATGATGCTCTTCATCACTCGATCTCCAACCCTCCTCTCAAAGGTAATTTTGTGTATGTTCTTGTGAGGATACCACGAATTTCCGATGAGCACATTGTTTTCAATGCAGAACTCTATTAGACGTTGCCCATTGTGGTTCTTCTCATTCTCTCCTCCCCACAATCCCATTATGCCATAGGCATTAACATGATCTTTCCTGTTCGGGCATTCAGATCTCCTGCTATTATAATTTTCCTACGCTTGTTTCTACAGGCATCGACTGTCCTTTGATATCATTATAGAATTGATCTTTATCTGCAACTGAAGCATCCTCCGTTGGAGCATAGGCTTGGATGACTGAAATTTTTCCTATATTTAGCTGTATGTCCATAGATATAATTCTAGAGGATACTGGTTCCCAGATCTCAATTCTATCAAAAATTTTATTTTTCATCACTAGTTCCACACCCTCTTTGGCTCTAGATCTTCCATCCACACCTGAGTAGATCATGCTGTAGTCGCCTTCAAGTTTCTTTGAGCCATTACCTTTCCTTTTTACTTCACTCAGACCGATAATGTCGACCTTGTATTTCACCAATTCGTCAACTAACTCCTTTTCCTTACCTGTAAGGGACTTGATGTTCCATGCGCCAATTCGTATGACCTTTTCCATGCCGTGTCTGTTACCATTTGACTGTCCATTTCCGAAGCTACCATTTCTTCTTCTTTGAATCAGAAATACTCTAGACGGGTGATTAGCCCAGTGCTAGAGGCCCCTTACCCAGGGACAACAGGTTCCCAGCGTTTATCGGGAGCTGGGGTCCCTAGGTAGATTGTCTTCACCATGACTAGGAGCTCTACCTGCCCCTTCGCAGTGTATCAGCCTTACCACCGGTCTCCAGCTCCGCCTGATACTCTCTGGTCACAGGCCCATCTGACTCTTACTGTCTTCGGCCCCATGCCATTACTGGTGCTACTGCTGCCTCACACCAGAGATGTTTATCGACCTCTCGGCCTAGATCCGCCGTGTTCAGTCGTAGCAGGGTCACCTCTTGCAGGATGCGGTTCTTCACCGCGCACGTACGGCCTTGGGTTCATAGCGTCCTAAAGTCCTCCACATTTACAGCTCCTCAGGACTCTCAGCTAGGACCAATCTCCAGGTCAACCCTGAAGAAGGTGCTACCTCTCCCAGCACCCCCCCCCCCTAAATTCAAGTGTCTCATTAATTTCAGTGTCACTTAACTTTCATTGTTTGTAATAATTCCAAATTTTACGATTTAATTATAATGTTGTACCTATTTTTTCAATTCATTATGTTATTTTAGTAAATTGTATTTTAATTACATTGTCATCTAATTTCATGTCTGATATCTATTGTTATAAATTATGAATACTACTTTAAAATGCACTACTTTTAAAAGCGGCCCGCCCGTTCCAACGTATTTGCACACTAAAGTTTGGCATGCAACATGTCAAAGGTTGCCCATACTAGGTTTAAACTAACAGATTTCCCGTATACTGTAACACACTGTTCACAAATTCGTCCATTTTATTTTCAATTTTCTGCCTAGAAAGAACTCTACCCGTATGTATGTCATGATTGGCATTTAAGCTGCACTCCAGTTATACGGCGATACACATCATGTAGTACATTACATCTCCTCATAGATATTCTATGTTAGAAGATGTAGGGGAAAGTGGGGTAAAACCGGGTAGCTAAGTTTTGAAGGCTTCCAGAAACCACAATTTTTACCACAAATAAGTAAAATTTGTTGAAATAAAGTCTTCTTATCTGTTAACGTAACTACAGTTTCAAAAACCAAATCTAATTTTTTAAAGAAGTTTTACCCTAATTTTTTTTGTAAAATGTCATTTTGCCCGGTAGTACCCCACTAGTAGGGTAAAACCGGGTACTTATGTTTTTCTTATGGGAAAATTAAAATGTAAAGATTTTTAATCAAATTAATGTTTTTTCTTTGTTAATAAAAAATGTTGTTTGATGCATTAAAACAAACCCCCCTTTTGGGAACAATACAAAAAATATGAAGTAAAAATATAAACAAATAACAACACTAATCTTTTTAGCTATTTCAAAACAATTATATATTTCAAAAAGTAAATTCATAGTTGCAAGATTTATCATATTGTTTGTCCATTATACATGCTTTTACAGTGAAATAATTAAACAAAATTAGGTAAAATTATACTTTTCATGTTTCGAGAATCGTGGCATAGCTGCTACCCGGTTTTACCCCGCGCGTAAAGTTTAAATAAAACATTACGTCATCGGGCATTGTAAACGCTAAAGACAATTACTTAGTGCTAAAATAAAGGTAATTAAAACTTGTACCAAGGGAACTACATGCATTTATTCTAATTGGAATAGGAGCGCAGTACAGTCATAAACCTTTTCCACCAAAATCATAAGCAGGTTCCGCGAAAATTGAATTATTGTCACTGACACGCAACAAGCACGACTAACGATTTGGCGTAATGGCCAGTGCTTCTTCTTCAAAGGTGGATTGTAGGTCCTCCGTTATCAGCCCGACTGCATTACACACAACGGCTAAGAGGAGGCACCCGGTTTGCTCCCGACTACCCGCTTTTACCCTACTCTCTAAAAAGAGTAATTGTAATTTCAAGCAAGTAAACCGAAAGCGATATATTTCAGGTGGAGACGGACGGCTCACCATTCTCGTTGAGTTTCCTCGAGTACTTGCATGAGTCTAATGACATTCCACCCCTGGTGAACGGAGGGAAATGGTTGGACACTATGGGCTGCAATGGTTTCATCATTCTTGCTGCTAACTACAGCTCCTCCAGGTCCCTGTTAGAGAGGACTCCAAGGTATGCCACTCACAGGATTATCGTCATTATTAAAGGCATACCTGCAGTAGCTCTAAATGATGCCATCATGGTAAGTAACGTGCCTCTCTTTTTCAACATTAAAAAAAAAATTCAGTCACGCTGGGGGTGCGTAAACTCAGCAGATTTCCCTCGTGAAGTTATACAATAGAAAAATCTCCTTAAGAGTACCGAACAGTTACGGAAACGGACCATAGCTCGTCCGTTACACTTAATAATCATGCAAATATCTCGGTTAATATTCAAGATAGAGAATAAATGTATATAACAATATTTATAGTAAATTTAATTAGCAATAAGATTGCTTCTATACAATTTTTCGAACCGAGTTGTAGTAACGGAGATATTTTGAATTTTCGAAAATCCCCCCTCTAAACCCTCCTCCCACTGGTCCGATTTCAGCCATTAACGAACTTGATCTGTCTTTTTTGCATAAAACGTTTATAAATCGAGTTTGGTTACGATCAAACAAAAACAGCGACCACTAGAGTTAACAGACGAATATATATATATATATATATATATATATATATATATATATATATATATATATATAATTTTGAACGGACCTCATTTTCGTCATCTCCTAGGTAGGATCGATGGACATTTGAAGAATTCCCTTAAGGGAAATCTGCTAAAATACGCAGGGTCTGGGTAAAATAAGCAGATTTCGCAAGTCCTTGTAAGACACTTATTTTCTCGTCTCACCATATATTCTTCATTTCTAAGTAAAAATCCAATAAGCAGAACGATGAAAACAAGAAAATACAAATAATTCTATAATAATAATAGTAAAGAAGCAGATTTCCCACGAGCAAGCATCACATATTAGTATTTATCTCAAAAAGTAAATGTTAAATGAGAACAATATTTGGTAATTAGACTTCAAATAATGAACTTCATAATATAAAATCTTACTGTTAATTGGGGTTCAGGTTAGCCATGTGAGTTAAAGCGTTGACCTTAATCTCACATGGTAAATCTGTGGGGCTGCATAAACTAAGCAGATTCCCCACTTCATATATATATATATATATATATATACATATATATATATATATATATATATATATATATATATATATAGTTTTGAATGGACCTCATTTTCATCATCTCCTGGTTGGGTTCAATGGACATTTGAGGAAAGTTTTCAAAAATCACGTCATGAGTACAACCTTAATAGCTGATTTACCTTAAAGGAAATCTGCTAAAATCATCGCTTAAATGGCGTCCTAATATATCGGCATTTACCACCCAAAGTAAAAGTTCAATGAAAACAATTTGGTATTTAAGCTTCCACTTAAGTGGTTCATGACATTATTGCAGATTATTAACATGACATGAGTAGGAGTAGATCAAAAACTAAAAAATCCCATAACTCTGTCAATATTCATGATAGAGAAAATATGTATATAACAACATTCATAGACAATTAAATTTGCAATAAGTTTGGTGCTTTACAATTTTTCGATTATAATGGAGATATTTCAAATTTTCGAAATCCCCCTCTAGCCCCTCCCCCCTCTAGTCCCATTTCTGACGTTAACCAACTTGAAAGTAAAACATGAACTCTAATGACTAAAGAGTCCGAGCTAAGGCAACACAAATAATGAATTCCTTAGAAATCTACCTGGTAATCTGAAGATTTACATTATTAATGTCTGAAATAAAGTTTTGGATAATAAAAATATCAAAACATATTTTAAAAAACCATGAAATACAAATTTGACTCTCTTTAAGGATAGGATAGAAACATGACCAACAAATGCAGATCAATAGCACTTATATATTCAATTTTAAAGGTAATGAAAAAAATTTTACTAATTAGGATGATGGTTTAAGCTGAGGGTCCTGAGCTTTTACCAAAAGACAACTGGTTTTAGGATGGGATGACGTAATCTGAATAGTCTGTTTTATGCTCATTAAAATAAAAGTGCAATAACAAATTGGATAAATGGATATACAATTATCCTAGCATTTTTTTTTTCAGGGAGGTGTTGATATTTATCGCGATGCTGATGTTGTTTTAGTTGCTTCAAGTGATCTGACTTCAGGTTATTATATGGCTCAACCCAAAAGATATTTCACTCGTTTTATCAAACCAAAAAAATGGACACACAATGTAAGTGAATGAGTAACCTTGTTTGGTATATTAATGTTGGTCGAAAGATTTCAGTTGATGAATTCATCACCAAATATATTGTCACCCCACTGGAAGGAATTAAAAAAACGGGCATGAGTATTAAGGCTTTTGCTTAAACAAACATGCCAATTATTAATAGAACTAGATAATTAATGCTATGTCATATTATTTTGAACATCCTTCTCATTTTGTGGAAGAGTGCTAATTTTAATTATTGGTAGCTTTCCCTAATTATACTAATTATTTTTATTATTACTATTGCCTTTCTCTAATTATAATTATTCTTATTACTACCATTCCCTAATTATAATTTTTATTATTACTACTACCTTTCACTATTTATAATTATTATTACTACTACCTTTCCCTAATTATAATTATTATAGTTAATACCTTTCCCTAATTATAATTATCATTATTTCTGCCTCCTGAATTATAATTGTTATTATTACTACTACCTTTCCCTAATTATAATTATTATTGTTAATACCTTTCCCTAATTATAATTATCATTATTTCTGCCTCCCGAATTATAATTGTTATTATTGTTAATACCTTTCCCTAATTATAATTATCATTATTTCTGCCTCCCGAATTATAATTGTTATTATTACTACTACCTTTCCCTAATTATAATTATTATTATTACTACCACCCTGAATTATAATTTTTATTATTACTACTACCTTTCACTATTTATAATTATTATTACTACTACCTTTCCCTAATTATAATTATTATTGTTAATACCTTTCCCTAATTATAATTATCATTATTTCTGCCTCCTGAATTATAATTGTTATTATTACTACTACCTTTCCCTAATTATAATTATTATTATTACTACCACCCTGAATTATAATTTTTATTATTACTACTACCTTTCACTATTTATAATTATTATTACTACTACCTTTCACTATTTATAATTATTATTATTATTATTACTACCTTTCCCTATTTATAATTATCATTATTACTACATTTCCCTATTTATAATTATTATTACTACTACCTTTCCCTAATTATAATTATTATTATTACTACATTCCTGAATTATAATTTTAATAAGAACTACCCTTCCTTAATTATAATTTTTAATATCACTACGTTTCTCTAACTACGATTACTATTATTACTGCCTTTCTCTAATTCTAAATATTATCATTAATATTTATTTTTCTGTTGCCATTGTCAGGAAAAAGGTCCAAGCGATTTTATGGGAAGAGAAATACGTGCCATGACTTATAATTGTACAATATTTTCAAAAGCTTCTGGGCATTTGATTAATGGTCGTCCACGTATGTATAACATTCATTTATTAGATTTTATTATTTGATATTATTTAATTGAACAAGTGATCACTCTGATTTTTTTTTTAACAGATCACTTGTTAGCGCAGATATTGATAATGAATTTGATATAATTTGTTTAAATCATTAATAAAAGTAATAAATTAACTGAAATTGGTAGTATTTCAAGTGCTAAATAGTAAAAAAACAGGGGAGGGGGAAGTGGTGATGCCATGGAAAACCTTGGGCTGCTATGCTAGGCAGAGGTCCCAAGTTGATACAATTTTATTTAGCTGTGTGCTCACCGAACTCACAGGTTGGAGATCTATCTGTTCCCCTGTGACCTCCCACCAAAGCCCTTCATGGGTTGTTGGGCTAAAGTATTTTAATTAGTAGCACTAGCTTTCATTTTAATTTATTAATCCATTAGAAGACATATTCAATAAATTCTTAAAGAATTCTTTAAAACCTTAAATAAATAATATTGTTCAATTCTATTCAGTACAATGATCAATACGAACAGGAAATGATGCATATGTAGCTGGACAGTTGAATTCAATAATATAAAATAATTCTTACAACAAAAAAGACTAAAATTGTTCAAAACTATATTCATTTCACAATTCGAGTTTTTGAGTACTCCCATAGAAACTGGGATAATTTTGTACAACAGTTCATAATACTATACTAACAGTCAAATTTGAATCATTGGTATTTAAATAATTACCATATCAATTTGGTAAAAAATATAAGTGAACTGAATTCCTGAGAGTATAAGATCTAAAATAGATTTTTTTTTAAGTTTAAACATTCTAAGAACATTTTTAGCACGTTACTCATCAACAAGATTGTTTCATAAAATTTTTTGATCTGACTCATGACACAGATATTTGCAATTTCACATTTTACCAACGAATTTTTCTGAATTCTGAACCTCACCCATACAGGAAAAAATATATACATGTTCTTTATTAATGTTGGTTGAAATTAGTTGTTTTTAAAACTATACAGAGTAATATAGCATCAAAGAAATATATCACCTTTAAGTTAAATTGTTATCTCTGTAATGTAAATAGACGTAATTTAGAGTTTGTAGCTAGAAGTAAATGTACGCGCAGAACCCAACAAATTTTGAAACAGAAAGCTTTTCGAGAAAATGTACAAAAAAAAAAAAAAAGACTCTTACAAATCAATTACATTTATAAAGATATAGTGAATGGAAAGAGTTATAACAAACCTGGAGTACTGACTGAGGTGTTTTGGTTGCAATCTGTAGCTAGAATAACTTACTCACAAAAAACAGGCCAGTCCCAAATAAATCTGTTCAATGGAAGTAAACTAGTCTGAAGTATGATGTATGATAATGTCATACAATTTTTTTTTTATTTTTATCTGAAATTCAATTATCTTATCAATTTTTACAGGGTTTCAGATTGGTGTAGAACTGAAAATGTTTGAGGATATAGCAGAGAGATTAAACTTGATACCCAAGTATAAACCTGGAGTTACAGGGAAGAAAAATCTTTGGTTCATGGATTCACTGAGAAATAAAGGGAATAATGGTTCAGACATTGCTTTCTGTGGCATACTAATGTCTGCAAAAAAAATGAGTAGATTTGTTTCTATGTCTGTCCCTGAAACACTGATATGCCTAAGGATTCTAGTTCCTCGTCCCATACCTGTAAGCCGTGAATGGGATGGTGTTTTTCATCCATTTGAGCCCCAACTTTGGTCTGCAATATCGTTATTTCTACTCATTACTACCTTTGTACTGCAGAGGTTTTCATGGAGCAGTGCAAAATACTCAAAAGCCCCAAAAATCCGAAGTAAGCATGTAATTTTTGGCAAACCTTTTATGTTTCTTAATATACATACTGATGTTTTAGGGAGAAGGACCAAATGACTACATTACACACCTTAATCTGAAGCTTTAATCAATATGAAAGTTTAGTTTCAATGTTTTAGAACCCTTTTGAGGTTCAATAAACTATATGAAGTTAGCAACAAACCATAAAAGTACATGATACCAAACCACTGTTTTCGATTTGAAAGGAGTCCTCAAAATTGTTGGCGAGTTAATTATTGTATATAGACATAGTTAGCAGTGTATCCAGAGAGGTGTTGTATGTTTATATGGCTGTGTTATGTCTCTCAAGTATTCTTTAAAGTACTTTGTATTATAATTTGTGTTTGCTCCAAAAAATATCCTTAACCTCTGCTCCAACAAAAATGTAAGTGCATCCATCTTGTAACACACCATTATTTATACTCTAGTGGTCAGCCATCATTATAGGTACCTACTAAGTTAATTTTTAGAACACCTTGAATGTACTTTTTGTATATATTTTTGCTACACTTCTTTAAGTACAATAATTGGTGATTGGTTAGCAGATTTTCCTTCAGAAAAGTCAGCTACTGTAGTTGTTCTCAATGATATATGTAAAAAATGTATGCATGTGTATGTCCATCATGCAAGACTGTGTGTGTGATGACAAAGAGTGAATTTACCAAACAGAATAGGGTCTTCTAATTTTCTGTATATGCTTCTGAATTTTTGAGAGGTGTAGATGTCAAGTTAAAGAGAAAAGATTATTTGTTTGAAAGATTGTAGATACAAACATTGCTATAAATGAAGGAATGGAAAAAAGAGGAGAGATATTTGAGTTTTGGGGAAGAGATTCATTCGGAAGATGGATTTTTTTATTGAGGGGCAGGTTTGACATGAAATAAAAGGGAATTGATTACAGGACTATATGACTGTGACAAATCTATGTTTTTCTTTTAGAAAGACAATGCCTCAAGGACAACAGCCTACTATTAGGTATTTGTTGTATTGAGTTTGATGTAAGATGATTGGACTGAGTGAAACATTCTGTTGTTCTGTGCATTTTGGTTTTTTTACTAAGCCTATAAGTATATTCCTGCCAAATTCTATAATATGTGAAGTTATAAGATACTATTATTCATATTCCTGTCTCAATACTCAAGTGATCCCTATGATGACAATTATTAAAAGTGCCAGGTATTTTACTAACACAGATGGGGTTTAGAACTAACAGAAGGTCATCTATGAATTCACATAAAAAATAAGCGCCACTCAAAATAGTCTGCAGGAGGTCTGTAAGGTGGACAGTGGGGCAAGGAATCTCTCATTGGAAGTCATTTTATTTGTTTATAAAATATTTATTTATTTAAATGAGTTCCGCAATGCCGGCAATTTACTCATTATTCAAATCTGTTCAAATAAGCAAAAATCAAAAAAAAAAAAAAAAGAAACGGAAAAAGAGTGAACCATAGTGCCATAGCATACAGTGGTTTTTGAAACAGTTTATTGGCATACCGATCTTATATGAAGCAAACGATATTGTATATGGAAACATCAGGGTCGTGAAAATAATATAAGTGAAAAAGTAAGTATAAAAGGCAAAAAAAAGAAAGAAAGAAAAAATACATAAATAACAAAATAAGGAAAAGGGACCCCCCCCCAAAAAAAATATAATAAATAAATAAAAGAAAAGAAAAAAAAGAGAGAAAGGAACCAAAAAAAAAATAATAATTAAAGAGTATACACCCTGCTAATGTAGGAAATAAGTAAAGAGTAGTGTGTAAATTATAGTGTGTTGTATATATTAATGTCTTTTAGATGTTTAATTACTGAGTCTATGTAATTACTGTTATTGGTCAAAAGTTCAACAAAAATAATTATGTGGTAGGGAGAAACTTTAAAATCACATTGTTTGGGGATAAAAATGTGGGAGTTATTAATGTTGATTAGGCTATGGTGTTAAGGACTAGCAGGACAATTGAACTGGCTCAAATTCAAAGAAAGATCATTAAAATTATTGGGCAAAGGGAATGCAATTTTGGGAGACCATAAACACTGGAAGAGAGGTGGTTATAAGAAATTATGAAAGAATATGTCCATTAATCAATTGAAGGTATATCCAAGGTTTTTTTTTAATGTGTTATTAAAGGCTTTATTATTTTTTAATGATATTTTTATTTTTTTGAGGTTTGTATGTGATGTATTAATTTTAAACACATTTATTTATGCACAAAGTCACTTGAGACTTATATTCTGTAAATAAACACATTTCGGTCAACAGACCGCATGTATATAGACTACGCTGCATATATCTTGCCATTCTCAAATTTTTTGTCTTATTATTCATCGAAATATCACTTAATGATGCTAGGAATATACACACTGCGCAGGAAGGCTTCTTCTATCTTTCTTATTTTTGGATCCTGCTATATTTATCAATCAGCAAAATAGTTTGAATTTAGAACAATGTTTAAATATGTTGCAGAATACAAGGGATTAGGAGGAAGTTTTATGCAGTTACTATCAATATTAGTTATGACTGATGTTCCAAAATCTTCAACTAGCCAAGGGCCTCTTAGACACCTTATAACATGGTAAACACTATAATCATTTAAAGAATGAAGTAAGTGATTAATATTTTTTAAATTTTCTTATAAGGCAAAAAATCCCAACTTAAAGGTTTGACCCACTGCAGAACCACCTTAGATTTTTAATACAATGCCAAAAATGTTTGAAAGAAATACGATAACTGAGTGAACAATGGTTTTTCACCAATTTTATAAGAAATGTAAATTTACTATAAATGTTGATATAGACTTGTTTCTCTCTTTAACAAATATTGACTGAGATACATGCTAAATTTTTAGCATTCAGTAAATCTCCACTTTTAGTCATAGCATGTTAACAATAAGCTAATATATCATGACAAGTGTTATTTCAAGCTTAATTACCAATATTGTTTTCAATGGGCCTCTACTATGCCCGTACATGCAAATACATAGAGTGATCAGTTAATGTCATTAATTAAGATATTGAAGTCCAGACTCAAAAATGTTTATTTTATCTATACCATAGTCTTAACTTTTTCCTTCAACACTAAATAGTTAATTCAATATATCTCCATTATTATGAGTTATATCAAAATATTTTGTAGAGTCAATCATGTTATACTATTGATGCTCTTCTATTGTTGTCATATACGGTAACTCAAATGTTAAGCGAGTTATTAGTAGTTCTTTGTTTTCAGCCTACAACATCGAATTTTGACTTAGAAATAGAGAATATGACATTACTAGTATGTCATTCGTGGGGAATATGCTTAGTATACTTAGCCCCCATATAAAGGAGTTTTTCAATTTTCTCTTGCCCTAATATGAGTCTGTTTGGAGTCTTGGATAGATAATAATAACAAAATCTATTGTACTTCATGTACTATATTTCAGGAATATTTATATATACATATATATATATATATATATATATATATATATATATATATATATATATATGGTGTGTTATTCTTTTTGGAGTTTTGGTCAATGTTGGTGAAATAAATCTTAGTTTATGCCGATATTTCGAGAATCTTTATTTTCTCTTCTTCAGGGCTGTAAAATTACAGGTACTACTTTATAATATTGCACATTGTTATTACACATTATTGTAAAAGGGTGTTTTTTTCTTATTATTACTTACCAAGACTAAAGATACCTACAAACTATTACACATGGTTATTGCACTAGGACAAGGGTTATAGTAACCTTCCTTGTTTTCTTTACACAGCTGGGTCACTGCCTTTTGTATGTTTTGTATATTTATAGTATATTGTCTTTGTTTGTTGAACTATATTATAATTGTTGTACTGTAGTTGTTATATCATGATAGAACTATTTTTATGTGTTTTAACAATTATTGCTATAATTTGTTAAAGCTATCTTCATGTTGTGTTAAGATTATTATGTTATTGTCACTTATATTATTTTACAACAGTTATTGTTATGTACTATTATAATTATTGCTAAGTTTTATTAAATTTATGTTAAAGCCACTTACTATTATGTTATTGCCACTTATATTATTTTACAGCGGTTATTGTTATGTACTATTATAATTATTGTTATGTTATTTTAAATTACAATTATTGTTGTGTTATATTAAAGTTATTCTTATGCTATATCTAAGTTGCTATTTTTATTCTTATATTTATTATGTTATAACAGCTATTTTTGTGTGTTATTACAATTATTGTTATGTTATATTAAAGCTATTCTTATGTTGTACTATAGTTAGTATATATTTTATTGAAGCCTTCTTTATGTTGTGTTATAGTTATTATGTTATATTATTCTGCTCTGTTACAATTATTAATGTTATGTGTTACCATTATTAATGTTATATATTGTTAAATCTATGCTATATTAATGATATTATGTTGTTGTTATTTTTATGTTAAAATTATTATTCTATTATGTTACAGTTATTAATGCTGTTTGTTGCTACAATTGTAGTTATATTTTTATCAGAGCCACCTTCATGTTGTAATAAATCTATTAAGTTATTATGTATTACTATGTTACAGCTGTTATAGTATTATATATATATATATATATATACATTTATAATAATAATGATATGGGTATTATATATAATTTGGTGTTATGGGGTGCTTGAGTGTTATGTAAGTGAATATATGTATGTATGGGCATGAATATTGTATATAGGCTGTGACCCTGCTGTGTAAACAAAATAAGGAAGGTTACTATAACCATGTGTAATAGTTTGTAGGTATCTTTAGTGTATAATGTGCAATATTATAAAGTAGTACCTGTAATTTTACAGCCCTGAAGAAGAGAAAATAAAGATTCTCGAAATATCGGCATAAACTAAGATTTATTTCACCAACATTGACCAAAACTCCAAAAAGAATAACACACCATATATAAATATAACCTAGTTGAAAACATCATCACAATTATATATATATATATATATATATATATATATATAAATTTATTTTATTTTTATATTTTTTATTTTTTAGGTGGGCTCTATTCAGTATGATATTGACAACATGTTTTTCAAGTGGACTTATATCTCATCTAACTAAACAGGAGTACACAAAGAAACCAAACACTATAGAGGAATTGGTAAAAAAGAAGTACTCTTGGGCTATGGAATACACTCCAGATTTTTCTGAACTGCTAAATCTTGGAGTAATTAAGTTGTTTTATTTTTTTACCTGAAACAGAAACCCATTTCTAGCAGTTTTAGGTCAGAAGAATAAATAATTTGGGCTAATCCTTCCCATGAATTTAGCCAGTAAATGTGTTCGATAGTTCTTGTTATATTTAAATATTTGGCAAATAATTTCTGTTGCAGCGGTTAGGATATTCGCTTGAAGCTCCTAACACCGACTGCTGTTTTGTGATGGCCAATGTTGGCTAATACAGCTGGTCGCAGCAGAGAAGGGGGAAACATCAAAGAAAATAACTAAAATATAGGGCATAAATAATTTAATGATTAAAATAATAATTCTCTTCTCATGTGAGATAAATAACATAACAAAAAATTAAACCCTTTAAAATTAATGATGATAAAACTTAATATTATATTATAAACTAATTAGTCAACTACTGAGCTCTTAATAACATAATAATAATAATGATAATCTTAACTGTAGACAGAGAGAGAGAGAGAGAGAGAGAGAGAGTCAGAGAGAAAGAGAATGATGGCCGGGGAACACGTGGTGTCCGGTTGAGGCGTAGTCGTGTACGGCTGACTGGCAGCGATATCTGTGGAAGGTGATGCGGCAGCTGAGCCGGTGTGAACGGATGATGCCTTAGTAGGTATAGCCTTCGTGAAGGTCTAGGCCGAACTGAGAGGTGATGCGGCAGCTGGGCTGATGAGAACGGATGATGCCTTAGTGAAGGTCTAGTCCGAACTGGGAGGTGATGCGGCAGCTGGGCTGATGAGAACGGATGATGCCTTAGTGAAGGTCTAGTCCGAACTGGGAGGTGATGCGGCAGCTGGGCTGATGAGAACGGATGATGCCTTAGTGAAGGTCTAGGCCGAACTGGGAGGTGATGCGGCAGCTGGGCCGATGAGAACGGTGTAGACTTGATGAAGGTCTAGGCCGAACTGGGAGATGATGCGGCAGCTGGGCCTATGAGAACGGATGATGCCTTAATGAAGGTCTAGGCTGAACTGGGAGGTGATGCGGCAGCTGGGCCGATGAGAACGGATGTAGCCTTAGTGAAGGTCTAGGCCGAACTGGGAGGTGATGCAGCAGCTGGGCCGATGAGAACGGTGTAGCCTTGATGAAGGTCTAGGCCGAACTGGGAGATGATGCGGCAGCTGGGCCGATGAGAATGGATGATGCCTTAATGAAGGTCTAGGCCGAACTGGGAGGTATTGCAAAGGACTGTCGTCAATTCCTCAAATGTCATGGGTGTGTCACCAATTACTCTGTTGAGGATGGACTTGGCAGCCTTGATTCCTGCCTCCCAGATTCCCCCAAAATTTGGTGCAGAAGGTGGGTTGAATGACCACTCTATAGACTCGTTTGCAGCATGGTGTATGATTGCCTCTTGGGTCGAAGAAGACTTGAAGAGCATGAGGATGTCCTTCAACTTGTTGGCAGCACCAACGAAGTTCGTGCCACAGTCCGTGTAGATACGGACAGGTTTTCCGCTGCGAGTCACGAATCTATCTAACGCTGCGAGAAATGACTCGGTGGAGCAGCGAGAAACTCGCTCAAGGTGTACAGCTTTTGTGACCATGCATTTGAAGAGCCAAAGTTATGCCTTTCCGAGGGATGCCTTTCTTCTTGATGACTCGCGGGTGGCAAATAGCCCCCCAAGGTCAATGCCAACATGATGAAAGACTTGGCCATCCTTCAGGCGATAATCTGGTAGGTTTCCCATTTGAGGGGCTTCGGGAAGGTGACTTTTTTTATAGCATTTGATGCACTTAAATATACGATCACGAACAAGATTTCTTACTGAGGTTATCCAGAACTTAGTGTGGAGCATGGCTCTAAGTCCCGTGGGGCCTAAATGTAGGTAGGCCTTATGGTGGTGGTCGACAATTAGTCTGGCTAAGTGGCTTTTACCTGAAAGAATGATTGGATGCTTGGCATCATACCTCAAGTAGGAATGCTGTAGTCTGCCGCCCACCCTGAAGACTCCGTCTTCGTTGAGAAAGGCATTCAAAGATTTCAAATACTTGGGCTCCAACTTGTGATGGTCATTGGTGACTCGCACGCATATTTTCAGAGTTTCTCTCAACTCTGGAACTGTAATAGGCCCTGTTCTAGGTCTCTGGTTTCTCTTCAAGAACCGGAGAACATAGGAGAATGTTCTAAGGAGTTTCAAATAAGATGAACACCGTTGGAAAGAGGATATGATGTAGGGTGTAGGATCTTCTTTCAACGACAAGAGTACAGGGTGTTCCTTCTTCAACTCAGGCAAGTCAACGCTATTCATATTTGGAGATGGCCATTGGTCAGGTGGAAGTAGTAACCATGTTGGCCCCGCCCATTCCATTGGCTACTGTGAGTAAGCTCTAAAATCTGTACTACCCGATGAGCAACGAATGTGTTGAGCATCTTAGAAGGTGTAGACAGCCATCCTAGAACAACCTGAGAATCTGTAAAGAGTTTTACATCATGTATGTTTAACCTTTCAACAAGCTTGTCACAGGATCTAAACAGTTTGCTTAGCAACAAGGCATCAGATAGTTCAAGCCTGAGCATCATCATAGTCTTGATGGGAGCAAGTTTGGTTTTTGCTCTAAGAAGGTGAACATTCGAGCTGTCATCAGTCCTGTTTAAGAGGTACAAGACGGCTGAGTAACCTCTTTCTGATGCGTCGCAAAACCCAACAATGGCGGAGGTTTTCCTGGATTTGGGAATGATGCTCCGCGGAATTCGAACTTCAGAAATTTTGTTAAGCTGGGAAAGGATTGATGCCATCGCTTGCATACTTCTGGAGGACCTAACTCATCCCAACCGCAATTTGAGATCCACATATCTTGGAGAATGATCTTTGCGTAGAAGACCACGGGCGAAAGAAAGCCCAAAGGGTCGTAGATACGGGCAATAGCAGACAGTATTGACCTCTTGGAGGAATGCCAGTATGGGTTGGTGTGTTGTTAGGTAAATATATCGCGGGATGGTATCCATTGCATACCCAGAAGCTTAACTTTCGGTTCATCTTCTGAGTTTAATGTAACGGCTGAAGCTTGACATTGATTCTCTTCAAGCTCGGATAGCAATTCATGACTATTGCATACCCATTTGTTCAATTGGAAGCAACCTTTACCTAGAAGTGCAATGAGTTGTGTCTTAAGTTCTTGAGCCTCTTCAACAGATGGTGCACCAGTCACGACGTCGTCAACATAAATGTCTTCCAGGAGTGCTCTTGAAGCTAGGGGATACGAAGATCCCTCGTCCTGAGATTGGATGAAAAGGTTGACACTGGTGCTTGACTTGGGATGGGCCTTGACAGGGCCTGCTACAATGAAGCCGAAGGTGGTTGGCAACAACTTCGGAATGGCTGCGTTGACAGTTATTGGCTTGCCAGTGATAATGTCAAAGAATAAGTCACCTCCAAGGAGGAAGTCGATGGATCCAGGTTTCCAGAAATCAGGATCCGCGAGAGCATAGCCTTTGTAGTATTCTTGAATCGTCATTGGCAACTGGCTGCGAGGTAGATCAGTAGTAATTTGGAAGACGACTATGACATCAGTGCTCAGAGGATGAGAGGATGATCTCTCTCTCACGCTCTCTCTCTCTCCCCCGCTCGGGCAACTCTGTCAAGTGCTGCCTTCATGTGGCAGCTACCCTATTACATTTATTACTGTTACATTAACTAAAGCTATTGTTGCCGCAACAATTTCAAAAAGTATAGTAAAAAACAATAAAAGATTTTCTTTTAAGAAACTAGTAGAAATTAACCTGCAGTAAAACAATATTCAATAAACTAAACTATAGCTAAATAACAAAACCACTGATCATGCTAATATAAACACTATTACATACAAGGATGAATTTACAATCAACACTATACTACTAATTAAAATAGCCAAAGGGAAGATAAAAAAAGAATATTCTTATTAATTGTTCTTTTGGCCCAGGTTTGTAATATTGTTTAGAAATTTAAAAATCATTACGACCCTGGTCACAAATCTTAAGAATAAAATATTATTATTTATTAACATCCACCTTTTGCTGCTATGGCTAATTGGGACGGGTTATCTACAGGTTACCACTCTTTTCTAGCCATGGTGGGACTAAGAATTTTCTATAATGAGTTTGTCATTAAAATATAGACCTATTGCCCATGTGAGAATCGAACTTGCCACTTTAGGTTTACCATGTGAGATTAAGGCCAATGTTTTAGCTCACCTAGCTAACCTGAGCTCCTCAAGAATAAAATAAAGAAACGAATTATCAAAAGAACTTTTTAAAAAATGACATTGAAAGTTAAGTGGAATTCTTCAGTTGGTGCACAATTGGAAGATATAGGAATGGAAAGAGGGACAAATAGTATCTCTAACATTTTGGTCCTGTAAATTGAAGTTCTTCAATTAATCAAGGTACAATAGTGGGGTCATATATATGTTTCTAGAGTGGTGAAGAATAAACATAAATGAGTTCATAATCAATTCCCTGTTCAAAACATCAAGGACAGTATATATCTTAATTTAGGATAATATTCATCCATAACAAAGCATCATGTAACAATAAAAATATCAGTCCCACCAAAAGCCAACCCACGCCTGACAACTATAAGAATATTTTCACTTTTCTTAAAATACTACACAAGTATCGTTAAAAATACAAATTTAAGCATATAAATCACTTATCTAATCATAAATTTAAGTATTTAGTAAATTACAAATAACATCCAAGATTTTACAGGAAGTAAATTTATATCCACCAGAAGTTCACTTTCTCACAATGTCCACTCCTGTATGGTTTGCAAATTCACTATTCCTTTGTTTAAATTATGTATTAGTATAAATTAGACAATCAATGTTCTGATAATTAATTTTCAGGGGGGAAAATAATATATTGAAATTTTATTTAAAAATGACATAGGTATTAATTCAGTTTAAAAGAAGAAAAAAAAAACAAAGAAGAGGGCAATCTAAATTCTCTATTTATCCTTGGTTTTCTATTTAAATTAATTCTATTTTGTAGGAAAATAAGTATTAGAACTATAGCTCTATAGTCTCATTAAATCCAAAAATGGATACAACCTGGTGATGGATAACCCTGATTAACATAAGGTGCATTAAGGGAACATAAATAATTTATCTATTATTTCCTAAGATCACGGGTACAAATCAGCAATTAATTAAACTCCCAACAGTTTTATTGTTCTGTTGTAACTTATCTTGAACAATATAGCATTACTTCATCCCTTAACTTTTACTCATTAGTTTACCCATATTTTAAGTGGTAGAAAAGGGAAGGGAAGACTGTCCATGGATTGTATGTTAGTTCATATTATTTAAAGAGTAAGGTAATCATTACACGGAAACTTCATTATCTGTCTTGGAATAAACTTGAGCATTTATAAAACAAAAAGTTGCATCTTTTATTATAAGATTAGATGCAGACAGCAATTTTGAGGTGGTCATGAGAGAAACTGGCAGGAGGGATATGGTGAAGTATATATACCCATGTTTTTTGAATCTATAGAAAGGCCAGAAATTCAAGAATGCAGCTTTAATTACCTAAAATAAATTTATATTTTTTTATTTTATTTGTTTCAGAACAAATGGCAAGTTCAATGGAAACATAGATTTAAGACAGTGAAATCACAGAGTGAGCATATAAAATTAATCAGAAAGGAAAAACAGGCCTTGTGGGGTTATTATGCTTTTGGTGGATTTGCTCTTCCAAACTATGAACTACCAGAAAGTATTATGAAAAATTATGAAGCTGTCAACAACTGCTTTATGGAGTACTTCATAGGATTTGCTCTTAGGGAAGGTCAGTTCTGTTTTGTGTTGATTTATTTTTTTAATATTACAACTTTTGATAAGCAAAATCTAAGCTTTATTGGAACTACCTTGAATTACATTTTGGGATTATTAGTACCAATGTGCATTCACTAATGTATGAACATTCAATTATCTTTTTCTGGTGCTTTTTCTAAATACTAGCAAATTTATCTATTAAGATTGAGTTTCAGAAATATATTTTGAAACCAATAATTAATTCTAGCTTGATATAAAATAGAGAAGAAAGGTTAAGTCAACTGACAATCAAGGATCTACAATTCATTAATTTAGCCTACCAAAGGTTATACCTATTCTGCCAATTCCTTTTGGAGATAAGACATTTTTATTTTCCCTAATCTCATAAAGTCTGCTTTCTATAGAGCATAACCAAAGAAATCTCTTTTCTAACAGATTTCCCTTAAAAGAAATTAGCTATTGAGGTTGACTCATGACTAATTTTTGAAACATTTCTTCAAATGCCTATTGATCCTACCTAGGGGATGCCGATGAGTTCCATTCAAAATTGTATATATATATTTGGCTGCAATTTTTGTCTTATCGCTACCAAACTTGATATATAATCGTGTAATGTAATATATACCTATATATATATATATATATGGAGTTCGTTAGCAGCTGAAATTGGACCAGAGGGATGGGGGTTTAGAGGTGGAAAATTTTGGAAATTCGAAATATCTCCGTTATTATGAGTCCCATCGAAAAATTGTATAGAATCTATCTTATTGCAAATGTAATGTTCTATAAATGTTGTTATATACATTTATTCTCTAACTTCAATATTAACTGTGATATTTGCATTTTTTAGTTTTCAGCCTTCAGTAATCACCCATTCTTGCTCTAGTCACATAAACAATAATAATTAATAACAATAAGGATTTTATAATGAAACTTTTTATACCAACCTCTAATACCAAATATTTTTCTCATTAAACTTTTACTTTTTGAGATAAATGCAAATACGTGATGCACCTGGAAATCTGCTTTGTTAACACAACCCCTGTGTGTTGGACTTATATTTTATTGTACTTCTCCCAGCATTTTTCTCTCCCATTTTCATGCCTTATTTCTTAGAACTACCTATTTAACATATTTGCTGCACAAATTCAATAAATTAAAATCGTCCGACCGTCATTAACTAGATAAGACATGAGTACTGTTAAACATGTTGCTTGTATTACTTAAGGCAATTTGAGTGTAGGCTATTATCTGTAATATTTACTGAATAACTACAGTCAAAAATGTTTTTTTTTCATATTCTTGTAGGCTCACCATTTGAACAACCAATTAATAAGTATATTCAGACATATGTTGAAGCTGGCTTAATTCAAGCACTTTTCCATCAGGTAATAAAATTAACTACTTATCTTAGCAAATACATAAATTTGTTGAGGTTTAGTTTTACTGTAAGAAAAAAAATCATAACAGAAGCTCACTTTTTAATTAGGGTTTGTTGACTTTGAAAAGTACCCTTATAGTCTCACATTTAAATGTTAATATCGGGTTAATGTATATTCACAAAATTTAGCACATATTTTTTAAAAAAGGTAGCAATAGCCAGTTTTATGAAATTGCTTTAACCATCCATTTGGGGCGCTCTGTCCATGGGAGTTCTCCAACTATACTCAACTAAATATTGGGTTACACCTACACCTTATAGATGGGGGAAGCGTAGATTTCAGGGGATAAATGCCCAATCTGGAGTGCTTTTATGTATTCTGAACCCGGCTTGATAAACACCCGACACTCTATCTTTGGGTGAGTTCATTCTATTAAGTATTATACGTGGCTTGTATGCTATTTGAAGCTGTTTGATTCCTCCATAATTTTCTCTCTCATTACTGCTACCCTTTTTCATGAGTGGACATATGGTGTTCAGTTCTGTTTGTCTGGATCCAATTCCTCCCTCCAAATTGAAACTGATGTATTCATCTCATCAATTGCTCAACCTCTTCATTGAACAGTATACCATAACAATTGTTAATCATGGGGCTGTTTACCTTTTGATTTCAACCAAATTTTCATCCAAATCCTCTATATTATCAGAGGATATTATTATTATATTATCTCAGTGGAGCTTCCAGTCCCCTCCCTAGTTGCGGGGAGTGGCTCTCTTTATCAAAGCTCCATAAATAATCCTTTAATAACCTCAGCTCTCCAACTTTTCATGTTGTTAGTTTTTGAACGCTTCTTTTTAGCACTGCCTTACCACTTTGCTAATTGTCCTCTATATTTATGCTGGTACAGGAGTAGTTTTTCTAGCTTTTGCTAGTTTTATTATCTGCTTTTCAAGTAGCTGTATGTTTTCCTGTATTACTTGTCTCCTTTCCCAAGAAAAGGATCATTAATTTTCTTGTTTTTCCTACATCTTTATATCATTCTTCGGTCATTAATCAATCAGCACATGGATTAATTTGTCCAACTGGTGCCAGGGTTCGTCCAAATATTTTTATGGCTGTCCTTTTATGGAAATAAGGTACTTCTTGTAACCAGGATTTTGGAAGCAGTGAAGCTATGTTTTCCAGTATTAGTGTGTTTCCTGAAGACTGTGAGATCATAATTTTACTTCTGTACTTACCATGCAAATGCTGCTTAACTTTGATGATCTAAAGTCTGATGCTCTATCACTGTAGAATCAGTATTTCACATTATTGTGTGATTAAATTCTGCACAATGGCTCAATATGTAAATATCTAATCCAATTATTTCCCCAACATGTCTATAATTGAATTCCCATTTTTGCAGGAGCACATCAGGAGGTATATGTATCAGTACAAGTATGTCTACCAAGTTTTACGACCTACAAAAAGTATGTTTGCAGGGCCTGATGGGCTTGAACTTGAACAACTATTTGGTATATTTCTTGTTTGGGGCATTGGTATTGCTCTATCAATTGCAGTGTTTCTTCTTGAATTAGCCCAAAAATTTTGGATATGATTCAAGCTTTATATTGATTTCTACAAACAAAAACAAAGATAACTGAATGTTTATAATTCAAAAAGTGTAGTTATAGCTGTAGAAACTGTTGACTATTGCTTATCAGTTCAGACCCTGAAAGTCTCTAGACCCCTTAGTACTCCAAATGTTTTCAAATTCATTACCTTCTCAACACATTGTTGGAATATTTTTTATAATCTAGGTATTTTTAAAAACTAGAGTGATTTAAGTTTTATAAACAGTTTATAAAATTTTCTATTAATTTAAGAAATATACCATATTATCGTTATAAAAAAGGTTTCTCTGTCAAATGAACAACTGCTGTGTTATCTGTCCTTAATGGGTGAAGTAGATATTGTTTCCTATAGAAATATATAGATTTCAGTACCTAGCCTGGCACTTTCTTCTAATACCAGTGAATCAGTGACAACAAGTTCGAAGATATATTACTGAATTTCATTATATCAATTAAATTTCTCATATGTTTCAAACACAGTTTATACTTTTTATAATCCAATTTGTAATGTAGATAAACTTTGTCTTCAAAATAAACGCTTGATTGGTTGTGAAGTATGACAATGTATGTCGACAATATTCACTTCTGAATACATATTCAAATGTTTCCACACTTTTGAGATAGTCTGATACTCAGACTATCTTTGGATGAGAAACAATTTTCTCTTTATTCTATAAAATAATATAAATTTTCACTGATATGATATGTGAATGACTGAATAGAAACAATGTTTGTATTACGAGTAGAAAATAAAGTGCCTGTTCAGAGCAAAAGTTAATCCAATCATTATATTTTAACAAGAAATCATTTTTCATCAACCTGTCAACAGGGGGTGCTAGGGTAGTTGTATAATATGCTGCTACTTAGTTCATTTTTTAATTATTTTTAAGGAATCACATTTTTCTATGCTTTCAATTTCTGCTTTCACATCCATAAATATCTGAATATTCCTATTAACACTACTCTTGTTTGTCATGTGCATATTTGCTGAAAAACCAGTAGAAAACTAAATACCGCCATTTTTAATTTCAGGCATCCCTTACAACCTCTACTCCTGCCCGTCCCTAAAAATGTTGATACGGCTTATGATAATTAAGGCGTCAGTGCTAATACACATACCGAGTTTTATTTAGTTCGGTTGAGTCTTTCGTGCCAAATAAAATTGCTGACTCAAGCTATAATTTTTAGCGTATAACGCATTAACACTTCGATATACGACAAAAGTGTATATAACAAAAGTTACTCTAAATAACAAAATAAATAACTTTTGTTATGTGTATATTTGCCGGAAAACCAATAGGAAACGAAATATCGCTATTTTTAATTTTAGGCCTCTCTTATAACCCCCACTCCTCTTCATCTCAGAGAATATTAATATAGCCTAAAGTCTAAGTTGGGCTAGTAGTAATATACATACCGAGTTTCATAAAATTCCGTTCAGTTGTTTATGCGTGAAAAGGCAACAGACAAACAAACATACACGAAAGAAACAAAATGCAGTTATGATGTCTATGACATGTGAAACGAAAAGTTATCGTGAAATTTTGAGAAAAAAATCAATGTACAGAA
Organism: Riptortus pedestris; assembly: GCA_019009955.1. Taxonomy (NCBI): domain Eukaryota; kingdom Metazoa; phylum Arthropoda; class Insecta; order Hemiptera; family Alydidae; genus Riptortus; species Riptortus pedestris. The sequence goes on along the minus strand of CM032232.1, from coordinate 68,853,086 downwards.
AGAGGTTACAATTTTATATATATTTTTTGTTTGATTGTTTGTTTGTTACCTTTTCACGCATAAACGGCTGAACCGAATTTTATGAAACTTGGTATGTCTATTACTACTAACCCAACTTAGACTTTAGGCTATGTTAATATTCTCTGAGACGAACAGGAGTGGGGGTTATAAGGGAGGCCTGAAATTAAAAATAGTGATATTTCGTTTCCTATTGCATTTTCGGCAATTATGCACATAACAAACGTTGTTTAATTTGTCGTATACCTAAGTATAAAGGCGTTATACGCTAAAAATGATAGCGGAAGTCAACAATTTTATTTGGCACAAAAGACTCAACCGAACTAAACCAAACTCGGTATGTGAATTAGCACTAACGTCTTCCTTATAATAAGCCATACTAACATTTCTAGGGACGGGCAGGAGTGGGGGTTATAGGGGAGGCCTGAAATTCAAAATAGTGATATTTCGTTTCCTATTGGGGTTTTGGCAAATATTCACATAACAAAAGTTGTTTATATTGTTATTTAGAGAAACTTTTGTCATATACACTTTTGTCGTATACCTAATTATAAAGGCGTTATACGCCAAAAAGTGATAGCAGAAGTCAACAATTTTATTTGGCACAAAAGACTCAACCGAACTAAACCAAACTCGGTATGTGAATTAGCACTAACGTCTTCCTTATAATAAGCCATACTAACATTTCTAGGGACGGGCAGGAGTGGGGGTTACAAGGGAGGCCTGAAATTAAAAATAGTGATATTTCATTTCCTATTGGGGTTTTGGCAAATATGCACATAACAATAGTTGTTTATTTTGGTATTTAGAGAAACTTTTGTCATATACACTTTTGTCGTATACCTAATTATAAAGGCGTTATACGCCAAAAAGTGATAGCAGAAGTCAACAATTTTATTTGGCACAAAAGACTCAACCGAACTAAACCAAACTCGGTATGTGAATTAGCACTAACGTCTTCCTTATAATAAGCCATACTAACATTTCTAGGGACGGGCAGGAGTGGGGGTTATAAGGGAGGCCAGAAATTAAAAATAGTGATATTTCGTCTCCTATTGGGGTTTCGGCAAATATGCACATAACAAAGTTGTTTATTTTATTATTTAGTGAAATTTGCTCAACAATTCTTTGGAACTACAAGGTACCTCACCGGGGAAAATTAATTCAAATGTATGTTAATATTTTGTGCTTAATAATTCAAATCTATGCATAATGCACAGGAAACGGGAAATATGACAACATTGAGAACAGTGAAGTCTTACATAAAAAAATAATTTTATTATTAACAAATCCACAGAAACGACGGGTATTTAAACTAAACACTGGGACGGGTAAATGTCTAAATATTGTGCAAAGTAAAGCCTTGCCAAAAAAATACCATCACCATTCAGCCTCAAATGAATTCCCGAGCGAAGCCGGGTACCTTAGCTAGTATATATATATATATATATATATATATAGGAAAGTCAATGAAATAAATAAATAGGGGCTCAGGTTAGCCATGTGAGTTAAAGCGTTGACCTTAATCTCAGGTGGTAAACCTAGAGTTTGAGTTCGATTCTCACCTGGGCAGAGAAATTTATTTAGTGACGGAATTCATTTAATAAAATCCTTAGTTCCACCCTGGCTAGAATATGGTGGTAACCTGTAGATAACCTGTCCCAATTAGCCTTAGTTGCAAAAAGTGGATGTTAATAAATAATTTAAATGTAATGAAATAAATATATTAAATTGAGATTGGATAATAAATTAAATTTCTTAATAAATTTCAAACCTTACTGGTTTCATAACTAAAAGTGACATTTTCAGCTGACTTAATTTTTAATTATTTGTTTAAATGTTTAAATTAATAGGTTCATTAAGTATTTTGATTAACTATGCTTCACAATTATAATTTGTTTCTAATAGCTGATTCTAATAATATACTTTATGTGGCTCTCTGAGTAGGAGGTTCAACTTTGTATTATTTAATACAATATAATAGCTAAGTTGAATAAGTAATTATTGTTTATTCAAGAAACATTATTTATTTGTTTGAAACTTTTGTGAGCCAATGCCGACATGGTATGCTGGATACCAAGCCCAATATTCTACTAATTAAGCAACAGGCACAACTACCAGCATGAGTTTTCTACACAATTGCTATTGGGATATCTAGAACACCTGAAGTATCTAGGATAACCATATTCAGTTCCTAGCAGGTGCAATAATATTCCTAATTAATTAGAAAAAAAAAGTTATTATGTATGTCATTTTGTTTTAATAGCCTATACACTTCAATAAGCTACTTATGTAGGCCAAGCAGTAACACTGAATAGATAATGCGTTTAATGCTAGCAAATTGTAACATAGATATAATACCTTAGGATATAATTATGTATTTATTATTTTTTTCATTGAACTTTTACTCTTGGAGGTATATGCTAATATGTTGTGTGATGACATATATAATATAGTAAATTAAGATTTTATATTAGGAACTTGAAAATGCATATTTGATCTAAACTGTACTCAATAGTTAATTGTTTCATTCAGCACTGAAGTTCATAATCGTTAATGGCTGAAATTGAACCAGAAATGAGGGAGAGGTGTTGGCTAGGGCCTAGGGGCTAGGGGGAGGAAAAATTCATAATACCACTGTTATTGTGAGTTGTATCGAAAAATTTAAAAGAAGCAATCTTGTTAAACTATTGATGCTCTACAATTGATATTCTGTACCTTTTTCATGGCTCAAATATTAAGTGAGTTATCTGTACTTTTTTTACTTGTTTTCAGCCTTCAATAAACTCCCATTTCTGCTTATCAGATCTTTATCTAAAAACATAAAATATATGATGAGACGAGATCAATAGTGTGTTATAACCACATATGGGAAATCTGAATAGTTCACACAGCCTCTGCATGATGGAATTTTACTTATGGAGTCTATGCATATAAATAACTAGCTACGGTACCCGGCTTCGCTCGAGAAATCATTTAAGGCTGAATGATGATAGTATTTTTTTGGCCAAGGCTTCAATGTTTACAACTACACTTCCGTCGGCGCGCATTGTTTTGCTGTGAGGGTCAGGCAGGCGACTTATAAATGAAAAATTTTATATTTGAAGAATAAATAAAAATGTGTTCCTAATCTATCCCTTGCCATTTTTTTAATTCACCTTTTTGAATACTTCAAACCATAATCATGGGTAGTATTTATTACAATTAAATAGGTTATATTCATAATAGTAGATCTACTGAGATCTCCCAGTGATTACCACTGGGTAATCACTTCCCGTAATGCCCAGCATTTCACAGGAAATTAGTAAACTCAATTAACTCTATTAGCCTCATCTATTCCTCTCTCGCATTAGAGCTATCAACACTCTTCTCCTTAAATTATTAATTCAAAATATTATTGTAATAATTTATCTACCTGATGGCATTAAATAATAGTGTTACCCTAAAAATAATTTATATTATATTCAAAAAGCTAGTCGAGGGGAAGAGATCGTAGTCGTCCCTGCAACCTAAGTAATACTTTAAACAATCATATCGAGTTTAAGAGCATTTTGTCTTTTTTCATAATGACATTAACGTTTAATTGTTATGATAGTACATATTTGTTTCAATAACATGAAGATATCGGAAATAAGATAGTATATAACCAAAATCAAAGAGTTTGATTCCCTACTACTTCCCCTATCACTCCTTGAGGAAATTCAGCACGATTTTTTTTTTAATTATACATTATACAAATTAAATAATGGAAATGCTCTTATAGTTTAAATTTCTATTGGAAATAAATAATAAAGTTATTTTCTAGGGAAAATAAATAAATGAGGCGAAGGGGGAGGGGGATTTATAATCTCACTAATCCGAATCATACTTAGTACTAAATAACCGAAATAGATAAGACTAAAATATAACATCATTTGTCATAATATGCCTATATTAAAAACACTTAAGTGTTATAAACTTATTTAAATAAGTACTAATAAAATCATCGACTCCCGCTATAGATTTAGCTTATATCCCGTATTTACTTCATTTTACGACATAAGTGAATGAAACAAAAATTGCTCTAAATAACAAAGTAAACAACTTTTGTTATGTGCACCTTTGCCGAAAAACAAATAGAAAATGAAATATCGTGAATTTTTACTTCATGCCTCTCTTATAACTCCCACTCCCGTTCGAACCTAAAAATTTTAATATAACTTATAATCATGGAAGAATTAATGCTAATTGACATACCGAGTTTTGTTAAGTTCGGTTCAGCCGTTAGTGCCCGCTAAAGTTTTTAGCGTATAACTCATTTATACTTCGGTATACGACAAAAGTGTATATAACAAAAGTTACTCCTAATAACAAAATAAACAACTTTTGTTATTTCTATATTTGCCGCCAATAGGAATCGAAATATCGCTATTTTTAATTTCAGGCTTCCCTTATAACCCCCACTCCTGCCCGTCCATAGAAATCTTGGTATGACTTATTATAATGAAGGCCTCACTGCTAATAAACATACCGAGTTTTATTTAGTTCGGTTGAGTCTTTTTTGGCAAATAATATTGTTGACTCCCGCTATAATTTTTAGCGTATAACGCATTTAAACTTCGGTATACGACAAAAGTGTACATAACAAAAGTTACTCTAAATAACAAAATAAACAACTTTTGTTATGTGCATATTTACCGAAAAACCAATAGAAAACGAAATATCGCTATTTTTAATTTCAGGCTTCCCTTATAACCCCCACTCCTGTTCGTCTCAGAGAAAATTAATATAGCCTAAAGTCTAAGTTGGGTTAGTAGTAATATACATACCAAGTTTTATAAAATTTGGTTCAGCCGTTTATGCGTGAAAAGGTAACAAACAAACATACACGAAAGAAACAAAATGCAGATATGGTGTCTATGACATGTGAAACGAAAAGTTATCGTGAAATTTCGCGAAAAAAAATCAATGTACAGACAGAGGTTACAATTTTATATATATAAATAATAAAAATAATGGAATGGAAAATATGTAAATAAAATATCACAAATAAATTTTTCACACATTTATTATGGATGAATTCATAAGAATCATTGTTACAACAATCATAATATATTTACAAATAAACTGGTTTAATTGTCCCATTTATACAAATTTACTCCAATATGTACAAACATAAGAATTACTATACCCTGTCATATGGATACAATATAATTTTTTTTTACTACAGAATTACAACACAAATACAAATACATCTATCGTATACGAAAATATATGACTAGTATTCTTTGTTTAATGGTAGGTGTGGTTAACATGCAGTATGGTAAAGTTTACATATTAAAACAATATTTCTTTCAAAAATTCTATGGTTAAGTGTATACATTTATAAAAGATTGAAGAAAGAATAATTGTTATTGTTGAGAATTTCAAAAATAAAGGTTTAAAAAAGGTAGTTACATTTTTCTTGGTATAAATAAGTATGCAGATGAAAAAAAAAATTAAGTAAACATTCTATATTTCTAAACCTAATGCAAATCTTAAGGTCTTAGATCCTTTATATAATCATTGTTATTGTAAAAAGAAAAAATATATTTATTGCAAAACCTTGATTTTTGTTTATGAATACATGTTTACAGCTAATCTAACATTATTAAAATCTATATAGAAAAATCTAATCAGCAATAAACTATTACTATATTATAAGAAATAGGTAAGTTTGTATCTAGTATTATGTCTAATGTATTCCCTAACGCATAGAACCCCCTGAGCATTTTACACTGATTTGAAGACATAAAACCTTCCTTTACTATTGTTTTAAATTGGTAACAGCTAAAAAGTTTATTTTTATTTTTAATATAAAAGAAGCCTAAAATTTACAGCTCATTTAAGTATATATGCAATTTGTTAAAATGTTTGAAAAATATTAAACTCTATTATTCAGTTTTTAATATTATGTTTTATAAGGTTGGGAAAAGACAAAATTTTAAACCAAACAAATTATATTTATGAGAAACAAAGTGCGAGAAGATTACTTATGGATATGCACTCTGTATAGTTTAGTCACAAATGTTTAATAACACTCTACACACGTACAAAATATTTTCATAATTTCATTTCTGGATCATTCACTTAAGTTAAAATATAGTTACACACTGGGTGGCAAATGATTAATAGACTGTAATTTTAGTTCATGAAGACAATGTTTATGTGACATTACTACCAATTATTTGAAAATTAAGATAAAATAAATAAAACAAAATAAAGAAATGAATTTAGTTTTGTTTTATCAGGAAAATGAATATGTACATTTAAGTATTTTTTTCCTATATATAAATATATGCATATTGTAATAATTTAAAAAAAAATAGATATATTCAACTCTTTTTTTTTTAACAAACCAAATAGTATTTCACTACTTAATTGAAAAAAAAAAAAAAAAAAGAACTTTAAATCCACTCTATTTTGTCGTGTTATAATCTTTTTAATTACAATATCATACAACTTTATATGAAAATAAAATTCTAGTACATTATATGAATATTTCTGCTGCTTTAAACTAGGTATTTTTATGTATGAGTTAGTGTATTTTGTACTAATAACATTTTTTATTAAAATCTGTTTTATGGGAAATTGATATCTTTGGATACACAATTAATGCAGTTTGGATGAACGAGTTTTTGAAACTTTGTACCAACAATGCACAGCCTCCTTCTGTTCATAAAGCATTCATCTTTTATAATTAGTCGATACTTGACATCAGTCTTTCATCGAATGGCAGTATGAACTCGCAGAAATAAGGGCTTGTGACTCGGGATTATAAAATAATTGGAATGTTGAATTTGGTTTTCACACATTAGTCATCTAGTCTCCTTCTAAAGTATATTGTACAAGATCTGTTTTACTTAAACACTAAATAGCTTGAAGGGAGTGCTGTTAACCACTTTATACATAAGTAGTTTCTTTTATAGCTAACAAAGTAAAAATCATTATATACTATTTATATTATAGACTAGACATATAAATAATTAATTCTAAGGAACTTATATACTTGTCACTGGGGTTGACTCTAAATGGCAACTCATAGTCGACCAAGATAAAATATACACTGAATTATTTACATTAACCACCTAAAAGGACTTATAGGTAATGGCAGTTTTATAAATATGGCACATCATATACACTGAAATTAAAAAAATATTTACACAAGAGATATAATAAACATTGAGCCACTTCCTTAATCATTCATATTCCTAGAAGCACATTTATTTTTTTAATTTACTTCCAGGTATATGAATACTTTTGGAAGTCACTGTATAAATATAGACATAAACTCATTTACTATTTACACTCGACACACTTTATGATATGATACAACATGGGGAAATTTGAAGATAATATCTATTATATTGTCTGATATTACGTATTTTTGTAGAAATGTCTAAATACTACAGGTCCACAAATAAATATAATTTTAAAGAAAACATAAGTGGTGCATTTATGGTAACTATTTGGAGGCTCATAAAGGAGTTTTAAGTACAAAAATTGATACACATTAACTACATTGAAGACTACTACTGGCATTGGCATAAAGCATTCATGGCATATGTATAAAACTTAAACGTATGCAAAGATAAAATGTTAATGATCTAGACACCTCTTTGATTCCCACCTGAGCAAAAGAAATTCATTTAGTAGAACTCTTAGTCCTATCATAGCTGTAAAAGACTGGTAACCTATAGATAACCTGTCATAATTAAAATGGTATCAAAATATGGATTAAAAAATAACATTTTAATAAAAATTGTGATATTCCCTTAAATATAATGAGGCCCCCTCCCTTTCTAATGTAATAATACTTTAAAAACAACTGTTATAAATACTTACGGTATATCAAAAACAAATAAAAATTAAGGTAATTATTTTTTTTTGTCATGTATAATTTGGAAGGCCTGTGTGAATTTATCCTAGTCATTAAGTAGTTAAAGACTAATAAAACTAAGAGATCTAGGTATCATTAAAATTGCAAGATGAGTACAAATGCTTTTGGGTGATTACAAAAGACAGTCTTCACATCAATAACAGACTAACTCGTAATATAATTGTACTCATTAGAAAAATAAACTGCTAATTAGTATAAAGAATCCGGACCCACTCACAAATACTAGATAGATTGTTTTGGTTAAGCTTCCTGCAATTTAGGGGCCCATTTGAACTCACTCTAAATGAATTGAATGAATAAATGAATCAAATTGTACATTCAACTTGCAGATGCAGATTGAATAAAGTATAAATTTTAATAAGATTATTTTTTTAAACCCATTTTATTGTATGTCAGTATAGATTGAAACTAACTGCGCTACGGTGGATTTAAGACTCATTCTCAGTTCACAAAGGCAAAAGTTCCTTTCCTCTAGAGCAATTTTAGTGAAGCTAACTTGTTTTTAATAAGAAGGAATTTGGACCATATTTAAGAAAGTCGCAAAGAAATAAAGAATTATGTGAGTAAAACCGTTACTAGCCTGCGCAAGAAGATTGTGCCAAATTGAATATGTCATTATTGTGGGAACTGTCAATCATAAGAAAGAAATTTTTGTGACGTCCATTCAGAGTTGGTGTCCCTGATAGTCTTGTAGTCAGCAAATTTTCTAAGTTTGATCAAGTTCTTGAAAGGGACAGTACTAAAAATGCGTAGTGTGAAAGCATATACAAAAACCCATACATAGTCAAAGTCACAAGCTTCTGAATACTTTAAAATAATACCCAGGAAAGAAAGGATGGAAATTTGTAAAATGGCCATCAGATCAACAGTCATTTTTGACAGTGAAACGTGAATTCATATCTCAATACACATCCAACATAAGTTGATCACTAAAAGCACCGTCGCATTTGTTCAATTGATTTTATTTAAGGTGTTGTTGCTTACAGGCCCGAAGGCAGGTGCGCCCCTTCTTAAGTCAGAGGCAGAGAACTCTTTCATGGGCACAAGTCGGCCCTGCTAAGGGCCTACAACTACTGGGTCATTGACGAACACTCGAAAATGAGCTGTTCGACTTAACAGTATGTAAAGTGATAAGTGATTGAATGAATCTTCAAGACATCTTGCTTATTGTGAGCACCCATTATGCATTATTTGCATTTTTCCCTTGAGGGAATTCTGCTATTGAGGTTGTACTCATGACGCGATTTTCAAAAAACTTCTTAAATGGGAAGACGAAAATGAGGCCCGCTCAAAAAATGTTCATATACAGCCTCGAAATGTTTTTGATGTCTACCCATGAGGTACGCTAATCTCGAATCTCCTAACGTCTTTCTTTAGAACTTCTTACTCAAGTGCTAGCCCTCATGACCGATTTTGAAAAAAATAACCATTGCATTTCTTCTCAATAATAAAACAAGCCTCCTTTCTATACAAATATCCTTTAAAAGTTATTCGGAAGGGAGCAATATTAAAAAGTGTCCCGGATTTTGAGCAGAAAAATATGGCCATCTATCATTGCACGAAGGTGGTAGCTGTTTTGAGAAAAAACAAATATATATTATTTTTCATACAAAATGTATATTTCACAGGCAGTGTAACTAGATAATCTTAAAAGAAAATGTAATAGAAATTTTAACTAGAATTTTAAGCTCTTTCTGTGTGGCCTTTCCTTCATTAATTATTCACAGAAAGGTGTAGCGTAGCTCAGATTTTGCAGGTGGATAGGCCCCGACATCACCTTCCTGGGCAGAGTTGCTCATGAGATATGCAAAGCTACAAAAGTGGCATTTACTACTGTGGTAGAATTGCAAGCGTTGGATGATATGAATAAAAACCAATTGTTACCAATAACTATTGATGAGATTGGACCCGGTTTTGGACGATATAGATAATGGGCTGAGAGATTAAAAGGTGAACGCGGGTAATATGAGAGATACACAGGTCTATATCAAACGTAGGCCTAAGGTTGGTATCGTAAAAATGCGCGGATGGAGGATTGAGGAAGTGGAAATATTCCCATTAGAGGTGGCGCCCTCACCTCTCTCATGGTAGAAAATCCTATTACTTCCCCCCTCCACTTAGCTGGCAGGGAATTTTCACGCTTAGAGTCCTACCGTTCCAGCGGTAACTAGATCGGAAAATGGCGACCCTTCAGCGTCCCCTCAGGCCATTAATCATCATGTCGCGTCCCTCTTTCCAACTATTACTTCCTAGGTGAATCAAAAGTGACACGGAAGCTGCTTTTATAGGAAACCAATTTTTCCGGATGTTGTTGGACTTTTCGCCTTCAGAGGTTTCAATAATTGTTTAGTCATTGTAACAAAGATACACAGAAATGAAATTGATTCTTTACATTTGATGGTATCTGAATACTTTCTCTTTATGTCTTGCAAGGTCATTGGGGACGACAAGCTAGTTTGAAGCATTTAAGATCGTCAAAATACTCTAAATAATATAAATTTATTAATGTTTTTAGTAGATTTCCCTTAGGGGAAATCAGTTATTGAGGTCGTACTCATGCCGCGATTTTCGAAAAATTTCTTCAAATGTCTATCGATCCTACCCAGGAGATGACGAAAATGAGGTCGTTCAAAACTATATATATGTCTGTTAACACTCTAGCGGTTGCAATTGTTGTTTAATCGTCAACAAACTCGGTATTTTATGTAAAAACAAAGATCAAGTTCGTTAACGGCTGAAATCGGACCAGTAGTAGGGGGGGGGTCTAGAGGGGGAAATTTCGAAATATCTCCGTTACTGTACGTCGGATTGAGAAATTGTATATAACCAATCTTATTGCAAATTAAATTTACTATAAATATTGTTATATACATTTATTCCCTATCTTGTAACTGTTCGGCACTCGTATGGAGATTTCTCAACTGTTTAACTTTACGTGGGAAATCTGCTTAGTTTACGCAGCCCCTGCGTGACGGACTTTTTTGATTGGTGGGTTCAGTGTGGTGAGATACCTCCTGCTGACGTATAGTGCTAAGAAATATATTTGCGAAGGAAATCATTTGATTGACATTATCATCTGATAGGATTTCGAGGGAATGAAAATTTAATAATTTAAATGTTATTCTACTATGTATGTATTTACTAAGCCATGAATGCTTTAACACCATTTGTGCACATTGAATTCATTCTCAAAGTGTAGTAATCCCTTTTGGGTCTGTCTAATTCCTGATTCTAAACTTTATATAGAGACGAGATTTTTTTAAAAAAAAAAAAAACATCTCATCATCTATGTTGAGATAGTAGAAGATAGCATTGATACTACTCTTTCAGAAGCCACTGTACAAAATTAATAAGAACCATCTGTAAAGCACCTTACGAAAGTAACTTCTTTTGTCAGACTATTCGTTAATAAATGCAAAATGTTTTGATTTCTCATGATGATGTTTAAAAACTTGTGGTATTTTTTTCCATACACCTCACACGTTTTCTTTAAAACTCGACTGTTCATGTTTATGCTTTAGAATACTTAGTATCCTATTTTAACCGAAGGGCTGATTTTATCAGCCTTAAAGTACTGCTTTATTGAAATTGTCTTTTGTCACCAGAAAATGGAGTGCCGGATTGAGCACACTATTTGCGGTAAATTCCTCACAAACTTTCATACTCATGCCATGACTTAAGATGAGACTCGGATTGTGAGAGCCGTTGCCTCCTGGCCGACAGAGCGGCAGGAGTGTCCGCCCTTACGGCGGTCCCCTGAGGCTAAACGGGGCCATAGTAGCTGCTGAGCGGAGTCGCCCTCTGCTGTCATACGTGGCTAAGAGGTCCCTTGTAGGGATACTGGTGGAAGGGAGCAACATGTGGGCCACTCAGGAGGCTGGAGCTAGCGGCGACGGTCGATGCGGCTAATAGTGGCTTCTTCCTCTGGTTGGCGTCTGGGCGAGGCGCTGGGGCACATATCCTACTCCAGAGTCTGCGCCAAGAACCCAAGGTCTTTCCAGACCATATCCAGACTCCAGAAGTGATTCCGACAGCCAAAGCCATGAAGTATTTGAGCAGAGTGATGGAGTAAACAGGTCGCATGATTGGCTCACGACAGGGGCAAACTAGGGGAGAAACCCATTCTTCTTGGAGTGAGCTTTCGTATAGATGGCATATTATAACGATAGTAGCAGGAACGGCGTAGAGAAAGGAAAATATTCCAATACGAATCATCAGTTTCTCGAGTTTGTTGGTTTTGGCTCTTCCTCCTTGTTGTTTTATGACATTCCTTATACGGAAGAGTGAAACGAATCCTCCAAGCAGAAAAGACATACCCAGCAAGAGGTACACAAGCAATGGACCTAATACAAACAACCGTAGATTGTCAGCGTTCGTAGAGCCCACGTAGCATATACCGGCAATAGGATCACCATCAACTGCTTGCATTACAAGAACTCCAACAGATTTAAGTGTTGGTATAAACCATGCTGCTAGGTGAAAGTACTGAGAGTATCCAGCAATAGCTTCATTGCCCCATTTTAGTCCTGCTGCTAAGAACCACGTAAACGACAAAATTACCCACCAGATAGAGGAAGCCATTCCAAAGAAGTAAACCAGAAGAAACACCAATGTGCAAGGAGTTGGGCCGGAAGCATGATAGCGTAAGAGTTTCCCATCGCAAGCAACTTCTTCATGTCCTAGGCCAACTCTAGTCAGATATCCTATACTCACCATAAAATAGCACGCGGAAAGGAATACTATAGGCCTTTCTGGATATTTAAAACGTTCTGTGTCTATGAGGAATGTGGTAAGAGTCATCAGCGTTGAAATGCAGCAAAGGGACGACCACAAAGTAATCCATACGGAAAGAAACTCTTGTTCTTCAGCAGTAAAGAAAACTCCTTTGCAGGGAAAACCGCAGTTAGGCACATGGTGCACGAATGTCCTGTTGTACAGTAGGGGATTGTCCCTGTCTATTGGTATCAGAGGAGATCTACACTTGCAAGTGCAATCTTTCTCGTGGCATTTTCTACCCCGACATTTGGTTGGCTTTTTGGTAGTTTTAGGTGCTTCTGTTCTGTTGTTCATTTCCATGCAGAGGTTTTCCGGATCTCCCTGTTCGGGAAGTTTTTCGCATGCCATTCTTTCCGGCCACTGAAAGCCATACTGCTGCATTAGCGGGGCGCATCCTGACCTGGCCCTCTCACAGACAGACCGACAGGCTGGCAGAGGCTTGAGGTAGTCTTCGATACAGATCGGAGCGTAGACGGAGCAGAGGAAAAACTTGAGGTCTGGTGAACACTTGATCTCGACGAGAGGCCAGAACTGGTGTACTTCGAGCCCGGCTTCATCCTGGGTGTCGTGATTGAGGTCATTGGGCATGGAAGTCAAGTTGTATCCGATACCCCTACACATGGGAATAGTGATCTCCTCACAGCGTCTTCCAGACAGGGGCGGGTCTATGACAGGGGCCAGATCTCCAGCCTCTGTCCAGCCCCTCACCGCCCACAGCAGCACCAGTAATCGCCCCAACACCATCCGGCTACCCTCTCATCTGAAACAATAAAATAAATATTCGTTAATTATCATAGATCGTTTCATAATTCAGTGTAAAGAAGGAAAACATTTCAGCTATTATAAGTATAGCAATCATATATCAATGAGAATTATAAAAAAATAGATATAAAAACTATGATCTTATAACCTAATATATAAAACGTGTAATAGCACCTTTTATTTTATGCATTTACGTCCACTTTATGCTACTATTGCTAATTGGGACGGGTTCCCACCCTTTCCTAGCCAGAGTAGGACTAAGGATTTCATTTAACAAGACCTTCATGAAATAAATTCCTGTTTGCCCTAGCGAACTTTTATTTTACATAAGTATACACGAATAGGCTTACTTTGTTGTTATCTAAAGAAACAAAGAATTTGTAGAACTCAAGGGATCTTTAATGGGAAGAGTAAATATGACTTGATGAGGGATGCTTTTTATTAAAGTTAATCTCATTTACATGTGAACGGGAAAGAAATACTCTTTCTTGGAAAGAGAAATCTGCTCTAGAGCAACATTTTTAGAGAGCAATTCGCCCGTAGCGTTCATAGACTGACCAAAATGGTCATGAACTCATAGTGGTAACTGTAGCTTGAATGTTCCTCCGGTGTAGTTTATACTCTTTTCTTGTGGCTTTGACATACGTGAGCATATAGAGGAATGACTTCATTTAAATACTATTCAGATCATTTTTCCTTTTAGCAGATTTCCCTTAAGGGAAATCAGCTATTGAGGTCGTACTCATGACGCGATTTTCGAAAAATTTCTTCAAATGTCCATCGATCCTACCCAGGAGATGACGAAATTGAGGTCCGTTCAAAATTATATATATATATATATATATATATATATATATATATATATATATATATATATATTTGTCTGTTAACGTTCTAGCGGTCGCAATTTTTGTTTGATCGTTACGAAACTCGATATTTTACCGTTTTATGTAAAAAGACAGATCAAGTTCGTTAATGGCTGAAATCGGACCAGAGGGAGGGGGGTTTTGAGGGGGGATTTTCTAAAATTCCAAATATCTCCGTTATTATGCATCGAATCGAAAAATTGTATATAATGAATCTTATTGCAAATTAAATTTACTATAAATATTATTATATACGTTTATTTTCTGTTTTGGATATTAACCGAGATATTTGCATTTTTCAGTTTTCAGCAAACCGCCACTTCTACTCATGTTACGTATAATGTGATTTATTATGTAGCAGAGTATTGTTACTCTGCTACATAATAAATCACATTATTGGAAGTTTAAATAACAAAAATTGTATTCAAGAGACCTTTATTATACGAGATACATGCAAATCCCATCTCCCCCCCCATCTTAAAGTTTTGGACTACTAAAATTTTATTGATTGAGATAACAATTATTCTGACTCATTATTAATTACAGTACTAGTTATAGTAAATAGTTCTCAATAAAACTAATGTGTTATATTCTGATATATTTCAGTAATTGTTTTTCTTTCCGGTGTGAGGCGGGCCCACCCGTTTGTTTACATTTTTAACCTAACGCTTCCTGTCGGGAGGTTATTGAAATTGGATGAAACAGTTCTTATTTCCGTTTGTATTTATTCACGGTGTTGTTGTGTTAGCAGTATGTATATTCATCTATTACTAAACTTCACGAGGGAAATCTGCTTAGTTTACGCAGCCCCTGCGTGACGGACTTTTCCTTACATTTATCAATGATGCGGGGTTTTTTTTGCCGTTTAATTGCAAATGGCGAAGCGGAAGAATCTTTTAAAAGAAACATAGTCAAATCCGGGCTTGGGTGGACCTTGCTAAGCCCCTATTGTTCTATAATCCAATCAGTAGTAAGGGTATACACTAGAGTGTGAACTGGCAGATGGCTATCAGCTGCCGATTGCTGTGTACACTGGGATTCGATAGGACGCTCCACTGAGCAGAGTGTGAACACAACACTTAATTGGATGATGGCTGGAGTTGACGAAGGGGTTTCCTGGCGTAGCCATTGGCTCTCGGATCAACGACTAATAGCTCATACTCAACCAATCGGGATTCACCGGAAACACAATCTCTGGCTCTCTCTTCTAGGGTATGGTTTACAGTTATTTTATCTGTTGTATTTGATGTTCCTTCGTCGAATTTAGGCGAGACAAGCTCAAACTCCTCTTTAATCGCTAAATTATAATTAAATATTTTAGTTGATCAAAATAATGTTTTCCGTGCGAAACATAGAGGAAAAGCTACTTCTGTAGACCACGAAATAGGAAAATCTCAGATAGAACGCTTTCCAGAGAAAAGAGACGGACATCCCTTCTCTAAGATCCCTAGTTTTCAAATCGCTCTTTCAGGTGATCATGTAACCAACTATGCTTCTTTTTGGTTTGGTGGTATCGGTTGATGAGATTTAGCTAATACCGTCACTAATTTATAATCCAACATAAATTTAATAGCAGAACGTATGCTGAACTCAAGATGACACCAACTTCCTTCCGTTGGTTTCTTCTGCTCTAGACTAGCATGTTTTCCTATTTTGCTCAGCAAAAGTTCAGAAGAAAGGCTTTTATTTCAGCTTTCTTCTTCTCACGTTATGTAGAAAATTGACCGGCTCTGTTGAAAATTGTCTGCACGATCCTCTGGCCTTTAATAATGGATCTTATTCAATGAAAGTTCAAGCATTTTCCTTGTTTTAAACCTACAGAGCGATGTTGCCAGCTTGAGGTTTTCTAGATGTGCTGTTGACTAATTTAGAAAAAAAAAACAGATGGGAACAACTAGTTGAATTCAGGTAGTTAAGAATAACTACACACGTTTGCAAGGAAGAACAACTCCACTACAAAAATAAATACAAAAAATGCAGAAACATAAATAAGCATATATTTCAGCAATACTTATGGGACTTTGGCTGTCCTCCATTACAAAATTATAGTCCTAATTTGCTATAATTCAATGGGACACCTAATTCCGTAAATCAATTCAATAGTCGATTGGATAATTATTCTCCGCTGCTATTATAACATGTAAATTGATAACAATTAAAGAACAACACCACACAATGATGATCGGGTTATTAATTAATAGAAATAACTATTTTTCAACATTTCTATAGGAATTAATACGTTTTGATGGCAAGACTAGTCAAGTTGAACAAACGTCCTCACAAAGCCCCCAGAGCGGTATAAATAAGTGGTTAGGCTGTATATCAGCTGTGCTCTGGGGGAATACACGTGTGTCCCCGTGATTTGTCATTCCCCGCCATCCTTAAGCCAGTCAATGATTAACTACTCCCACTTATTCCTGCGACCCTATACAGCGTTTTTGTTCGCTGCCTCCCCCTTTTCTGGCACCGGCTCCGATTCCATGAAAAATTGTTAGTGCTTCTTGTCTTATTCATATTTTACACTCATTATTTTTAAGGGTAGCTAATTAATCTTACTCGTATTTTTTATTCTAATGGTTCTTAATGAGTGGAGGACTTAAGTAGCTTTCTAAATTATGTGTTAAATATTGATTTTAAGGTTTTGTAGCAATGGAGGAAGATAATCTCAAACAAAAATCGACAAATCAAAAATTTTAGAATCATCCCAAAGGAATGAAACTGAATTCCAGTGAGGAGCATTGTACAAGATTTTCTGGAGTAGACCAACCAGAGAGAGACTTAGTAGAGTTGAATTATGCAATAAACTGAAAGCCAAATATTATGACATGTCTAAATACTAGAGATTATTTCATTGAATTGGCTTGGTCTGGAATGCTGGGGCTTTGCATTCCAGTTCTCTTCAACTGACCTCCTAGTCTGGATGTCAAACTCGGTAACCAAGGAAAATCGGCCACTGTGTAACCAGGAGACGTGAAATCGGTCCCCACAGGCTAGGATGAAATGAAATAAAATGTATTTACTTTCTATTAAATGTTTAAAAAATAATAGGATACGTCAAAAATGTTTTCTGCTCTATTTTAACAAAACATACAAAATTTAAATATATTTCAATACATCCCCTTACATATTCTTACAATTCACATTTTAATAATACATTGGATGTAAACATGTTCAAATACGAAAGAATATATTTTCTAACATCATACTGTCAGTTCATGAATTATTATATTAAATCCGTTAAGTATTGAACCATTATTATGCATTTTGGCAGGCTTCAATGGAAAGTTTAAGTTATTCTACGTCTGACATTCAATATAAATGATGAGAAACTTCCCTCCACCTTAAAGAGACAATATACCTCATCAAAAATTATTTGCTGTGCAACAGCTACGAAAATGATATTCGGGATTTTGTACACTATTCACCCCCCATTTAAAAGCATACATTATAGATGAACTTTTTAAATTCATTATTAAACATTGAATACGTTTTTATAGATTTAATAGGTTTTGGTATCACATACTAGATTCTATTCTACCCTTATACGTTAAAAGGGTATGTAAAAAGTTCTGGAAATTCATGGGGATATGAAGCAGAATGGTTAGTTATTCTTGATTCGCTACATAATACCGTATATATTCACGATTATTAATTTCGCTTTTTCTCTGAACCTCCGTTACATTCCAGTGGAGTTTATAAAAGAGTTTGGTACGGTTGTACAACAATGCAGCAGCTAAAGAGTAAGAAGACGAACACTCAAATTTAAAACGACATTCCGATCTAGGGTGGATCGATGTTAAATATTTTGTTCTAAAGATACGCCACGAGCACAAACTCAAAATTAATGTAACTACGTGTGTAACAACTTCATATAATTCGTTTTTTCAAGTTCAAAATAACTTGACGTACACAACTCTCATAATGAAATATGCAATTGCAAACTTCCATCATTTTTCCCTAGCGCCTATGAATTTCAATATAATTACTCACTTTATAATTGCTGTTAGGTAAACTGACAAATCCATTTCTTTTAATATTTCAAAACGTTGATTTTTGACTTCCATTTGTAGAACTTCAAAGAAGCAGATTATTTCACTTTCTGTGATTTTATAATTTCTAATGGTCTTTAGAGAAAGAAACGTCAGTGTATATTTAATCCCAGGTCGAAGTGTATAAAAGGGAAAAGAAATACTTAATGAAGAAGAATTTTCCTGATATTTGCTAATTTAAAAATATTACGAGGGTCTTGGTCTGGAGTCCCGAGGGACCCAGCTACACTTTTCAAAGCTGGTTATTAAGCCATAAATTCTTGAGGAAAAATGATGAAGGCGCCCTCATTTCCGATGATAAAGCACGCCACAGTCCCTAACTTGGGAGTTTTTCGTATTTTTTCACCCATACGCCGGCTTCCCTAATACAAATGTTGGGCTATATATTGAGATGGTCTAAAGCCCACCACTTTCAAAGAGTTTAAAGAAATATTTGTCAGTTTTATTCCCATATTTCAGTTTTTTCATTTTTAATGGTAAGCCTGAAGATTTAGGAGAATCTAAAATAGTCAACCACATTCACGAACTCCTTTACTCAGGATGTTTCAAAAAGAATATACGTATTTCCCAATTAGCTTTAGTTGCAAAAAGTGGACTTAAATAAATAATAATAATATATTATAGAAAGTTCAAATGGACTCGTCCCAAAAACAACAATAGCAGGCACCAAAAATTTAAATCTGCCAACAACAATTATAAAGGAAGCACAGCAAGGGGTACTTCTTGATACTGCCAGAATCGTGCGCAAATTTTAAATTCCCCTTAATATGTCTCAATCACAAACTCCATATCGGTTGGACTTTCCCCCGATATGGATTTTATTCCAGTTTTTACTGAGTATAAACCTCACCCATAATAAGAATAATATACGTATTACAAAGTATTATTTTGTCCAAACTATCGATAGCTTTGCCTCAGTTCGGCTATTGGAGAAACGATTACATAGTCTCGTTTATACTATAGCCACCAGATGTCAGTAATATTCTGTTTTGCTTTGTAACAGCCACATGTTTAAAATGGCTACTCCGCAGCAGAAATCATTTTGCATTCTCTAGTTTGAAAAGGGCAACTCCGTGATTACAGTGCAAAGACGTTTCAGGTTGAGGTACCAAATTCATTCTCCGAATGAGTGGAACATTCGCAGATGGTATCGACAGTTTGTAGATACAGGATGTTCATGGAAAGGAAAGACTCCTGGCCGTGTTCGTGAATGTTGCAGGAATTCAAACTGCTCTCAATTCAAATGTATGAGGAAGCAAAACAGAAGTGTCTAGTGTCAATAATATAATATAGACTAGTGTTCGTTTCCCCAATAGCCAAGCCGAGGCGCAGCGAACCGATAGTTTGGACAAAATAATACTTAGTAATATCTATATACTTTTTGAAACACTCTGTTTTTTGAACACAGAAATTGTTTAAGTTCTTTGACATGTCAGTACGCCAATACTGGGTGATCTTAAGTCAAATTTACTCCACTTGTTTTTTGTTGGATGATCTGTTCCGGAAGGCAATGGAAAACCACTGCGTGTCCTTGTGGTCGTCTTTTTCCCTTGTTCGTTCCCGAGGGGATCAGGATTTACTGCTCAATGATAAACAGTCGCCAGGCGTAACAACACACACGGAAATATATGTTACGTTTTCATTTAAAAGATAGCATGAGTATGAGCACAACAATTTAATGTACATGTTTCCTTGCCTAAATGACATAGGATCAGCTTGGAAAAAAGCTACTCGTTTATAGCCAAAGAAAATTAAAGAGTGATTTCATGCAAACATCAATATTTGACAGTGCATATTATTACCCAGTGTAAACTGGTAGCAAGAGACCGGCCTGTTTATCTGTTGAGATATTTCGGAAGTTGAATCGTAAAACTGCCGTAATAGAAGTGTGGAATGGACAGACTGATTGCTGTTGTTTTATCGAAGGCTGTTGACGCAGTCTACAACTTTTATAGTTTCGTGGCGTCAGTTACAGCTTCTCAATGGATTTATAATCTCTTGTGTAACTTATATGGTCAAAATTGTACGAATTTTGGTCGATTAATATATATATATATATACATTAGAAGGCTGAATATTGACAGGATAGATTATTTCGTAAGGCATATGACATTGTAATTAAATAATAACATTAAATAATTATTATTATTATTTATTAACGTCCACTTTTTGCAACTTAGGCTAATTGGGACAGGTTATCTACAATTTACCACCCTTTTCTAGCAAGGATGGGATTTTAGGATGTTAAACATTAAATAAGAGAATCTTACTTTTCCCTAGCAATATTGTGGTTCCTTAAGGACATTGGAACACATTCTGTTCTTTTAAGCTTTACCAAGCTATCCTGTAACAGTTTTCTCTCTTCCAAAGGCGGCCTTACACAAGAGAGATCACTACACTCTATGGCTGTTTGATGGCAGTCGTTTATTAAAAGTTAGACTAGTTGAAAAATTTTCTAATTATACAACGGTTCTCGGGTCCAAAATGTTCCTGTTATATCAGACAGTCATGTGTGTTCAAAGCTCGAGAACATACAGGCCAGGAAACTGGTACATGTGCTCTCTCGTGTGGGAGCTGGTTAGCAGGAGACTGTCCCTTCCATAGGATCGCTAAACCATCGTAGCGAATCCTCAGTCACCAGAGAAGCGTTGGATAGGTGTAGGTTGGATTAAGGCTGTAATGGCTAGGTGCCTCCTACATTGCTGCCACACTTCGAATGGGTACACAATGTTATATCAGACGGAAATATAGACTGCGGTAAGTTCAGCTCGTTAAATATTATTTATAATACTTATTTTTTGTTTGGATTTACTTCAATTAAGGTTAATCGGGACTGGTTATTAACAGGTGTCCTCCCTTAGCCAGATAGAACTAGGTATTTTATAACGTGAGCCCGTGAAATGTCTAACCCACTTGGTCCGCATAATTTCCCTTTTAATGTATTTTAGTCGGTTTTTTTCCCACCCCCTGATTTTAGACTCACTAAAACGAGGGAGTATATTTTTACTATTATCTCCAGTTGTACGTCCAATCTGTCGATATTACATGGAGTGGAGTCGTTATATTGTATATTACAAACTGGTTGTTCAAAAAAAAACTTCAAGGAGCCATAATTACATATAATTAAATACAAATATAGGTTAATAACATATGAAGGGCCAGGGGGAAAAAAGATGAAAGTGACCAAAAAGTGATTTCGAGAAAAATGAAAAACAAAGTTTGATTTCTATTAACTCCTTTTGTAATATAATCATATCTTCTTTTTTAGTGTCTTAATTACTAATAGATATTAGTAATCAATATATGCAGTCACATGTAGCTCCTAGGAGAAATGATAAAGGTGAAAAAAAAAAACTTAATGAACAACTTATATTTTACTCACAATGAACAAAAAATTTTATGAAAATTTATTCATCTGGGTAATCCAGGTATACATCTTCGCTGTCATCGTGAACAGCTGCTGGATTTATGCTGGGCAAATTCTCAAAGAACGCCTTCGCAGCAGGGTTAACCAAAAATTTTTTAGTTGTTGCAAGTCGTTGAACTTTGGTTGAGAAATTGGCAATGGTCCATCAAACAGGTTAGTTAAAGGTCTACGTGGAGCAGGACGTTTTATTGTGCCCCCCCCCTTTTTGGTGGTTGCCAAAGGATTTCAGCGTCAATGTAACAACCAGAAAGTGTTTCGGTGAAAATTTTTTGAAGGATGTTCATTCATGACCTTTAAACAACGCACGGGCCTAGTGGGAAAGGGACAATTTTTCAAGTACATAGGATTCAAAAATTCTGTTCATGTCTTGAAAAGTTCTTGCTGGCAGTTGATCAGTGCAAAGGGCGACGGCCTCTCTCTGCTATTTCTTATAACATCCCTCCATTCATCGGGCAACTCAACCTAAGTATGCTGGTTGATGTAACTCATGTTTTTATCACATTCGAGGTATGAATGCCCTCGTATGGGAAAATATACTTCAACACTGTCGAAACGATGCTTCTCAATCACTAAATGATGAAGGTAACGAATTACGGTATAATTTTTATTCTGCACTGCACAGGAATCGCAAACTATCGCTTGTGACATTCATCTATTTTTCCCCTTACCCCGAATCTTTTCATGCACATTTCGGTCGATTCTCATCATTTCCCCCCCCCCCTTGTTGTTCTACCAGATGATATTACTCCTTCAGAGCCCCTTGATAGCGCTAATATCTTAAAATCTACGAAAAAGTGACTTTCATCTTTTTTCCCCCTGGCCCTTCATATGCAGTAATAAGAAAGTAATAACTCCTAAAAGAGGCTGAAAAGAAAATATATAGGAATCCCTTGATGATTTCAATTTTAGGAGGTTACTTGACCAATAAAAAATTCACCTTCATGGAATTTCAATATTTATATCACCTATAAATAACATGAAGGCACTAGTAAATGCAAAGAGCAGATCGTCTTTTGGAACAGGTCCTTTATGTCTACTAAGCATTAATCTTTTCATTAGTTTGTCGTTAGGTCTGGATACAATCAAGTATGGACATAGTCTGTTCTGTTCGTCCGTCACACAAGCACTGGCTACTTCTACTGTAAGTAGCTTCTAGTCAGTCGATGTCGAGCTAGTTTATAATTGATGATACTTTTTTTTGTATCTTGTATGTTACTAATTTTGAATTTCAATTGTTTCTCGATCCGCAGTCCTTTCATAAGTCTTGCATAGTCAGTTGGCGTCAAACTGAATTCAATGTAGCCCAGACACATTCAATGCATGTAAGAATGTTTCGGATAGAATGTCCCCTTGGAAATATATGATTTGGAGCAAAGTGTCCGCTTTCGAAACGGGTATTCGTTAACTAGTTCCAACCAAGCACATTCCATAAATATAGCCAACTGGAGTGGGCGAACAGGAGCGGAAAGTAACTAAGAGAGATTAGCATCAGTAATTATGGAGTTGGTAGACACGGGAGGAAGTGGATTCGACGTAAAGGACTTTCATAGAAAAGGTGATATAGTCTCTGGATAAGGTTCTGGTAGTAGAGAGCTTGCCTTGTTACCGCTCTTAAGTGTTCCAGCTATTCGCTTTGTTTGGAAACATTCCTACTCTTAACTAACTTTCCTGTTGTTTCCTTAACTGTCAAAGAACAACATCTAATTTTCCTGTTTAATTACCCAACTGAGTGGAGTACATTTTTATTCAGCCAGTACGTTCAAGAATCTCTAATGCCTCATGGTAGCAAGTTTCCCTATGGCTTACTGTTCGTAAGTAAAAAAAAAATCGCAATAAAAGTTAATGTAAGGCATTTTTTTTTTTTACAGTTTGTTACAAGAATATACAAGGACCCCGTTCATCCTAGTTTCTCTTGCTAATTGTGCATATCTAGGTCAAAAAACAGTATTTGAAGATCGAAAAATTTTCACAATAACAGAAATATTTTCAATTTTCTCCAGTGAATATGTTTTGTCATTTAAGATGTGAGACATTTAGTGGAAAAGAAAGTTCGATTTACGTATGAGATGGAATGAGAACATTTTTTTAACGCCTATTAAATAATTCGGGCAATGCAATACAAATATTTTCAAAGGACAATGGTTTTAAATTATTCTTGATTTTATATATATATATCTTTCTTTGACTCGTCTATTTGTAATTGTATTTATTAGTTAACGTCAACTTTTTGCAACTAAGACTACCTGGGACGGGTTATCTACAAGTTACCACCCTTTTCTAGCCAGGGTGGAACTAAGGATTTTATTTAATGTTTTTCGTCACTAAATAAATTCCTGTTGCCCAGGCGGGAACCGAACTCGCCACTCTAGGTTTACCAGAGTGAGATAATGGTCAGCGCTGTAACTCATATGACTAACCAGAACCCCAATTTGACTAGTCTATGGCAGAGGTAAACAAAAAAAAAAATAACTTCAAATGATTATACAAATCATTTTTATTTCTCAACTAGCTTTGCTTCCATATGCCACCTCATCAGGAGAAGTTCTACTACACAAAAAAAAACAAAAAAAACCAACGGCTACATCATTCTCTAAGACCTGCCATTAAATGTACCAGTCGGAGAATACGGGTACCTTACGATGTATGGGTAAAGTCAGCTGATCTATATCGATACGTCATGAAATAAAAATATGTCGATTATTCCTAATAAAGTGTAGCCTAAATCGTAAATGAGAAGTTTATAATTCATTTAATATCACTCTAAAGTTTATAATAAATTAAAATATATATAATTCATATGTTTTATTTCTGTTTTCTTATTGACCACATTTTTCTCTATTTTTTATAATGTGCATATTCTTTTTTATCCTCCTCTTGCTGAAATTTCTTTCTTTTTCTATTATACTTACATTTTCAAAATCAAATTTATGGCTTATTAAATAAGTTTTTAATTACAAAAAAGAGAAACAAAAAAAGTTACTTTAAACGTGATAAGTGATATCAGTGAGATACATGCAAATACGTAGTGCGATGACGTCACGAATTAAGATTTTGCGGTCGCGAATTGAAAATATTTATTTCTTCTTTAACATACTCCATATTTAACTGTTTCATTCCACACAGTTAATTGTTGAAATGGGGGAATTTTGAAAATTCAAAATATTGCCATTATTATGAGTCGTATCGCAGAATGTTATAGAACCAATCTATTGGGGCTCTACAATTGTTCTTCTATACATTTTTTCGTAACTCAAGTATTAAGCGAGTTATTAGTACTTTCTTGTTCACTAGTGAGTCTTAATAACACGTGAGAAATCTACTTAGTTTACGGAGCCCCTGCGTGACGGGCTTTTCCTGTTTGCGGAAACGTAAGATTCTTGAGCTAATGAGATTTCAAAGTTTATTTTATAAACTGATCAAAAAGACTTACCAGTTCCGTTTATTCTTTGGAATAGTAATATTAGGTTAGGTGGTTCTCGTCCATCATAATAGTACAAAACCATTGGGTATATTATTATGAAGACGCTATGCATTTTTAACATTTAATGAACTAAATTCTTTTTGATTATATTTCGTAGTTGTATAATGGACCAGGCGAGGGATGGGGGATAAAAAAAAAGTTAGGCCCCGAAGAAGAAAAGCGAGATTTGCGAGTAAGAAATGAGAAGTAGCACGACCTCTCATGATATCAAGTCTTAATTAACGCCAAATGGACGTGGACAAAAAATGGGAGTTTATTGTAAAAAAGTGGAAATCGTGCGGAGGGTAAAGGAGCGCACTAAGGCATCCGTATTTGGGGCCTAAAAAAGAGCTGAACCTGTTTTGTTGGTAGCTCCGGGCCGATGAATCAATCAGCTGCTCTCTTCCTCCAATAACATTAATACTTTTTGACACATAATTACTCAATCTCGCCACCATTCATACTTCCCATTATAATTATGAGTATTCTGAATTTTTCAAATCACATTAATTAATTTAACCGGCATGGCTCAATTTGTATACGACTTAAATCTCTGTGTGAGTTATTGACGTCATTAAAAATACACAAGGAATAATTCGAGTTTCAGAGGGCTTTCTAGGCCTCAGATGCATCCGAATAATAACTCTGATAATATTCCAAGTGCAAGAAAATTAGCATTAACAATGGCGGTATTTACGGTTTGACGTTCCTTTATTAAGATCATTTCTGTATGATACCATATGGCAATGTATAAATCTGGTGGGGCTCAAGCGCGTTAATGTGAGGTTACATTCGGCCCTCCAAGACCACGGCCTGCATGAGCAATTATAATTTGTTTAGTTAAAACTCACTAAATGACAGTCTTAGTACAATCCTTGCTAGGAAAGAGAGGCAAAGAATAGATAAACTACCCCAATAGCGCCATAATAGTATACATCCGACGTTAATAAACGATAACACATAAATCTTTTAATGTATGTAACTTCATAGTTAGGCGTCTGATGTGAAATCATACACTAACCTATTTTGGAAAAATTGCAATTAAGAGTGGGAGTTTGTTTAAAAAAAAGACAAAATTCGAATGCATCTCTTGATTTACAATGTGTGTAAAACAAAATTTACTACATCAACGATATTGTTTATTTAACCTTTTTCGAAGTAAAGCTACTAAAAGAGATATTTTCCATTTTATATGGTTATTGCTTCCTCTGAACCCCACAGCTGGTTCATTTCAGCCATTATCGAACATATCCATTAGATACATACTAAATCATTAAATTTAATATAATTTTCGCACAGATTAGAGTTCCTCTTATAGAATATTGTATGCTTGTGCTAGTGAGTGTTTATGATGTGTAAGCGCTCACACTCATACAAAAAGGTGTTCACGAAAGATATAAAGATTTATTTTCTTTTTGGTATTTATTAACAGCCATTATTATGCTACTTTGCCAAATTGGGATGGATTACCTATATCTTTCCACTCCTTTATTGAAAATTATTGAGTGAGTGAAATTTTGTATAGAACCCATCTTATTGCAAATGTAATGTTCTATAAATGTTGTTATGTAAGCTTTTTCATTCAGTAAACCCCTACTCCTACTCATGTCATATTAACAAATAATCTTTTATATAATGAAGCACATTATTTAAAGCCTAAATACCAAATATTGTTCTCGTTGAATTTTTACGTCTTGTGGTAAATGTAAATACGTGAAGCACGTGTGAAACCTGCTTAGCTAACGCAGCCCCTGCGTGACGGACTTTTTGGGTGATGGCACAAATGATATCTGTTTGGCCACATAATCTGTTAGGTCGGCGTTCCATCTCATTCTTCATCAATTTCTCTTGGGAAATTGTTGCGTACTTCATACCATTCCAATTTGTTTTTACGATCAAATTTGAGAAATTAGCTTTTTAAACTGATTCAAGTTTAAAAATTAAAGCCTATTTTCTAATAATCAACATGTAATGTAAAATATGATTTAATAAAAGGAATTTAACAATGTCAGAAGTAGAATTATACAGAGGTATATTCTTTAATTTATTTTCACTCTGTCGCTTATAAATAATTTCAGATGCGGCCCAGATGTCTAATTACAAGTCGAGTCACACTTGCTGAAATAATAAACAATGTTTATATTGTACACAATATGATACGTTAGACTATGGAAAGAACAAGTTGGTCTCCATCTTCAACGCTCATCACGTACGAATCCTGGAAACCAGTATTTAAGATTCCTTAGACTACTCTTCACTCCAATAGTTACCATTCAGAATCGATACACAACATTGGATTAATATATCGTAAGTGAAGGTAGTTCTTGTGTGTTGCATAGCAATGTTCGAAATATCGTAACATATAATTTTTTTAAAATTTACAAGGGCAGCAATCAAAACCATTATTACTCCTCCAATTGAAATACTTTTTGTATTATATATATATATATATATATATATATATATATATATATATATATATTCTTGTCTTTTAACGCTCTAGCGGTCTCAATTCTAATTTGATTGTAATCAAACTCGATATATAAGCGTTTTATGTAAAACTAAAGGTCGAATTCGTTAATGGCTCAAATCGAACCAGTGAGAATGGGGGTATAGAGTGGGTGAATTTAGAAAATTTAAAATACCTTCGTTGTCATGAGTCGTTTCGAAAAATTGTATAGAATCAATATTATTGAAAATGTCATGCTCTATAAATGCTCTTATATACATATTTTCTCTATCTTGATTATTAACCGAGATATTTGGTTTTATTAGTTTTCAGCCTTGAATAAACCCCCACTCCGACTCATTTCATATTAACAATAGGCTTTTATATTAGGAAGCACCTCATTTGAAGCCTGAATACTAAATATTTTCTCAATGAACCTTTACGTTTTGAGATAAATGAAAATAGGAGACGCACCTGGGAAATTACATAATAAACACAGCCCTTACTTGAAGGACATTTTTAACGATAGTTTAGGCCTACTTAAATAAACATCGTTGTGGGAAGACTTCCTCTTTACAACCCACATCCAGCACCATAAGACTTATGTAACCTGATCATTTCCTTGTCATACGTCGATGATAGCAAAGTGCAACGGCTGTGAAAGGGCAATAGCTGGGAATGCAAGGAGGAAGGGAGAGCCGGAGAGCAAAGAGGTCTATCAGATTAGAGTGAGAGAGGACGGTGCTGAGAGAGCGTGCATGTGTGGGGAGGCTGGCAAGGTCGTAAAGCACCCTCGAGTACTTGCAGCTTAGGAATATATCTCAGGGTCTGATCGCCGGGAGATCCAGTCGATATTCATGGCTCAGGGAATGCTTCTCGACATTGGATAGTAGATACACGGCTCGTACAACTCCTTGTTGGATTTGTGGAAGGCCGTAATACCTTTATTTTCTCTTATCGTTGTTCCTACTCAAGTGCATTATGTTCAAGTGAAATATTTCCTCGTCAACAGACATGCTGAAACATTCAAAAGAACTAGTTGTTGCTTAAGAGATAAAGCTAATAAAAGAAACAATAATGCGTATGACGTCCAATTTCGCCACAAGACGTCAACCGAAAACATCTGGGAACGGTAAACTAAGTAATGCACACACATATTTTTGAATTAAACGTTGTCATTAACGCCCACTTTAAGGAACTAAAGCTAATCGAGCCATCTATAGGTTACAATCTTTTTCTTGTTAGGGACTGAAGTAAAGATAAAAGGGGGCTTGTGGCGCAAACCCTCAAAATCCCTAAAAAAAAAAAAAGCAAACGAACTACTTTAAAGTAGTTCGTTTGCTTTTTTTAGGGACTTAAAGGGTTTGGGCCACAAACCCCCTTTTATATCTATTGGCTGACGATATTATTTAGTTAATTTGTAAATAAATACATTCCTATTGTCTATAAGAGAATCGAGCGCACTACTACTCAAGGTCTAAGAAGTGTGTTAAGGCCAACACCTTAACTAACCTGCCATACTTTTTAATTAAAGTTCACTCAATAAGCCCTAACATAGTGTGCCATCACAGTAAACTAATATCGTGGGACTATGGGTTTCATTAGTAAGTACAATTTATGTATTTCATTTATATTCATAACCATGATTATTGGGCAATGCTTGTGAGAGGAAGTATAATTACTTTTGGTATGGACATACAACACAGAAAAACAAAAAAGTTACTTAATTTCTGTTCCAATCATGAAATCCGTGGTGATGACCCGCCAGCTGAATGTAGATTCCCATCAGCTGCTACGACAAAGAATACCTGGGGGTCCGACAGACTCCTTCAATGGGAGAGGCGCCACGCTACTAATGCGTGTGTAAGGAGAACGTGTGTGAAATATAGAGAAAAGAGAATGAGAGAGAGGGCGGACGTGTGTTTCCTGGCAGACAGAGAGAGAGAGCTGTCCAGACAATACCTTGAAGGGAGGAGAGGAAGCGGCTGTCAGCGAAGAATGCCCACACTCCAAACAGCAGTAAACAACCCCTCAGCCGATAGTAACCATCATTCAACCCCGCCATTATCGATAGAAGTTACTTTGTAGCCATCTCAAAGCAGTAATGAACCCAGCAAAGCTCTTATCTAGCCATAGAAACAAACTTGTGATTACAGGCCACTCTAGCAAACTAAGGGCTGTCTTTAGAATCTTGAGAGGTACCTGACTTGAATAAATCAAACTTTTCATGATATTTCCGCCTCAATTGCTAGTTCCTGTAGGGATAGAAAATACCATATCTAAAGAACCCAAACCCCTCTCCTGCTCTCCATTCTTAACCTATACATTCAAGGAGTCCGTCAAAAATGGCCCAAGGGCTGAAACAACCACTGGTGATCTCATCTTACGAAATATTCTCAATTTCTAAGAAAAAAACCCAATTAGAAAGGGGGGGGTTTACTGAAGGCTGAAAATTAAAAAATGCCAATACCTCCATTAATATTCGAGATAGAGGAAGAGTGCAGAAAGGAGTTTATAGAAAATTAAAGTTACCATAAGATTCATTAATTAAAATATTTCGATCCGATTTATGAGTCCGATTTAGGAGTTATTAGGATAACGGATATTTCCTTTTATCCCAGCCCTCTCCAGATTCAGCAGTTAACAAACTTGATCTTTAGTTTTACATGAAACGCTTGTATATATCGAGTTTTGAACTCTCAAACAACAATTAAGCGATTAAGATTGCTAAGCGGTAACAGACATATATGAAAATATATATTTTTTCGTCATATCCTATTGATGAGAATTTTCCGAAATCCCATACAACTTAAATAGCATTCGTGTAAGAATACAAAGTTGATTTTAAACAATTATTCATACGTTTCAGAGACTTTTCTATTTCATAATGTACTATTCAATAGTAACCAGCTTTAGATGCAGTTTGAGCACAAGTGTTCCAGTAGGACAGGATTCTAATGAGATTAGTTGCAATAATGATCAACGTTACAAAACTACAACATTCTTGTGTATTATGTAAGCCTGATTTTGATATCAGGTTATGCGCATAACCTTCAATTACTAAAGGGACTCATTGACCTAGAAACAAACAGATAACATTTGGTGCTTTGAAGAAAAAATTGAAATAGATGCGTCTATTGAATCAGGTTCTGCTACAAAGGAAGGGCCGGTTATACTAAACTAAACTGTGTGTATAATATAAAACTTAAGAGGTCCTGTTTCATAATATAAATGACAGGATGTTACATTGATATTTTCAGGATGTTACACAACCAAATGGCTCTAAATGATGAGGCAAGGAAGGAATGGAGCGCAGAACAAAGGCCAATAAAGCAATTGGAGAGCCATAAAAAAACGACACGTCCGGGCGAATAACCAGCCAATCAATAAATAAGAAGGATGCAGGTAGTGTTATGGCCTGGGTCCAAAATGCCGAAGACTCAACGTCAAGCATACTTGAGCAGGGGACAGGCATCTAATGAGCGGATGGAGGCTTCAGGAATACAAACGGCTAACGTCTTCGATTCATATGGAAGGCGTGATTCTTGTCTGATTGTATGTCATGGATAGCTTTTTAGATGAGATTTTTAAAAAAGTTGAATTTCTGCTGCCTGTGAGTTTCATTTCAGAACGACGAAAATCAATTATAAAGATATCACCTTCAATATTAAGCTCCTTGTAGGAAGTAATCATTTTTATGTTTATGGTATATAAATATGTATTATCCTTACACCTGATGTATTATTGTTAAATGTAATTAAGGGATAAGACTAAATATCACAATTCGAGATAACCAATGAAATCTCCACCCCTACTAAGGCTCCCAGGCAGATTTGTGTATTTTAACTTGTATTTACATACTGAATTGTGGCCTTTAATGAATTTAGTTTTTATTCGTATCTGGAAATCTATGTAAACGACCTAAATTCTTATTTGAAAGGACTCAAGGATTTATACATTTTTTGAAAATAGATACAAGATTAAAATAATTATATAACACAAACCAATTAATTTCAGGTTTTATTTTACTGTAACCAGAGGTTATTGGACTTAAAAAAAGGGTTGTACCTTTTCCTCTTTCTGTTCATTTTATTTTTTAATTTGAATTAGAGTAAACTTCCAGAGAGAAATTCGTATTTATGAAATAATATGTTAAGTGGGTTCTTTTAAGATATTTTTAAAGGGCTCTTGTTATTTAACATAATTGTTCACATGATCAGAAGTAGCTAAATATCTAAATGAACTGATAAAAAGGTATTCTATGTTGATTGATGATACTCGAGCAGTAGAAATTCGATAAATAACATGAGATTTGTCTAAATGAATTACACTCCAGAGCTACTGGAGCTTGAGGAGAGAATCCATGTGTATTTTTAGCTAGAGTGAAGCTCGTATCGACTCGGCCTAGTTGAGGAAGAAAAGGAATGAATTGTTAATCTGAATCGATAGTTTGGACACCAACCTCTGGGTTTTCGAAAGCAGTAGTTGGGTCTGATTCTCTTCCTTCTATTGGCTACTTTTTATTAATAATCGATTTAAATAATTTTCGACTCATCCCCTTCAGAATCCATTTGTTATTCAGATCAGCCGTTAATGGACTGTCAGATTATAAGTGTTGATAGAAACGCACTTCTTCTTCATTAATATTGTCCTTATAAAGAAGTGGATTTGATTAAAATGGGAAAGGTTTGGAGAATTACGGTTTATTAAATTGAATGGATTGCTTCATATAATATATTGCCTAATCTTGAATTTAAGGTTCTTGAGTTGGATTTATTGTGTCGAGTTTGACTGTGGTCCAGTAATCTTTCGAGGGCAAAACATACGCGAAAAGTGGTCAAATTTTATTAAAAATTATTTTATTAAGTTAATATGTTGTTTTTAGCAGTTAGTTCTAGCAGTGTAGTTTTAAATTTGTCTATTTTTTTTTTAATCTAGCTAAGTATGGTTTTTTAGTATTGACAACCCCCCTTTTTTCTGTGATATTTATATCTATTTTGATCTATTGTTGATCGTTACCTTGTATTTGTAATTATGTTTTGTTTTCTTCCTTCTTTTTTATTTTTTTTAGGTAAAGATTTTTAATTTAAATAATGTTGATTTCATGATTTTCATACGTTCTTGTTTATGCCAACAGGCACTGAAGATGGGGAGCTGTTGCTCTGAAAGTGCGTTCTGTCAAAATAAAACGTATTGTAGAGGAAAACAGACCTACTGTGCACATCCAGATTTATTAAAGACATTCAAATTGTACATCCCGGCATATTTAATAGTTGTTTTCTTGGCAAATAATCTTTATTTAAAATATCTAACTTCTAGCCTATACAGCCATTGCAGGACCTGGATCTCTGCCACCTCCTTAAAACATTCCTTTGAATTCCAGACTCAAAAGATATTTAGCCACCATAATATAAATAGCGGCTGAGGATGTCTGTATAATGCCCAATAAGCTAAATTAAATTTAGAGCAATTTATGTTTCATGCAATCTCTAGATTCGGTTAAAAGTTAAGACGGTACAGGATTGGCAGAAATGTCATACATGACTTTGCCCTATTTTCTCAACATATACACTACTCATCATAATCCTGAATCTAATATTAAGAATATTATAGAGAAGTTGTTATTAATATTATTAACAATAATAATAAGGAGAACATGACGTTATGTAATGTAGAGCATTTCAAAGTTTCCATTTAAATTAAAATTTACTTGATTTTGGGCAGCACATTCTCAGTTCTTAACTAAAATTATAAATTCCATATAAAAGTTTAAAAGTCCTGAATGATACTTAGTCATTGAGCAGCAATAGTGTTACGGATTTACTTCAAGCTTTACACTGATTGTACTGGGCATACTCCGTTAATAATTATCCAATCAGGTAAATACAATAGGTAGAGGAGCTAACTGATTATGTAGTAGTTGCATAGTGAATAACATAACGGAATATTGGTAATTACTGTATGCAAAGGAATAATAATTACTGTACAATGGCTATGAGTGTGTTGTTCTAAGAGGCTTTGATTCGATAATAGGCTGTAGCTTGAGTTATGGGCGTCCTTCAGCGAGGAGTTAGCTCTCCGAATTGCGCCCTCTGCCCGGGTATAAATCGAACAACACTCTCATGCAATTAAAAACTCTAACAAGGAGGCTCGTTAAGAGTGGAAAGGTAGGTTCTCCTCTAACCCCTGCTTTACTTTCTCCCTTTTTCTTTTTTTTTTTAATTATATGATAATCTAAAAATTTATTTTCAGAGCGGTTTATCAATTCGTTACCTCGCAGGAACGGACATTTTCACACTTATTCCTAAATCAGTATCATGTTACATTTTATTACTAGTCACTAATTATTATAGACAATACTCAGATGAATTTCAGAATAACAGAACAACACCATCTCTAATTTCCATTATACTCTAATTTTCTTCTTAGAAAAAATAGAACACCAGTGTTGCACAAATATTGCTTTAAAATCCATATGACTCGGGTAACAAAAAAAGACCAGTTCGAATTTGAAGAAGTTGAAAGTGATAATCCTTGGCTCAACAGCTCATGAATAAAGGACTTAGAATTTTATTTAATGAGTTCGTCACTAAATAATTAAGTGTTAGCGACAACCATTGAGGAATGAAAGTTTATAAGGAAACTAGTCAAAAAAATTCGAAATATCCCTCTTTATATGCGGATTATGTAGGAATTCAGTTCACTGTCAATTAAACAAAAAAAACGTCCGTTACGTAGGAGCTGCGTTAATTTAGGAGACTTCCCACGTCCGTCACCTATTTGAATTTACCTCAAAATGTAAAAGTTCAATGAGCACAATATTTGGCATTTAAGCTTCAAATAAAGTGGTGTAATATATAACATTATTGTTTATGTAACTTGAGTAGAAGTGGGGGTTTGCTAAAGGCTGAAAACTGAAAAATGCAGATATCTCCGTTAATACTAAAGATAAAGAATAAATGTATATAACACTATTTATAGTAAAGGTTATTTCCAATAAACTTGGGTCTATACAAATTTTCGATCAGACGTATAATAAAGGAGATATTTCGAATTTTCAAAATTCCCCCTTTCTAACCCCACCTCCCTCCCCCTGGTCCGATTTTAGCCGTAACGAACTTGATCTTTAGTTTGAAACCCCGAGGAATGAAACTGTATAGGGACCCTAGATCATAAAAATCGAAATGTCCATCTTTATATGCGAATTATGCAGCAATTCAGTTCACTGTCAATTAAATAAAAGTGTAAAGTTATTTCAATAAGTGCGGTTAATAGGCTTACAGAGGTTGAGGAACAAAACTACTGTTCAATTCAGTTCTTCCATAAAACCAATTTTGTTGGGAAGTAATGTCCCACAATTAATGGTTTATACTTTTTCCTCCAATTTAAATACTGAACGAATTATTTGATTTTTTTCGTCAACAACCTTCCAGAAAACTTCCACAGTTGTCATGCGAAATACAATTTAAGCTAGTATAACACTTTAAGGTTTTAAGGATTATAATAGGATTCTTAGTAAAGGAGAAATAGAGAATAGAATGAGCAGGTGGCATCATTTGTGAGTCATTCCTGAGAATGGGGAAGCTGTTAATCTCACGGAGTACCTTGTAAAGATAATTATAGAACTACTTACAGCCATAAGGTAAGTAGTTCCAATTACCCAAAATTGTGACAAAGCTAAAGAATTGTATGCAACTATGAATAATGAATGGAGGAGGTATTTAACCAAACAAAACTGCTCAATAAAATAATCACATAGATAACCACTGACAAATTAAGTTGTGCGAGAAATTCGTATTTGTATGAAAATTAACAGTCGGAATGCAGCCAATAATTTAAAACTTATAATGGGTTATTTATTCCAGCAGGATTCAGAATATCCTGCTACTGCTGCTGGTGCGCCAGTGAAGGAGGACAGGTTATGTAAATTCGCCTTATTACCAGTATATTTTATAAGAAATCGCATTATCCGGAGAATAAGGAAAAATAAAACAAATATTTAAAACTAATACGCAAGTTATTCAACCATTAATCGACTTTCTAAATGATACAGTAAGCGAAAGTAAAAGAGGGGAGGGAGTATTTTAGTTTAAAATGAAAATAAAAAGTAATCAATTTTACTGATAAAAAAGTTTTTAATGATTCGCTCAAAATAGCATTTACTTATTACTTGCATTGCACGCGGAGGGGGGGGGGGGCTTAATCCGAGCATGAGTGTTTAAATATATAAAATTATTCAATTTAATTTGGAGTCAATATATTCCAGTATATGATTGATATTTTTAAGCGAACGACTATTTCTTATTCGAAATTGTCCTTAATCAGTACAAAACAAAGAAGTCCGTCGCGGAGGCGCTGTGTTAACTAAGATTTCCCATGTGCGTCATGTATTTACATTTATCTCAAAACGTAAAAGTTCGATGAGAACAATATTTGGTATTTGGGTTTCAAATAAAGTGATTCATAATATAATAGCTTTTTGACCTGAGTAGGAGTGGGGGTTTACTGAAGGCTGAAAATTGAAAAATGCAAATATCTCGGTTAGTATTCAAGATAGAGAGTAAATGTATATAACAATTTTTATAGTACAATTTGCAATAAAATTGGTTTTATACAATTTTTCGTTCCGATGTATAATTACGGAGATATTTCGAATTTTAGAAATTATCCCCTTATTACCCCCTATCACAGTTTCAATTTCGGCCTTTAACGAATTGTATTGTATGAAACGCTTATATATTGAGTTTGGTAAAGATCAAATAAGAATTGCGACCGCCAGAGCGGTAACAGACAAGTGTGTGTGTGAGTGTGTGTGTGTGTATATATATATATATATATATATATACGAGTATATATATATATATATATATATATATATATATATATAATTTTGAACGGACCTAATTTTTGTCATCTCCTAGATAGGATAAATGAACATTTGACGATATTTTCCAAGAATCATGTCATGAGTACGACCTCAAAAGCTGATTTTCCTTAAGGTAAATCTGCTAAAAAAAAAAAAAATAAAAGAAGTTTGACATCTACCCTTTTTTTAGAGAAAAATTAAAACTAGTATAAAACTCATAGTAAATACATACAAAAATACGTATCCTAGGTTTGGTGCCTGGTTTACAAAACAATACTTCATTAATATTTCTAATTTCAGGTGGTGTAGGATAGTCTTGCAACCTCAAATGATTTATCTGCTTCCACAAGTCCTACAATACATGATTTTTGGTATCAAAAATCACGTTAATAATAATTATATTACACGAATGTTTATTTAAAAATACGTATAATATAATTAATATCAATAGCGTAGGGCTTGTGGAAGCAGATAATTACATTAGACGTATGCTTATTTTAAAATATTTCATATGGTAAGCCTAGAGTGGCGGCTTCGATTCCCGTCCTGGGCAGTAGAAATTTATTTAGTGATGGACTCATTAAATAAATTCCCTAGTCCCACCCGGGCTAGAAAAGGGTAGTTCCCTGTAGATAACCCGCCCCAATTAGTCAAAGTGGACGTTAATAAAAAAATAAATATTTAAAAATAGTTTATTTCACTCATTAATTTACAGAATTCTAATTAGAAATTTAAATTTCTTAAACTTGACTCCTCGATAGGAATTGGTGAAGTTGGCTATAAGGGAGTGTCGTTAATCATAATTAAGGGCTGTTCCCCGAGGATCCTCTTCCTTTCTCTAGTTGTGGCCGGAAGAATGCCCACAAATTGAGGTTAGCTCGCTGAGAAGAACTTCCTAATGAACTAATCGACTAAACTTCAAAACTACGCCAAGGCTTGGGAGTATTGCGGGCAAACTGTCTAATAAACTGAAAGTTCTTTTTGCTTGTTTCTTTCTTCTTTTTTTTTTTAAACAAATAAAAAAAAATCAGTCATTTAACTGCGATTGTTGTTAAAAGTTCAGTTCGGAAGTCATAGCAAGGTTTTACAACATTTTAATATTTGGGAAGAACTTTTAATGAGTTATCAGTTCCCTCTCATAGCCTAGTTTTAATTTCGGTGAAAAATAATTTCGTATTATCCATACAGGAATTCCAGAGTATTTATGTTCTGAGTACGTCCGTCCTTTCCGAACGGGTAGTAACAAATGAACAGATTTTTAACTTGGACGGGTTATCTACAGTTACCACCCTTTTCTAACCAGGGTGGGTCTAAGGATTTTATTTAATGAATTCCGTCACTAAATAAATTCCTTTGCCCAGGCGGGAATCGAACTCACCACTCTAGGTTTACCATGTGAGATTAAGGTCAACGCTTTAACTCACATGGCTAACCTGAGCCCCGAAAAAATTAAATAATTGTTCTTATTTTAGGAAATGAAAATAGTATTAATAAACGAAAAAAAAACAATATTAGGAATGGTAATCCCTAAGAATATCTTCATTTTTATTATTATTATTTATTAACGTCCACTTCTTGCAACTAAGGCTAATTAACGGGTTATCTACAGGTTACCACCCTTTTCTAACCCGGGTGGGGATTAAGGATTTTATTTAATGAATTCCGTCACTATAAAATTTCCTGTGCCTAGTCGAGAATCGAACTCGCCACTCTAAGTTTGCCATGTGAGATTAAGGTCAACACTTAAACTCACATGGCTAACCTGAGCCCCTTCATTTTTAATGAAAAACAATATTATTATTTTATTGAGCGTTTTCGTCATTTATTATATATATAGATCAAGTGTGTGGATTAGACGTAAATAGTTCACAACATTCTATTACGTCGAATTAGCAGTTTTCCCTTAAGATAATTGGGGGATCACCTAGTACCTAGGGGTTTGATATCTAAAAATATTGTTTTTGAGAACATTTTATTTAATATATATATATATACATACATACATACATACATACATATATACGAGCATTGAAGAGAAGGTCTTGCCCTGAAAGCGCAATTCGTTGAAATATATTTTCATAGAGGAGGGAGTTGGCTTTAATTAAAACCTTGACAATGGGTGCCACCAACCAGCCATAATAGATATGAATATGATTGAGATAGGTTAGCCCGATTCTGTAGGTGATCCTTTTTTACTTTTTCTTTCTTTATTCCCCAGTTATCTATTCTTCAAATTACTCAGGATTTACTGTGAACTTTTTCTAGAGCAGGGAGCAGGGGAATATATCCTTTCCCCCTTAAACCCGAAGGATTTTTAGATGGCTCTCAGAATATAACTCTATTGGTTATAAAACAGCACATAAAACATTATTATGTTTTTGAAATTGAAGCTGTAAATTTAGATTTTATTGTAAATAAACTAGGAGGACCCATGAATCCCAGTACCAGGGCGCCCTCCCCCCATTTATAAATATGGATTTTTATTCAACAGCAAACAATTAGTACCATAACTATTTCTGTTATGAGAAAACAATTTTGAGCCAAGTATACATACTGTCATTCATGTGAGTTACCATCTTTCAACTTAATTTTGTAGAATACCGCACGAAGAATACTTTTAGCAGATTAAGGAAAATCAGCTAGTGAAGTCGCAATCATCACACGATTTTCGAAAAATGTCTTCAAATGTTCATCGATCGTACCCAGGAGATTACGAAAATGAGGTCCAATATATATATATATATATATATATATATATATATATATATATATATATATATATATATTTGTCTGTTAACGCTCTAGCGTTCGCCATTTTTTTGTTGTTATTAAACTTGATATTTATACGTTTTAGTAAAACTAAAGATCAAGTTCGTTAATGGCAGAAATCCGACAAGTGGGAAATAATATCTCCGTTATAATGCGTCGGATCTTAAAATTGTATAGAATCAATCTTAATGCAAATTTATTGTTCTATTAGTGTTGTACGTTGTTTCACTATCTTGATTATTAACTGAGATATTTGCAAGTTTTGGTTTTGGGCCTTCGGTAAGCCCCCATTCCTACTCATGTCATATTAACAATAAGCTGTTATATCATGAAGCAGTTTATTTGAAGCCTAAATACCAAATATTGTTCTGATTGGACTTTTATGTTTTGAGATAAATGCATATACGTGGGGCACTTGGGAAATCTGCTTCGTTAACGCAGCTCCTGCGTGACGGGCTTTAATAAACGTGTGAGGTCACTCAACAAAAAATAGCAATATTGAGGAAGTGATGTTCCCATTCATAGTGAACAGTTCTACCACAAATAGAACAGTTATTGATTGTAAGCAGAGCAGCTGTGTTCTGAAGGGGTTGAAGTAATTGTTGATCAGGTTAGCAAGGCGATTGGATCAATTGCTCTGACGAGTGCAGATGTTCGCCCGACAGATGGCCTGCTATTTGCTCCCAACGATTCGACGTATGCTACAAACAATTTGTCCGTGAGAAATGACCATAGATACTGACATTCATTTAATTCTATTTCTTCAATTAATAAAAGCCATAAAGCTTGTATTCACACTGATGAAATACAAAAAAAAAAATCATAATATTTCTGAATTAATATTTTAATGTCCTTTAAATACGTTTCCATTGTCACCCCACGACCTATATGACTTACTAACTGAAGGTAGCTCTTACGTACTCCCTATACTAAACCATATACAGGTAATATTTACAATTAATACTTGCATTTTAAAAGAGATTTTATATTTTCTTAATATATTTTAATATAATAATTCTTAACATGCAGCGATTCTAGTCTATGTGAATATGTTTTGTGGGTGTATTTGTATGTTTGCTGAGCTCTTTATGAACTCTTTGGAATATACGGGTATGTAATGTAAATATTTCATCCTTTGTTTTAGTCAAGCAAAACTAAAGGTTTTCCCACTCCGTTAGATACATATTTCATTTTATTTATTTGTATGATATTTTGTTTAATATTTTTTATTTGATTTCCCTTTTATCCAACTCTTTTTTTCTTTTTTGTTATTCTCACCTTTCAGTTTATGTAATTAGTTTTGAATTCTACCTTTTGTTTGTTCCTTTATTGTGTTCGATTTTTGTTTATTGTTAGACTTTTGTTTTCCATTTATGTTATTTGGCTCATTTCTGTTTTCTGTTCCCGTTTTGTTTTATATTTCTGTTCTGTGTTCCACGTCTGTACTTGGTTTTCCCTTTTGTTTTTGTGCTCCATTTCAGTTTTTTGTTTTCCGTTTTGTTTTTGTTCTATTTCTGTTTTTGTTTTCCATTTCTGTTTTTAGTTTTCCATTTTGTTTTTGTGTTCCATTTCTGCGTTTCAGTTCTGTTTTTTGATCCAATTTTGTTTTTTATTTCTGTTTTGTTTTGCATTTCTGTTTTTGGTTTCCATCTCGGTTTTATGTAGTATTTTTGTTGTTCGTGTTCAATTTCTGTTATGTAGTTTTATTTTGTTTAAATTAATTTTGTTTTGTTTATTAATTTTATGCATTTTCCCCCGAGCAACATCGCCACAGTTGCGAAGCTCCAAATAAATAAATAAAATAAATATTGTAATTTTCATTAATGTAATTTAAAATAATGATGTCCACGATGTCAATGATTTAGAAATTAGGAGTGGTCAAAATAGACCATAAAAAATTTAACTGAACGATTGCTATTTCAATAATCGGAGGCCTAATGTGTTTAAAATATCTGGAAGATATCCATTAAAAAAATAAGGGCTATATTAATTTATTTTAGGATTTCAGCTTTTAAAAAAAGCAGGATCAAATCATTATAATTTAAATAATAAATCGTACTACTTTACAAAACTCATCAAGTTAATTATTGAGCTCGGTAATTAATGGTTTTAGTAATTTATTGGCTTAATAAAAGGCGATCCGGGAAAAGGTCTCCTATTGACAATTTACATTCTTTAGCATAAATTTACATTGAGTTAGTTGAGAGTTGGAGAGGAAGCGCCGGATGCAGTAAGAGGATTTCAGAGAGAGCTTCAAGCTTCTATAGCTGGAATAATGTTATTTTAGGTAGAAGTGGTGAAATAAGTTACACCGCGGTTTATTTATTAACTCTTTGAACAAAGAGTCAATTATCCATGAATCTTATTGAACAAAATTTTTTGTTTTAATTTTTAAAGTGAATTTATTAATTTTGCGAAATCGGTTAAGGACATTTTTTGTTTTAAAAGGAGTAACTTGAAACGAAGAAAGTTGTGAGGTTCTCTTTCAATCCCTATCGGAGAGATAGTTCTGTGTGGCCTACAAACTGTATATCATTTTTTAATCTTCAACAAGTTTAAATGTAAATCTATACTTTTAGGCACTCCATTGACATTACGTCCCCCCCCCGTCTATATATTGTTGTACTTCAATGGAAATTCACTTGAAATGTTTTGAGTAGGAATTTCATTTGTGGGAGAGGTTCTTTTATAATATAAATTACTAGCTAAGGTACCCGGCTTCGCCTGGGAAATCATTTGAGGCTGATTGATAATGGTATTTTTTTTTGGCTTTATTTTGTACAATATTTTTACATTTTCCTGTCTCAATGCTTAGGATTTACACCGAGTCAGGTGTGCTGGGGATATGTGAATAATAAAAGTATTTGTTATGTACTTAATTCTAAAAAATACCCAATATTTTTAGATGTGCATGCATCTTTTTTTATATGTATATATATATATATATACCATAATCATAGATTATTATATTATTATAGTAAAAAATACGGAGTTTCGATGAAGTCTTTCGCGTCCTATAACATTGTTGACCCCTTCTGTAGTTTTTCGTGTATACCTCATTCAAACTTCGTTATACGGCAAAAGTTCATATAACAAAAGTTACTTTAAATAACAAAACAAACAACTTTTGTTATATGCACGTTTGCCGAAAAATGAATATGTTACGAAATATCGCGATTTTATATTTCAGACGTACCTAGGTCGCAGACAACCCCCACTCGAAATTTTAATATAGCTTATAATTAGGGAGGTGTTAATACCAAATCACATACGGAGTTCCATTTAGTTCGGTGAGTGTTTTGTCCCATATAAAATTGTTGTTTTATAGTTTTTAGCGTATAACTCATTTATACTTCGGTATACGACAAAAGTGTATATAACAAAAGCTACTCTAAATAACAAAATAAACAACATTTTGTATGTGCATATTTACCAAAAGCGAATAGGAAACGAAATACCGCTATTTTTAATTGCAGGTCTCTCTTATAACCCGCACTCCTGTTCGTCTCAGAGAATATCTATATGTTGTCATCCTTTTCTAGCTAGGTTCGGGTTTTTTTATTGAATTCTTAATTTCTAAAAGCTAGACGATTTAAGAATTTTATTCGAGGGGGGGTATTTAACTTTTAATTTTCTTCGGTTATGATTATTTTAAATACTATAAATGCGGGCTCCCAACAATAATTTATGGATTTGCAGTACGTCTATGTTTCTGACTTAGAGAATGTCAATGACAAATCTTATTAAAAACGGTTTATTAAGAAATGGATTTTAGTTAAATCTCATATTTGAAATCATTTAGTAATCGCGTTTAATCTATACGTGCTACAAAAAAAAATCTATATTAAATTCGGTTTACATAATGCTTGTTTATTTCAAATCTATAATGGGATTATACAATAAATATTTCAATATTTTTTTCAGTACTTTTTATTTTATTATCTCTGTGTTTATTTAGTTTTAGATTGGGTTAATCCAATATTCATGGACTATAGTTTTTTTTGGTTTTGCATACTATATTAAGATTATTTTTGATCTCCAGCTAAAAGAGTATATGAAAAGCATATGGAAGTTTTGTTTGAAGCAGTATGAAACCCGTGTTTCTTGCAGGGAGTGACATTGGTTCTCAAAATATATTTTAGATACAAATACTTCAATTATTATTAGATTGCACAAGGAGACAGAAATTCTGAATTTTGTTTTTAGAACTTCGATTCCACTTGATTTACTTTTTTCCGTTGGCGTCCAGAAGTCTAAATGCCTAAGATTTTGCATTTTTCAAATGGATGGAATTCAAATACAAATTATCCTTTAAGAAATAAACATCAATACTGTTACCTAAAAAGCCACCACTATAAACAATAGTTTATGAACTTATAATGATTTTAATGACCAGCTTGTAATAACAAATACTCTGTATGTGGACATCATCTTTTGAGGGCAAGTCATTTTTAGCGGACATTCCAAATAGAGGAATACATTCCCGGAGTCTATGCAAGTTCGTGTTATTAAAGCAGGGATATAAATGCATACTTCCACAGTGGGGAATTTAAATAAATGACTATTTGAGTAGCAAAACATTTTCTTGGATAGTAGAGAATGTTGGAATCAATGTAATGAATGAATAAACAGACACGCAGAGGGTGCTAGAGCTGGCGTTTACTAGCTAATCTTTAAATAAATCCAGTATTAGTCACAACATTCTTCCTGCTCCACCATACCGGTATAATGTCCATTTCCCCCCTAACTATGCCAAGTATTTCCAACTTCAGCAATGTTTAATGTTTGTTTAAAGAAAATTAAAGACAAAGTAAATGTAAGAAAAAAAATACAAAAACAATATCTATAAAATGAAATGTACAGGTTTTGACATGTGTTACAAAGGGGAGTCGGAGCAAATATTTAAAAAGACAAAACCAGACAAGAAGAATATAGAAAAGTCTGTCACACAGGGACTAGGTAAACAAAGCAGATTTCCCTCGTGAATTTAACTGTAGATAAATCTACATACTGGTAGCACAACACCACCGAGAATATAAGTGAATTAGTACAAACGGTAATTAGAAATCTTTCGGTGAATATTAAT
The DNA here is from genome assembly GCA_019009955.1 of Riptortus pedestris. Lineage (NCBI taxonomy): Eukaryota > Metazoa > Arthropoda > Insecta > Hemiptera > Alydidae > Riptortus > Riptortus pedestris. The sequence goes on along the minus strand of CM032232.1, from coordinate 68,808,640 downwards.
AACCTCCCGACGGAAAGCGACTGAAATTAAACGAACAGGTCTGCCGACTCCTCACCGTAAAGAAAGCAATTACTGAAATTTATCAGAGCATATAAATTTTATTGAAAACTATTTACTATACCTAGTACTGCAATTTATAAAGAATTAGAACTTTTTTTATTTCAATCTATCAAAATTTAGTAGTCTAAGAACTTACGGTCTTAACATTCAAGAAAGAGAATAAATGTATATCAATGTATATTGCGTATTTAATTTACAATAAGATAGGCTCTATACAATTTTTCGATCCGACGTGCAGTAACGGAGGTATTTCGAATTTTCAAAATTCCCCCCTCTAAACCCTTCCTCCCACTGGTCCGATTTCAGAAGTTAACGAGCTTGATCTTTAGTTTTGCATGAAACTCTTATATATCGAGATTGGCAATGATAAAACAATAATTGCGACCGCTAAAGCGGTAACAGACAAATATAATATATGTGTGTGTATGTATATATATATATATATATATATATATATATATACATATATATATAATTTTGAAAGGACCTCATTTTCGTCATCTCTTAGGTAGAAATTTCGAAAATTGCGTCATGAGTTTCCCTTAACTTTGGAAAATTGACTTCATTCTCCCTCTCACTCTCTCTTATTCTGACAGGTGTAGCACGGAACCTAAATGAATATAATATGGGTGGTCAAATCATACCTTGCCATTTCAAAAATTTTAATTCATACACCTCTATGTTTGTTTGGGTCATGATGGAAACATTCATCAAAGAATGATGTAGATTGTATGATATAGAGAGGATCGGGTTAGACCCGGTGAGCTACCGCGGCCTGCCCGGGGGGAGGAGATATAAAAAACAAAACCAACAACCCGGGGTTACCTGTTATTACTCTACGGGCTCTACAAACAAGCAGCTCTCTCATTCCCTGTCATACACTGCACGACTCACAGCCTCATCTGCATTTCATCTAGTTTTCTTTCTATTCAAGATTCCTAAGGAGAACTCCCTCAGCTTTCGTGAGAATTCAACTCGTTAAATTAAGGAAATTCAAGGATTATAAAACCAGTATGGAGGACAATCGCCTCAAGAAGTATGGTTCTTACGATGAGTTAATACTGCTGGGGTATGAATATATTTACAAGAATAGCTGGAAGCAACAAATTCTTGAACAAAGATTTTTTTCAGCCCTTAATCATTCTACCAATATGAATGTAATACATAAGTGGGTCTACCTCCTGACCTAAAGCATTGACATCCACTAGTTTATTAGAAATATAGTTTTACTTGGCTGGCACATGAACGAATAAATTCCAAACACTTCAAGACTCGTGAATTTCTTATTTTTTAAATATTTTATATACATATCAGCATATCTTACAAATAGTGACTATAAATTTCATCTAATTTTCCATCACAATGAAATATGTACTTTAATTGAAAGGCTCTGAATTATTCCAATTTTTAGAAATATTTCACTTCTGTGACTAAGACTTGATTTTTTTTTTTAATTTCTCGGTTTTGCTTTTTGAACATTCACATCATATGGTATTGAAATATTAATGACATCAGCTGATTTATTTGTTCTCGATAATCAGCCAGGCATCTAACGACGAAAACCACACACAGTTTCCTATGTGCTGGAATACATTTTTGACAGCAAGAATAAAAATTTTTTTTTTTTGAATAATTGGTTGTTAGTATAATAAGTTCAGGTATAAAACCAAAATTTATGGCTGATTTCCATAAAATGGACTTACTTTTTAACTTGCTTTCAACATTACTCTTATTGCAATAATTATGATGGGTGATATATTGTTTTAATACAAATGCTAATGGTGTATTACCCAGAGTAAAACTCAGTTCTGTAAGTTTTATCAACTGGATTTCAAATCAGCGTGTTCTCCACAGAGCTATGAGTTAATTAAATGTAATTATCGAGAAATATCATATCAGTATGATAATTAATTTGTTTATTAACTAGAATAATTTATAAAGATTAGTTCATTGAACTATGAAGATTAATATAGTTATCAACTTGATAACATTCTACGCATCTCATATAATGTTTTACATATGACTAAAGTTTTCTCACACAAAACTTTTAATTGCAAGAAAGAACTACTCGATTACTAGATTTTATTTGTTATATTGTTTCCATTTAGTTTCCAGGACAAAATTTGGCGTAATAAAAATGGCCAACTGTGGTGAAATAATCTGAGTTTTCATTTCAATCTCTTCGTTACTATGTAAAAACACACACAATTTGAATACGTTTTGGTTATTGGTCCTTTTATGGGGAATGACTAATATTTGTAAATCGAAATTCTTTTGCGAAAGGAGGCAGTTTAATAGAGTTTTGTTTAAAGATGTTATTATACAGAAATAATACCACTTAATAAGAAGTATTCAATGCGTTTAGTGTTTATAATATATTTTTACTATTTGTACGAAGCCAATTTATTTTGGCTAGCTTCGGACGTCTGTTCGTATCTCGCAACTAAAAAACGACTAACCTTAGAATGTTGAAATATCATATTTAGGAGTGTTGTAATTGTGGACTTCAATTTAGATAGAAATCGACTAACGGGGATGGAGGGTTTAGAAAGAGGCGAAAATTAAAAAAAAAAAAAAAGTAAATTTCTTCTTATCTACTAGAGTTACAAAAGATTTGATAGGGCCTTTTTTATTTACCATAATAAAATCTATAAATTTTATTCTATGACAATTTCTTGATCCGATGGATTTCAGCGGAATTATTGGGTATCCCTTGACAATGAAATAGTTTTATATGAAGTGCATCTAAACATATTGTATAGCTAATTTAATAGTAGTATAAGGAAGTCATGTGACCAGATATGTTTATTTAATTGCTATCTAAGATAGGAACTGTTCAATTTCTGTCTCAGGTCAGTTGTATATGAATGATATTATTGTGAGGAGTGGCATAGAATGATTGCTGTACGATCTCGATGTGGGGTTAGGAGTATTCCTTAGCCTTCGCCTCTCATCCATCTCCTGGTCCATTAGTGGTGCTCCATCTTGATAAATCGAACTATAGCTAGGAGCAGAATGAGATGTATTGACAGGGCTTTCGTATTTTGTGTGCAGCTATTATATGAAGGTTTATATTTCATGATGGCGTGATTGGCAGTGTGTGTGCCCAGAGAGATAAATAGACAGAGAGAGGGAGAGAGGGAGAGGGAGAGAGAGAGAGAGAGAGAGAGAGAGAGAGAGAGAGAGAGAGAGGGAGAGAGAGAGAGAGAGAGAGAGAGAGAGAGAGAGAGAGAGAGAGAGGGAGAGAGAGAGAGAGAGAGAGAGAGAGAGAGAGAGAGAGAGAGAGAGAGGGTGGGGGGGGGGGTGAGAGAGAGAGAGAGAGAGAGAGAGAGAGAGAGAGAGAGAGAGAGAGAGAGAGAGAGAGAGAGAGAGAGAGAGAGAGGGGGAGAGAGAGGAGAGAGAGAGAGAGAGAGAGAGAGAGAGAGAGAGAGAGAGAGAGAGAGAGAGAGAGAGAGAGAGAGAGAGAGAGAGAGAGAGAGAGAGAGAGATCGAATGTGGGGGAATGTGTGATGTATTTTTTACAGCAGACAATGGAGGTGGGCGGGCAGTCAGACAGGCTTACCGGGCTATATTCCCTCTCGACTTACACTCTAGCGTTAGAAGTTCGAGAACTCTTCAAGTAGGTCCTAATTAATGGAGGGGACAGAAATAGTAAAACGTTAGCTTTTAAACTAATTTGATTTGAAGACGTTCTTAGACGAGATAGTGATACCTCTCAGGTATCATACAAGTCTCTAACTATTCAATTAAAGAGATGTGGGCTGGCATGGAGGTCCGTCAACAACGGAAGGATATGGAAAGATCATGCGTCCTCCTTTATCACAGACAGACTACTTTCGATGAACCCTGTCCCTTCTTCAGAGCTCTAGAGTTAGCCCCTATTCACACTAGATCTCCAACGAGATTGAGCTTATTTTATTAGGTTTCCACCGGTTAAGGCCTCCTCAGTGCTAATCGACTCCTGCTCATACCCACGGGAAATTCCACTTTCCGGTTGGCGTAGAAGTGACAACTCAGGGCGGAGGATGACATAACTATTGAAAAAGACGGTTCTTCAATAAAAAAAAATGATAACTGTAACTTTCCAACACCTTACCTTCCCTCAAATATGTTAATTAAAATAAAACTAAAATATACGACACTACAATCTGGCATTTGGTGAGACCATAATTATCCTCCATATGATTCTTCCAACCGAGATCGCAGTGTGTTTTTTCTCTGATCGTCTTTGACAATATATAACCAGAAGAGATCTTTCACGATCCCAATTCCTATCACCTTTTTAATATAGTTTTCCTTTGGGCAATAATCCGAAACTTCCCTCAGAACTCCTTCTCTAGTGGTGTTATGTGTGACATCTAACGCCGAGGCTCATGGCCACTAGACATTTCGAGTGCGACAACGAAAGTAGTGCTAAGTTTTGTTTAAACAAGTATTACCAAGTTTTATTAATGAGTGAGAGAGGGGAGAGAGAGAGAGAGAGAGAGAGAGAGAGAGAGAGAGAGAGAGAGAGAGAGAGAGAGAGAGGGAGAGAGTGGAGAGAAAGAGAGTCCCTATGTTCATGAACCATGTTTTCTTAATTCCTATTTTCGGGGTGATCCTTCAAATCAATGACAATACACACCTGTTATCTTTATCATTTAGTTTTCAGTTTATGTTGCCAATGTTCTTTTTTTTTTAAAAAAAAAAAAAGATGTACTTTACCGATTTTTGAAATTTAGAAATTAATGTTCACAACATTTGTTCGTGTAACGGCTCAATCGTAAGACACACACCAAAATAAACGTTTGCCATTATTTTTTACATATTGTTAAATCAGACTAAAATGAGTTATAATCTAGAAGTACCTAGACCGACACCCATTAGCAAGACAGATCTCCCAGCTAGACAAGGATGAAAGGTTGACAGGGAGTACCTGAGTGGGGGCCTACTAGACATATTTTCTACATCCGTTTTTTTTTTTTTGTTGGGAGGGAGAGGGAGGAGAGAATGTCTTTGATTTTAATCTCTACGAACCACAATAGTTCATTATTAATGGCTAAGACAATTTAAGATCATATCTAACAATATGGCGACATGTTTATTCTAGGACTACACTGACCTAATGTTGTTACTCCGTGTTTTTCCCCTGCCTTGGCTGCTTATCAAGGTGCAAGATCCTTCATATAGATATTATGACTGATAAAGGTATTTTGAATATTTTTTGGTTGTGTGTAATATTATTCTAATCATTCTACAAGAATATCTTTACCAGAAGATAATAAGCCAATATTACACTCCAAGACGTATTTATTATTTTTATCATTTTCTTGTAGCTGGTCACAGAAGGGTTTACCCAAATACAATATGGTAATAAGTAAAATTAAAAGTAAAACTGAATGTATCCATAATTACTATGTGCAGGAAAATTTGCTTTTTCTCATTTAAATGTGATGATTCAATAAGTGGATAAAGTAACATAGCGAGTAGCAAAAACAATAATTGTGTTAGCAATACATTCTGACAGAAACGTTAACCGAGCAATGACAGTTCCGAAACTGACTAGTTTTTACTCACTCGAACTTTTATTTTAATAATAGCGCTAACATTACTTTTGACTTAACCTATGTATTTAAACTGGGCGAGGCAAAACTAATTTTTATATAAACAATTTGCAACGTGAATTAAAGAAAACCTTTCGTATTAGGGGTTCCGATACACTGCTAAATACTTATTTAATAGATTCTGAAGGAATAAAAGAGAAATTGATGAGAACTTACAAATGGGAAATATATATCCTCAGTGGTCCATGTTGAGAGAAGAGTCACTGAATCCGCCTTCTTCTGTTACTTTTACCACTAGTAATCCTGAAAATAAAATAAAAAAAAATCTGTTAGTTCATATTTTTCTAAAGGCGTTTAATAATATTAAAAAAAATACTTTATGATTATGTATATTTGACAGATACTCATGACAGAAATTTTCTTAATGAATCACATTATAAAGCATATTTCCGCAGTGAAAACTTATTATAGCCTGAGGGAAAATATCAAAACTGTGAATACAGGGATCAGATAATCGATCTTTCGAACTAAATGCCTAATATTACTCTACAATGCAGTCATATTCCAGTTAAGGACTCTCTCTTAGCAACCATGTCAATGAACCATTCATTGCGAGATGAAATTTACTTAAAAATCAGATCATTTGGTGGGCTTGACAAACATAAACCTCTAGAAAATTTAAGACTGATTAAACTCTGTACTCAATAATAGATTTAATCCACTGAAGCCCCTGAAGCTAAACCCCTTTCATAAACAGTCTAAGTCTAGCCTTGGACATTATATTCATACATGGAAAAATTGTTAGTACTTAATATTACATTTAGCATATTTCTTGCAATTAAACAAATAAATATTCAAATGACAATTGATTACATCAAATACATAAAAAATAATTAGGTTCATTCAAGGCACAATATTACCACAATTCTTGGATACATCCTCAACAAATATTGTTCTGATTGACTAGTGTCCTGCTTAATGGGAGCGAAAAGGTTTACTTTTCACAAGGTTAAATATAATAGATTAGAATCATAGGAAATCTGAATTTCGTACAGAATTATTAAATCAAGTTGTGTTCAAAAGAAATACGGAAAGTAAAGTAAAGTTATTAAGTTTGGACTTTTTCACATTTGCGGTAGAATAAAACCAACTTTCATCATCTCATTAACGCCAAAAAACCCATTTGGCTTTTGGGCAACAGTCAAGGAATGTTAATTGCTTTAGCGAAAGGGACCAAAATTATATATAAGAAGGAATCATCTTACCTTAAAAATACTGAACTACCGAGATTCATGGTGGTTTTGATCACGGGTTGCTGACCAATGGGTTTTCACTATGTAACACATAGTGAGTTATAAGCAAACACTGCCAGACACACAGATATAGTAACAGCACATAGTCAGATGGAAATGAATGCACAGCTGACACCACTCACTCAACAAACACAGCTGAGAGAGAAAAGCACTGCCCACAAGACGACCACTCAGATGTCAATGTGTAACTGGGAGGCTTAGAGTAATAATCAGCTGGAATCGGTCATTGGAGGGGAGGGGGAAAGCGGGCGACACTATCCGGCAGGGTAAATCTCAGGTATTTCCCTCTGGATCATGAATTCCAAGCTCCTGAGGAGGGGGTGTCTTTCTGCCACACAAAGGGAAACCCGAACAGGTAGATTCCTCTACCTTTTCTTAGCCCGTCTGGGAAGAGAATGGGATTTTTCTAGGAATTAGGAGAAATCTGTTTCTAATTAGCCTGAAACAATTCCAATGCAGCTAAACTGGTAGAAACTGATAGTTATTTTTTATTAAATTAGGAAGAGCGGAGAAATGCGCACACAGGTAGCCATAACAACCTAAAAATAAAAATTGGGTTAAAAAATGACTAAAGTAAGATTTCTTGGTACGCTAACTGGTAAATTTATTAATGTTATTTGCAAAACATTTAATTAATTCTTAAATTGTCTAATTGAGGGAATCGGGTATCCTAGTTGCTGTAGATTCACCGGAGAGAGATAGCGGACAGCAATAGCGTGGAAGTGAAGTTTTCTGTTATCAAGCTAAACGTTTTAACTAAAGTGTAGAGAAGTGGTTTAATAATTAAGAAGTGACACTTAGAAAACAATAAATTGCCCAACCCTATCACGAGATACAACCTTAAGTACTGACGACTAGAACAGCAATATGACTGTGACTTCCAACAATTCAGGGGGCTACTTACAAAGGAAAACATTTCTTTTCCACAGAATGTAGGATTGCTTTAATGTAAACGTTATTACTGTATACTACAGAATTCAAAATATCTTTTTTGAAGGAAGAGGTATTAATGGTGTGGTGACCAGCGGCCATCATGCCTACAGACGCGAGCTACACATATGTTAGACCGAGCTACTCACTCACTAGACTTAACAAACATCACTGCACTAACGCACTCTAGCAGCAAACTGATTCATTTCTCCATGACTGGGATCTAACCTGCACCTATTGTTTACCTCCTAGGCTTCCTCAATTTAAACCGCATGATCATCAGCGCCCCATTTATTAATAAATTCACTGAAACTGTTCTATCGTACGTTGATATTTTTTTTCCACTGCATTTCCATCACGTGGAATATTTGACATCTATTCGTAAGGGATTTTATTTTTTTACAGCTGTCTAATGACTACGGAATAGTTTCATCTAATTTACATATGGCTTGTATCCTTCCATAGAACCAGCCTGATCGAGAGCGAGCCGTTCAGTTCCCCAAGGCTTGGCTTGGTGTCCTATTGTTCCAAGGACAATTCCCGCCAATATGCCTCGTTCTATAGGCTACGTACCAGCCTTTGCTACCATTCCTTACTCTCGATTCTCCTTGTGAGCTTTCTGCTTTGATTAGAGGATAAATAAAAACTTTGGCAAATTGGTACAATCTATGACGGAAATTCTGAGTTGGTATACTGGCAGGATGAAACAATTGTGAGTCCAGGCCCAAGAGCCGTCAGGTCAACATCAAAAACCTTTGGACACTGACGATGATGCACAGCATCGAAAGCGCTTT